>JAYESA010000014.1:100797128-101269019 GCA_036927795.1 Iris macrosiphon | reverse complement strand
TATATTTTAAAACCACTTGTGGATTGATATTCATATTACAGCGTACGTATGGGTTATGATTTCCATATATTGGAGTTGCCATATCCATGCGGCTGGTATGCTTACGTGTCCTAGTCCTACGTATTTTTGGGACTGGGATGTGACATGTTTTTGTGGTGGCCCATGCAGGTCGAGAGCATATTGTCTCGGTTACGTTACTGTACCGAGCAAGCCTGTGCATAGGATTAGAATATAGGATCTCATCCACTTATTTATCACCTCCCTTGATTTTATTTCACATTCTCATTTGATTGCTTGTATTCAATCTTGCTTAATCCCTCCTCAGCGTCAATCTTCTCTCGTGCTTGATAAGGATTAGGAAGGTGCCTTGTACTAGGTATATACACTATAGTATTCAATAACACTATTAGTTAAATTTTTGTAAGTTTGGTAGTATGCCTCATAACCTAGTATCACATAGTCCTTCTGACCAAGTAATAAAGTATAAATGAATGACACCAACTATAGGCTTGCATAAGAAGATAGTGTTTATCTAGACTATAGAACTTTAGTGTTTATCTAGACTATAGAAATTTAGTGTTTATCTAGACTGTAGAACGTAGAGGCCCATACACCCATTTGGTTGACTTTAGACTTAGACAAGAAATTAGTATGACAATTGTAGAGGCACAACACCGATCTTCTTGGTGAACTTAGATTATTCAGTACCTTCCTCCATCATAATCAAGCGTACTTATATTTTTACTACCTCGACTTATGCTGCTATTATAGCCTAGTTTTGCAAGCTTATTCTTTTTTTAAGCTTGTTCATGACATATGTATTATTGGGGGCCCACACTAATACATTGTCTAAATCAGAATCGGTGTATTATGGTCTGATCAACCGTAGTGCACTTGGTTCGCTCTTTGTATCACTACTTTATGTGGATTGAGATATAGTTGACTCAACTTATTAGACGAATATACTTTCCTCCTAGACTGGTCAGAGCATATCATGTCAGGTACATAACTGTTCTGATATGAACAAGCATATAGGAATTAACAAAATAAGATTTCAATCCACAACTGCCTTGGCAACTCCCTTTCAAAATTCTTTAATCCCTTCGAATCCCGTACTTGTGTTATATCACCTCCTCCTTGAACTCTTTATTGTTGTTTTCCGTCTTCCCCCTATTTCAGAAAGACGAACGTTCGTGCTTAGTATAAGTTTGATACACGAATAGTACTAGGTATACCCCATAGGCCAAGCACTCATGATGATAAACAAGAGAGCGCGGCCACAGAAAGCCGTAGATACAGGTACGACCTTAGTTATATGTGTCATTGCATACTCATGACCCCTTTTATGACACGAGATCTTCGGTGCATAGTAGACGTAGAATTATATAGGTGTTGGTTTAGTAGTTATGAGGATATACTGATATTTTACCCAGATGGCATACACGCGATGCTAATAGATGACGCAAGCAGCAGTAGTAGTATTCTTTTTCTATCACTATCTCGCCCCCTTGGATGGCTCATCTTCTCTTCTCTATCAATTCATTATCTCGTGCTTAATTCTCCCTATCGTAGTTACGTCTTTTTCGCGCCAACATGAATTATTGGTCTACTTCGACCTCATCCTTAGTTTTGTTAGTTAAAATATAAATAGTTTAGTAGGTGATTAATAACTAAAGGATGAGTTCTTAATAATAACCCTTATGTATATGACCTATAGCAATATCTGTATCGTCTTATTATTTTAAAAAACCATGTATAGCATCCCTTAGGCTAATAGAAATTTATTAGACTGTTTAAACTAGTTTATACTTTTAATAGTTTTATAAGTTAGTCAAGACTTTAACTGTTGCCCAAAAACTTAGACTATGTCTAGGAAAGAATTGAAGGTACTTGTTACGAACTGACAACTATGATAAATCGCTGGCAAAGTAGCGACAACTGCAGCTAGATCGTTGTAGTAAAGTAGTCGAAGTATTTGCAGACATATTGGTCAGGTGGCATGGCAGTATTAGACTACGATACTTGACGGTTATAAAGAAAAATCATGGTTGTGAGATTCAAGACAAGTACCCCAAGATTCTTGACCCAATAAATATATTCGTCTTATAACCTAGACAATAGCCTCAAGAGACTGTGACTACTAGTAGAACTTTTGTAAGTTGGGTAGTGTAGACAAGTTAGAGGATAATATGATAGTGTATGGACAATAAATGAGAAGTGTTAGAATGACAGACCATGACTTTTAGGAAGCACTGCTAGATATCTATGTAGTGTAATAGCTATAGTGATTATTATGAATATGGGTTAGTGTCAATTTCGAGGACGAAAATTTTATAAGTTGGGTAGGTTGTAAACCCCCTCACCAAAATAGGTATTTTGTGTATATTTTATATTATTATATTTATTATAGATTATTTTAAATATTGAATTACTTTAGATTATTCTCTTAGTTAATTAGAAAATAAATTTTTAGTATATTTACTTATGTAAATATTTATTTAGAATTATTTTAGGCTATTTTATATTTTTGGAGATTTATTTTCTAAATTTTTGGTAATTAAAACTTAGGAAACATAAATTTCTAGGACTTCTATGATTTACTATACGACCATACTTGCATGTTGTTCCTACCAAATATTTATTTTAGTTTAAAATATTTAATTATATTTTTCTGTAATTTATTTAGAATTTTAAGAAATTTATTTAGATTTTTAAAATTATTTAGGATTTATTTTGATATATATAGTCTTAATATTGTATAGATGCTAATTTAGTGTTAATAGATATTAATAAGATTTTATAAATTATTTGTATTATATTTAATCATATTTAAGATTATAAATTATTGAGATAAATTTAAACTCTATTTTAAATTAATTCAAATCCTGAACCTACTAGGAAAGCAACTTCATGCATATCCTGTCCTTATTTAAATTCATCATAATCCTATCCAAATTAACCAATCCTAGTCGTATTTAATTAAGTAGTATCCACCATTATAAACACCTTATCCTTCATATTTTTCTTTCCCAAATTCCTCTCTTTTTCGTCCAAAAATAGTCAAAATTCGTCATAAATTCAGCCTCATTTTTTACTAGTTATGACGAATTAAAAAGATGATATCTCCTAGCTCCAGACTCAAAACGCGCTCCAGTTTTTTTTGTTAGAACTATATCAAGGTTAGTTTTCTGATTATATAATTTATTTTAATAATTTTAGAACCTATTTTTCCAGAAAATTCTAAAAGTTCCAGCTGTTCAAAATCAGACGCGTTTTGGTATTTTTGATATTTCGGGAGATTCTGAACTCAGAATTATGAACCGTTTGAAGTTTCAGAAAGATGACATGATGAAATTTTAGAAAATTATTTTCCAGAATTTAAAATATAAGTTTATTCTACTATAAAATTTGTGCAACGTAGACGTAAATAGAAAACTACCAAAAACTATCATTTGTGCGTCCTTGTGGACATAACTCTTTATCGGCTTATGATTTTATAAAATTATTGATTCCAGTGTTCACGTAGCATTGAAATATATAGGATTCCACACACAAATCCAGGATTTGAGTCGGTTGACTTTTTGGTTAACGGATTGCCTCGATTTGCGTGCCACGGATCACAAATCCTTAAAGTTGACTTTCTTTGGACCAAAATTAGAGCTTAACAATAAAATCAGATTATAATAAGATTAAAATACTAATTTAGGTTATTTTATTCAGAGTTAAAATAGATTAAAATAGCGAAAACTATTCACCCACTTTTGTAACCTAACTTGTTTAATTTATGTGACGGGTAGATCGGACGACGCCTTGAGTTGGGACTTCATCCTTTTCAGACTAGGCAAGATACCTTGCCAAATTGCTTATAGTATTTTGTATGCTTAGTATATTTATGTATATTTGTTGCATTTCTATTTATTGCATGTGTAGTTCCTTTCAGTCATTACTATATATTAGATATGTTGACACACACTTGACACTTAGTATCATAGAGGACAATCATTAGGCGTATGGACTTTTAACCACTCTGGTAAACCGTAGTAACTAGCACGCACTATGGTGGTCGTGCCCGATGGTTGCTACCCCCGAGGTATGTCGATTGATGGAGTCCGAGGGTCGCTACCCCAGAGGTATGTCGGCTGATGATGTCCACTGACGAGCGCATGAGTTGTGAGAATTAGATCGAGTAGCCTACCCTTGCCCATACGTTGAAAAGTTATCCTCATTTGCATTCATATAGATTATCTTGTACAGCGTACTTATTTATTTTCAAATTATATGCATGTTTACTGTATTCAAATTGGCTCACTTTTCTGTATCTTGTTACGTCCCTCTGAGGACCTGGTCCTCTGCCAGGTGTATCTGTTCTTGAGTATTTATAGGAGCGCAGATTCGGATGGTTACATATGTTTCGAGGATGTCTTCTCTCCGAGCCCATGATTGTTAGCTGGTATTCCTATATTGTGTTTATTGTGTTATAGTTTTTCATTCGAGTTGGTAGTGGATTTGTTTCCATCCAACTATCATCCTTAGATACTTATATTGAGATCTAGTTTCATAGATACTGGTTATTTACTTATATTGATTTTCTGTGGATGAGATTTAGATTGTATCCTGTGACTTGTGATATATTTTAAACCACTTGTGGATTGATATTCATATTACAGCGTACATATGGGTTATGGTTTCCATATATTGGAGTTGTCATATCCATGCAGTTGGCATGCTTATGTGTCCTAGTCCTACGTATTTTTGGGACTGGGGGCGTGACACGTATCCCATCAATTTGGTGATACGTATTAATTTGGAGGTTTTTTCCTCCAACATGGGACTTTGAGCTTGTCATATTTTGACACGGATACGTAGATTTGTGTTTGACTCTTCGTATTGTTCATAAATAATATATGTGACTTATTCGCGTCCTTCAGGGTACGATTGGATGTGTGGTGGACTCGTGTTACATGCGTATCCTAGATCTAGTGGGATACGGTGTGATACTCTCCATGTGTTTGTGCAAATTATATGTAGATCTATTTTTTGTGTTCTAAATTCATGGAGGATGTAATTGTATATATATATATATATATATATATATATATATATATATATATATATATATATATATATATATATATAGATATAGATATAGATATATTATGGTATATATAATTATGCTTCTTGTGTCTTGGATCTATGTATTTATTATGTATATTGTAAGTAGCTATTCTTGTATATGTATGTATAATTATATATGGTAGCATATAAATAGATATTATGAGTTGTTATAATTATAATTATATAATGTGTATGGTGAATAATTGTATATATATATATATATATATATATATGTATATATGTATATATATATATATATATATATATATATATATATATATATATATATATATATATATATATATATATATATATATATATATGTATATATGTATATATATACATATATATATATATATACATATATATATGTATATATGTATATATATACATATATATATATATATACATATATATATGTATATATGTATATATATACATATATATATATATATATATATATATATATATATATATATATATATATATATATATATATATATATATATATATATATATATATATATATATATATATATATATATATATATATATATGTATTTGTGTGTATGTTACTATGTGTATTATGTACATAATACTATGTGAGGGTGTGTGTATAATTATTAGTAGTATATATATATATATTGTGTATATATATATATATATATATATTGTGTATATATATATATATGTATATTATTATGTATAGTTATTTGTACATAATAATATTATGAGAGTGTAGGTATATTTATGGTAGTATATGTGTATTGGTATATATATATATATATATATGTGTGTGTGTGTGTGTGTGTGTGTGTGTGTGTTGTATTGGGTTATATATATATATATGTATTTATATGTCTATGGTAGATATATATATGTTATTATATTATATAATATATATATATATATATATATATATATATATATATATATATATATATATATATATATATATATATATATATATATATATATATATAGTTTTCAACGACAGCAGGAGAGTGTCGCAACAGCGAGCGTCGAAACAGCGGAGAAATAGCAGCAGCGGCAGCAGCTTTTCAGCGACAACAGTCAGCGACAGTTGCAGAAAACTGTCGCTAAAACAACAGTGTACCAGTAGAGTATCAGAAGCTTCAGCGACAGTTTTTAGTGACAGTGTAGGAAACTGTCACAAAAACTGCAGTGTATCTATATACACAACAGCTTTTTGGCGACAGTGGGCTGGGTATATAGCGACAGTTTGATAGTTTTTAATATATTAGATATTAATATATATATATATATATATATATATATATATATATATATATATATATATATATATATATATATATGGTAATTAATATATACGTATATATGTTCCTAATTTTTTAATTGTGCTTTTGTATACTATATGTATAATATATTTAGTTGTAGCATATAATATTTTTGGAATAGTTACTATATTTTAGTTATCTATTGTTATGAGTATCTTTAGTTATATATATATATTATATATTTGTAGGTATGTATGTATGTACGTATATATGTATTAGTATTTAGTGTGTAGTTGATAATTAGTATTTATTCTATTTAGTACATACTAGAAGTTATATTGGATTGATATATGTATACATGTAATTATTGATGGGTAGTTTGTACATATATGAAGTTTTGGCAATTACCTTGAGATACCAAGGTAAGTATCAAGAGATACCAAGGTATGAGTAGTAGGTATTGGTATAGTAATATGATAGTTATAAACTAATTATGGGTTAGTATTAAGATGACTAAAATAAGGTATATAGTATTGTATAAATATTAAATGTATGGTAGTTTATAATTATTGTTGGGTAGTTAGTATAAATAAGGTTTTGAATTTACCTTGAGATACCAAGGTAAGTATCAAGGTATTGGAGGATAATCAAGGTATTGGGTTTGGGTATCAAGATAGAGGTTTAGTGTTGTGATACCAAGTTGGTTCAAAACCAAGATAATCATTTAGCATTTGTAATTATGATTTATATATTTAATATTGCTTTATTATAGATATGTGATATTTACCTATTGTTTGTGTATCCTGAGATACGGTATCTTAGTATCCTAAGATGTAGCTTGTATGGCCTAGATTCATAGTGTGTGAGCCCAATATTTTGAGTTAGACTCATACAACCTAGAAATAGGTAGTTGACCATAGTTGACCATAGTTTGACTATAGTTCGACCGGTTTGACTTAGAGTTGACCTAGTTTGACTTTTGACTTAGAAATGGCTTTATGACCTAGAATTTTCTTTCAGAACCTTGTATTAATGCAATATTCCATATATAGGTCTGTGTGATACCAGTTCGGACAGTTTGATATTTATTGCTCTGGACCGCAGGCGAGTACATTTCTCTGATTGTTTTCGATTCATAATATTGTATATATGCATACTCTAGAATTGTATACATTGATTTTCGACACAGTGATTTTATGGACTGGTGCTATATAGATCCCGTCAGGAGGTGTTATCCCCTATCGTGTGCAACGGGTACCCAGTCACATGTATTTCATCGTGTGCATCGGGTATTAACTTTCATGTGCTTCTTGTGCATCCACTATTTCGTGTGCTAGTGTGACTATATCGTAATCATGTACGTAACGTGTCGTGATTGGATCCATGAGTATCGATTGGGGAGGGGGAGTAGAAGTTGGTTATGTGATCAAAGCTCTCTTGATCTCATGTGCATGTCGATTATACACCTCTCGTATAATGGAGTTACCTTTATACCTCATGTGCAACCTAAACCGATCACATAACGAACTTACACTCTAAAATACATAGTTAGTATTCTTGTTCTCTACTTGCAGTTATTTCTCGTATTTACTTCCAGTTGCTATTGTGCTTATTGCCTGTTCACCCTGTATTGTATATTCTTTCTACTTGTGCATCTTGCATCCTTTTTCTATTGCTTGTTATATATGCTCGATTATGTATTTGAAACTACTTTTAGAGGTATGTACTTTGCTCCATTCTTGACTGGAAAATATTTTTCAGAGGATCCGAGAGATTAGTGTCCGATATACTATGGACTTCGACTTATAGATGGTGCAGACTTGGACCCACTAGTTCTGGAGTGATTGTCGAAAGGTCTATCCGGATCACTAGTTTTTCATAGTTAGTTTTTTTAGCATTTTGGTACCAGATTTGTTTCCGGCTTATAGTTTGTGATTGGATATTATTTTTATTATTGATTATTATATCTTAGTATATAGTTAGACTTCCTTCATATCTTCTTGTGCTTTAGATTATGATTGAGTTTTGTGTGAGCTATCGTTGGCAGATTTTGTATTATTGTGAGATGTTTAGATAGTATAGTTGACCAAGACAGCGTTCTACCTCCGATGCTGCGGCGTTGGCTGGGCGTTATTCACGACTTGCATCCCTACACCGGGTGCGGGTCGTGACAAGTGGCCGGCTTATATTAAAAGAGGGAGAAATTTCTCTTTCCTCTTTTTTATTTCAAATCTAGATCTAGAATTTTTCTCAACCAAATTTCTTCATTCCCACATCAATTCTCTACCAAATTTTTTCCTAATTTCTTCCCAAATTACCATTGGAGACTAGTAGAGCAAGGATCTAGAAGGAGGAAGCAAGGATCTACAAAGAGGAGCAATGATCTACAAGTTGAAGTCAAAATTTATCAAATTTGGAGGTTGCATTGGGAACCCATATCCCAATAGGTACAATTCAAATTTCCCCCCTTTAATTAGGTTCTAAATATGAGATTTAATCATAAGAAACCACCCCATATGCATAGGCTACCCATAGGAATTAGAATTAGGTTCATAGGAGGCCTATGGAGAAAGTTATGGTACTTTTTGTGTCAATTTTGGGAGAATTCCGAGATTGACACTTGTTGTATTTGTCAATTGGTCATATAAACCAAATTAACATATGTTTGTTTGTGTGTGGCTAGTATCATGTCCATAATTGGATACGTGTAGGTCGTATCCTAACAATTTGGTGATATGTGTTGATTTGGAAGTTTTTCCTCTGACACGGGACTTTGTGCATGTCACATTTTGACATGGACATGTAGATGTATATTTTACTCTTTGTATTATTCATAAATAGTAATTAGACTTGCCCATGTCCTTTGGAGTATGTTTGGTTGTGTGTTGGACTCATATCGCAAGCGTAACATAGATCTAGTGTGATACGGGTGCGATGCACTCCACGTGTTTGTTGTGTTGTATTTCTAAATTTAATTTGCAATGTTCATAGCTATTGGTATGTATGTATTCATGTGTGTGTGTGTGTGTGTGTGTGTGTGTGTATATATATATATATTGATGTGTATGTTATATATATGTACATATGAATGTGTATGCATAGTTATTTATATATAGCCATGTGATTGTGTGTTTATAATATCTATTATCATATGGTTATATATATAGTTTGATATATATATATATATATATATATATATATATATATATATATATATATATATATATATATATATGTATCTAGTTATATATGTGTGTATATAGGTGTTTGAGGTTATGTGTGTGATAAGGGGGGAGTTCGGACAAAAATCAGCGACAACAGCAGTAAATAGCAACAGCCAACAGCAACAACGACGATAATCAGTGACAGCAGCAGCAAACAGCAACAACACACAGCATCAGCGATAGCTACATCGACAGCAGCAGCAAACAGCAACAGCGACGATAATCAGCGACAACAACAGTGACAGCAGCAGCAAACAGCAACAACCAACAGCAACAACGACGACAATCAGCGACAGCAATAGCGACAGCAGCAACAAACAACAACAACACACAGCAACAACGACAGAAATCAGTGACAACAACAACAGGGAGTTTAGTCAGTTGACTAGTTGGTTAGTAGTTCCTTTGGTTAGTAGCTAGTATATAGTTAGTAGTTAGCTATTAATAGCTTAATAGTTATCTAGTTAGCTAGATATACATATATATTTATGTACCTCTAGTTTTGTATGTGGGTATATGTGTTAGTTGCATTATAGTTAGTATAGTATAGTAGTGATATTATGTAATACATTATGATTGATAGTTATATTAGATTCATAAATACCTATTAGTCTATGGTTCAGTATTGGGTAGCTAATATATACTAGAGTAGCATTACCTTGAGATACCAAGGTAAGTGTCAAGGTATTGAGGATACTCAAGGTATTTTGGTTCGAGTATCAAGATGGAGGTTTGGTGGTGCGATACCGCATTGGTTCAAAGCCAAGGTATCCACTTAGCATTCGTGATTAGGATTAGTATATTTAATATTGTTTATATATGCATATATGATTATTTCTATATCTATTAGTTGCGTATCCTGAGATACGGTATCTTGGTGTGTTCCTAGTTTAGCTTGTATAGCCTAGTTTCATAGTGTAACGCCCCACAATCGCATGGTACATTACGTTGAGTCAGATTGAATGAGGAAATAACTGGTTACATTTTAATTTTTTGGATTTGGAAACAAGTATTGATTGAGTTGGTTTCATGTGCAGATCGCTAGCGCAGTTCGATAAAAACATATATTCGTTCAGAGCAGTACTGAGATAGCTGGATTGGAGCGATAATGCCGTCTTCCTTAGTTCGATCGATCGAATAATTTGGAGAGCACGGTCTGCTCGCACAGTCATACCAATTGAGTAGATCGTATTTTGTATCGGACTATGGGTTCAAGGGATCGACCGTATCGGCAGGGCAGGATGCTTACCGGAATCAAACTTGGTGAGTAGGCTTTGTCCCTTCTCCTTTACTCCTTCATGCCTAATAAAATTGGAACACACATAAATACTTGAACACTTGGACTGGAACTTGGAAACCATTACACTGTGGCGTACATAGAGTGTACGTCGTTTGCTTGGATAGATTTGTGGCTTGCATTAGTTTTTTGCTTTGGATAGTTGGAGCTAGATTGGATTATATTTGGGGCAGTTGGAGAAACAGTTTGGAATTATATATCTTGGTTGGAATATCGAGGCAATTCGGGCGGGCGAACGAGCGTGCATCCGTGCACGAGTATCAGTTGGGCGCTTTGTCATACAAAGCGTGCAGTTGTGGTTCCGGACAACTGCATCAGTGAGGGCATTGTGCCACTGTTGGGGCATTTTGTAATAGGATTGTTCTGAGCAAGGGTGTTGCACCAATTGGAATACTGTGTCGAGAAGCGGCATAGTGCTTATAAGGATAACTTGAGATGGTGCCTTGGGCTATAAGTTAGAGAATGGTTATGGATAGTTGGTTGGATGAGTTGGATGAGTCTAGGATCATTTGGTGGGGCAAGAATGTGAGATCCTCTCGTCATACCTACTTGGTGTTTGCATCGGTCACGGATAACCTGTGTTGTACAGGGTTTGGTTTCCTCGAACGGGAAGGTTCCGGGGCACCGGGACCGTTCGGCCATGGAGAAAGCAAATTGGGTAACGTGCCTTGGGCGCGGTGCCAGCGGTTTAATGCGATTCAGGCGGGCTAGCTACTTAGCGCTGATTCGAGTAGAACTGTAGTTGATCAGTCCTTTATGGCTTGGCCAGTGACTTCATATAAATGAGAGTTGGTTTGCCTTATTTTGATTTGGTTTGTGCTTTTCGCGTAGGCGACGGCCACCTTGCCTCGACAAGAGTGTGCATATCGAAGATTGGAGTATAAGGCTTGGATTGAGGATGGATATTGAGGCATGGATGGTGGTTCGATAGGTTTCTGTGTTACTTGGGTTTGAGTAGGACGGTTTGCATGATAGTTTTCCTTTGAGTTGGATATATCTGCTTGTATATTGGCTTGAGTTGAATGCTTGCATGCTTAACCTACTTTACAGTTTTTTTTAACATGTCATACCCTATGCCATGAAATGAATCTAGGATTCAACTAGAAAGATCACCATTTAACTGTTTGCATTCACTATTTTACTTAGTGTCGGCTTAGATGAGTGGGTTACCCCGCTCACCAGTACGACTGTGTGCTAACCTACGTTTGTGGATATTATTTTAGGTACGTAGGTGTAGTGGCGCTGCTTGGATATACGGGACATAATGTATGAACGGTATGTACCTTTGTGGGCTAGAGAAAGAGCAAGAGTATTACATCGCCTTTGTGGCAATCTCCTTTGTGACAATTTCATTTGGACCCTATCGAGAGCTTCGCTGCGTATACTCTGATGTGTTCTTGGCACACAATACTTAAATTTTGTTGTAACTTGGTCATTTCGATAATAACTTTAATGTTTGAGAATATCGCCTTGTGCGAGCGCAACTCTAGGCTCATACAACATCACATCCCGATGAGAATGATTGTCCAGCGGGAGTGCTGCAACATGGTGATTCACGTTCAACGGGGACGATTGAGCTTATGGGAGATTGGGGCATGATATATTGGTATCAGAGCGCCGGGTTCATTTCCTCGGACTTAGTCCTTCGCTTCATCACAAACTCTAAATAGCTTCCGCGTGTCATTTAGCTCTTGGCTCTACTCAGTGCCGTATTGGATGTTTCATGCAATAAGTCTATATATTGCTAGTTATGGCTGCATGTTATTTTTTATTGCATTGCTTTGTTGGTTTTCGTTAGATCGTTTAGCATCGTTGGGTGTTGTTGCATTTGTGCAACAAGTTGTGTGGCGTTGTTGCATTTGTGCAACAAGTTGAGAGGTGTCTCGTTGCGTTGGCTTGGCTTGTCATTCGGGGAGTTTCTGGTTGCATCAGTGGAGCAGTTGGTTGGCAAGATGAGTTTGGCTATATGGCTTATTGTGAGTAGAAGCATCGGATGAGAATGGATCATTGCACGAGTTGCTCGTGTAACAAATGTGTTGGACGAAGTTTAAATTTTTTGGCTGGGTATATCACATAGAGCTTTGGCTGAGTAGGTTTGAGTTGGCTTGGGGATAGCATTGTACGAGTTGCTCGTACAAAAATGTAAGGAACAGTTGGGTATTGGGTTGGATTACTTGGAAGAGATCGTTGCACGGGTTGCTCGTGTAGCAAAAGTATCGGACAGTTTGAGAATAGCTGAAAGTATTGAGAATGGAACATGGAAAAAGTTGCATATAGCGAGATTGATGGAAGAGTTAGATGGTTCATGTGTTGGCTGAGTTTTGTGTCAGACTTGAGTTAGGGATGGCAGGATCACGCATAATGGATGGTTTGAACGGATCTTGGATCAGTGCAAAGGAATTATGATGCGAGTAGTAACTTAATTCGGAGTGGTATATAGCATACCACACAATGAGTAAAAGCATTTAAATATTTTGGATATACATCAATGAAAATTATCTCAACGGACACGGGTAACAGGAATATAAGTTGGTTGGTGCACATCGGCTGAGTTAGGAAGAATGAAAAATGGAGCAAGCGAATGTTGAGTTGAGCAATCGAGAACGGACTTGTGCAAATGAAAGTATCGTTGGACTTGAGAGATGGACGAGATCGGAACAAGCAATGGAAAGAGTGTTTGGAAATTTGAAGGATTGAGGCAGACCAAGTATTGGAAATAAGTTAAGATCGTTCAGATAGAAAGCCGAATATCATAGTTCGCTTGCACGATTTGGAAATTCGGTGGAGCATTCATTGATGCAAAGAGAGAGTTGAGCATGAGGAACAAACAGTTGGGATACGCTTGAGTGAGCGATGAGTGAATCAAAGGATAGCGAGCACGGACTATGAATTATAGAAACACATTAGAGCTGTTGGTTGAGTAATGAAACATAATTTGATTTAGAGGGGCAATGTGATGGATTCGTACGAAATAGAAGGATTTTGGATATTGGCGCTCGAGAAGTTTGACTCAGGTTTACCAAAAGTAAAATTTGGTAAAATGGTGCAATAATGGTAGACGGATTCTTCGGAAGACGTGAACGAACATGGAGCAAGTCTAGTTAATGTTAAGTCAGGTTGGAAGTTAACACGTACTGTATTAAGACAGATTAAGGCAACAAGTAAAGGCAATACGGATTTGAGATTTATGTTAGAACAGTGCACGAGTCATTGAGAGTGTGTGGACTGATCGAAACATAGAGAAAATTAAGACGGGCTAAGGAATAAAACGAGAGCCATGATTATGGCGGATGAACTTTTGAAGATAACTAAATGAGAGAGCAACGTTGAAGCAAAATACTGTGCTGCTCGAGCAAGTTGGACGTGCACTGTGAAACATGGTAAACGGATAAAAATTGGAGCAAGTCTTTGGTTTCGGAAATCATTGCAAGTGGTAGTACGAGAAGTCGAACATGGCAATTCAAAAAATTTGATGGATTCAGGACAGAACGACGGATTGATGGAAGACAGTTTCAACGAGCGCAGTTCTCGATTTGTGGCTTGGATAGATAGTAAGACTCTAGGTGGTTAAGCGGCAGGTTTAAATATACAAGGGGGATCACTGGCACGTTGCCATAATGGACGGGCTAGTCTCAGTACGGAGTGCCGTGCGAAGCATAGATCAGGACGTCCCAAGGCATTCCGTCCTATAGCAGGCGACTATCATGAGTTTCGTCCGGATTGGACCGGTGCCGGTGCCCCAGCGACCGTCCGCAGGAACTAAGACCTTGTGCACAAGTTGTCCGTGATCAACGCAGTACACTAAGTTAGCAATCGAGGCAAATCAGGGCATATCAGGAGCAGGGCAGTACAGGGCAAGATTTACTTTTGCATAGCCTATCTGTTCAGTTTATGTCATTAAAAATGAGTTCTATACATAGCACAGTTCTAAGAAGAAATATACATTCTAACTTATATTTATGTATATGATGAACATTACAAACGAGCAAGCATATAAGTAAGTAACCGTTCACAAGTTTCATTTGACAAGCAATATTTTACCCATGACTATTCCCCTTATTATCTTGAAGTCTTTTAGTTATTTCTTGGTATCGTTTGATCGGGCAAGGCACGAACACAAGATTTAGATGTGAAGACTAGCAAATAGGGCTAGCTAATCGGGTTGGTAGCCACTCACTTTGGTAGTTGGAAGGAAAAGGAAAGAAGTGCTTTAGGAGTCCGCTCGAGCGACGCCTACAGCTGGTTTACCTGTATTGACACGAACAGCTGATCAGTACTTCTTCCTCTCTTTCCCTTATCGGAATTGAAGTGCAGTCCTAAGAACGAAAGCAATGAAATCCATCGAAACCGTTCAAGAAAACCCAAGCAAATCCGAAAACCAACTCAAGGCACGAAAGCAACAAGCGACAGCGAAAACTAGGCAACAAAGAATGCAGCGGAGAGGTCCCTCCTGACTCTGCCGCTAAGTCGATCCAGGGGCACGGTCCACTGAATATGGGAATCGATTCCGAAGAGACAAATCCATAACAAGGATGAGTTCTTGATTCAATCTATCCCGATCGAACGATACCGTCTAGTATTTCTTAGCCGCGCTCCCCGAATAGGGGGAACGGGGCACCACATCCTACCCAACTAATTGGAAGTTTCGTCCCGAAACTTAAGGAATAGAACCTACCACTAGAAAATAATGAGGGGAACCTTTCCCTCATTTCTGATTCGAGCTCCCAAGTAGACTCTTCGACAGAGTGATTCCGCCAAAGCACGCGCACTAGAGGAACCGAACGGGTCCGAAGCAGCTTTTCTTTTCTATCCAAAATTTGGACCGGCTGTTCTACATACGTCAAGTCGGGCTGAAGGTTCAGTTGTCCCAGGTCTACCACGTGGCTTGGATCGTACACATATTTTCTAAGTTGGGAAACATGGAAAATATCATGTACGTCAGCTAGGGATGGTGGTAGAGCGATCTGATAAGCAACTGAAGCAACCCGTTTTAGTATTTCGAACGGGTCGACAAATCGTGGACTTAGCTTTCCCTTCGCTCCGAACCTGCTGACCCCTCGCATGGGCGAGACCTTGAGGAATACTCGGTCACCTACTTGAAACTCTAGCGGTCTCCGATGAACATCCGCATAGCTCTTCTGACGACTTTGAGCTATCTTTAATCTGTCCCGAATCAGCCGAACCTTCTGGACGGTCTGCTCCACAAGCTCAGGGCCAAGTACTTGCCGCTCCCCGACTTCGTCCCAACAGATAGGAGATCTACACTTTCGCCCGTATAGTGCCTCATACGGCGCCATTTGAATGCTTGATTGATAGCTATTGTTGTAAGCAAATTCGGCTAGAGGTAGATGAAGGTCCCAACTAGTCTTCGTGTCCAAGGCGTAGAGTCGCAGCATGTCTTCGAGGATCTGGTTGACGCACTCTGTTTGGCCATCGGTCTGTGGATGGTAGGCGGAGCTGAATTTTAACTTCGTCCCCATTGCTGACTGCAGGCTTCCCCAGAAACGTGATATGAATCGACCATCTCGATCGGAGACTATGGTTACGGGCACGCCGTGGAGTCGGACGATTTCGTTGAGATATATCTGAGCCAGGCGGTCGGCACTCCAAGTAGATTTGATAGGCAGAAAGTGAGCTGACTTGGTGAGTCGATCGACGATAACCCAGACTACATCATGTCCCCGTTGCGTCCTCGGCAAGCCAACAATAAAGTCCATCGTTATATCATCCCATTTCCACTCCGGAATAGCAAGGTTCTGAAGCTCTCCACCTGGTTTCTAGTGTTCGGCCTTTACTTGTTGACAAGCCATGCAATGCGACACAAACTGTGCCACATCCCGTTTTAAGCCGTACCACCAAAACGTCGTGCGAAGATCCCGATACATCTTAGTGCTACCCGGATGAGAAGTATAACTAGCATAGTGAGCTTCCGTGAGTATCTCTTGTCTGAGGGCCGCGTCGTTCGGAACACATAGTCTTCCCTTTACTCGAAGCATCCCATCCGTGCTTACCGTAAAGTCGGACGCCTTTCCTGCCAAGATAAGGGCATGTATCTTCTGCAGGAATAGGTCGTCCTTCTGAGCGGCCTTCACTTTGTGTAACAAGTCGGGCTCGAGGCGCAGTTGAGCTACTTGCGTCCACTTCTTATATCTTATTTTCAGTGTAATACCCAGTGATTCAAGATCTTGGTGCAGTCTATCATCAATAACCAAACTTCCTACAAACACTCGACTCAACGCGTCAGCTACTACATTTCCCTTTCCAGGCGTGTATCTGATCGTGAGATCGAAGTCGCTGAGGAGTTCAAGCCATCGCCGCTGCCGAAGATTCAAATCCTTTTGAGTGTACAAGTATTTCAAGCTTTTATGGTCCGTATAGATTTCACACGGTACACCATAAAGATAGTGACGCCACAGCTTCAATGCAAATACTACCGCGGCAAGTTCGAGATCATGCGTTGGGTATTTCTGCTCGTGAGGCTTTAGCTGTCTAGATGCGTAGGCTATCACCTTATCGCGCTGCATCAGAACACATCCTAGACCCTTTCCTGAGGCATCACTATATATTTTAAAGTCATCCGGTCCGTTCGGCAGAGTAAGAATTGGGGCAGAGATGAGGCGCTGCTTTAACTCCGTAAATGAAGCTTCACAGTCCTCTGTCCAAGTAAACTTCGCACCCTTTCGTGTCAACTGAGTCAAGGGCGAAGCAATCCTAGCAAAATTTTGTATAAATCTCCGGTAGTACCCTGCCAGACCAAGGAAACTTCGGATGTCGCTAGCTGACTCCGGTCGTTTCCACTGCGTGATTGCTTCTATCTTCTTCGGATCAACTGAGATGCCTTCCGAGGAGATGATATGCCCCAAAAACGAGATACTGTCCAGCCAAAATTCTGATTTGCTTAATTTGGCATACAACTTGTGGTCTCGAAGGGTTTGCAGCACCATCCGCAGGTGTCCTGCGTGCTCATCCCTAGTCTTCGAGTATACTAAGATGTCATCGATAAACACCACCACGAATTTATTGATGAAGGGCCTAAAGACACGGTTCATCATATCCATGAATGCAGAAGGAGCATTCATCAGTCTAAACGGCATCACGAAAAACTCGTAATGGCCGTAGCGGGTTCTGAAAGCAGTCTTGGGCACGTCTTCTGGCTTAATCTTCAGCTGGTGGTAACCCGAGCGAAGATCAATTTTTAGAAAACACCGTTGCCCCTTGTAACTGATCAAACAAGTCATCTATCCGTGGCAGAGGATATTTGTTCCTGATTATGACTTTGTTTAATTCCCTATAGTCTATGCAGAGGCGTAGAGTTCTGTCATTTTTCTTCACAAAGAGCACGGGAGCGCCCCAAGGAGACACGCTCGGACGGATGAACCCGCGATCAAGTAATTCCTGGAGTTGGCGCTTTAATTCATTCAGCTTTGCAGGTGCCATTCTGTACGGAGGCTTGGAAATTGGCTGTGTATTTGGAAATGTGTCGATAGTGAATTCAATCTCTCGGTCTGGCGGCATACCGGGTAGTTCGCTCGGGAACACATCGGGGAACTCTGCCTCAATGAAAGTTGACTCGACGTTTGCGTAGTCCTGCCGTGTATCCCGAACCGATGCTAGGAATCCCTCGCAGCCTGTGTAGAGCATTCGCAGAGCAGATTTTGCCGAAATTACCATGTAGGCCCTGGTCGTATTGTTCGCTGGACTACTGGTGTAACAGAACACGGCTTCTCCGGGCAGACGGAAAATGACTCGCTTCTCTGCATACTCAATAGTTGCCGCGCACGCGCCTAGCCAGTCCATTCCCAAAATGATATCATAGTCCCGTACATCAAGAACTAAAACATCAAGTGACAGCTTTCTATCCCCAATACAGATATAACCGCCTAGGCATGCTGAACAGACAGGAATTTTTGTACCAGACGGGGTGCTAACGCTTAAATCTAAATGCAACGGAGTCATTTTAACATTGTTCTCCGTGGCGAAGTTTGTAGAAATAAAGCTATGGGTTGCACCTGAATCAAATAGAACGCGAGCAGGTATATTATTGAAAAGTAAGGTACCTGACACGACGGTATCCGAAGCTAGAGCTTCTTCCCGTGTCATGGTGTAGACTCGGCCTTGAGCTTGATTATGCCCTGGCTGCGGCGCCGCTCGATTTGCCTGAGGAGCCGGAGTCTGATCTGGTTGTTGCGGTGGACGACGCGGACAGCTGCTAATCTGATGGCCTAGATCGCCGCAACGGAGGCAAGTCCCAAGCTTGCGGCGACAATCTTTTTCGATGTGCCCTGGCTTCCTGCAAAAGTTGCAGGTCTTGTTGGTGTCTCCACGCTGTTTACCGCCATTATTTGGACGCTTTGCAGCGTTGTTTCCTCTATCATTGCCTTGGCGTTTGTGATTGGAAGTTTGCACAGCGCCGGCAGCAATGTGAGGATACTGCGGTTCCAGGGAGAGGGCATGGTTTAAGACTTCCCTCATCGTCTGATACTGCGGAACGGCTACGTACCCGTGGATGCCAGGACGTAGCCCTCCTTCGAATCGTCTGGCATGACTCGCTGCATCCGGTAGATAAGCGGTAGCAAACTTGGCCAGTTTGTTGAATTCTGCCGAGTATTGCTTCACCGTCATGCTGCCCTGCCGGAGTTGGACGAAATCGTTTTCTCGTTGACGGTGTAGAGGCGGGAGTATAAACTCCTCCTCGAACGCGGCACAAAAAGTCGTCCACGCGATCGCCTCCTCTCCATGGCCAAGTTGAAGAGATCGTCGATGCACGTCCCACCAGTCGTGCACGTTGAGGCAAAGCAATAGTTGGGCACAGGTGACGCGCTTGTCTTCCGGCACTTCTAGGAGAGAAAAATGATCTTCAAGCTCGGCGAGCCAATCTAGGGCCACGATCGGGTCCTCAGTCCCATTAAATGTCGTGTTACAGACCTTCTTGAAGTTGCCAAAAGCGAAGGCAGTCACTTTCTTCGTCCTTGGCGTGGGCGGTGGTTCGACTTCAAGCGCTGGCTGCTCCACTGGTGTAGCTGTCGTTGCGGCAGAATTGTTGGAGGCCAGGGTCTGAACAAGCTATTGCAGGGTATCTACCTGCTTTTGTTGGACTGAGAGCCGGGCCTCTAGGTTGCTCTTGAACTTGGCTTGGCGGGCATCATCCCTCTGTCGTTGATCCGTGAACATTTGCATCACCTGCTGAAGGGAATCTGATCGAGACATGCCCCGTTGGCTCCGAGAGCTTCCTGAAGTTCCGGAACTGCTCTCCTGAGTCCTTGTCTCGCCTGGCGCCAGCGCTGATGGTTGCGCTTGCGTCGTTCCTTGAAAGGAAGGTAAATTACATCAGGATCATAATGTATTATGGACTTATTGCATGAACGTATCTCATTTTGGCCTTAACGAGTTCAGGAGTTCGCACAGGGATTTATCGTTAAGGGAAATTTTCTAGTTCAAGTCAAAGGAACTTTGAAGTTGTGCTCTGATACCAACATGTCACGCCCCGATTCCGCTGAATCGATAGTCGTCCCCCGGGCGTGACCGCCGTGCGGGCCTAGGTTGCGCACCGCACAAGGCTAAGTATTTTTTTTGTTTCGCATAGCGAGCACATATTCAGAGTACGCAGATAATTGAAACACATATTGAAACATGGAAAAGTTCTCTTTTTATTGATAATATGAACATCTATTACAAACTCCTTGAACTGAGTCATAAGGATTGCCTCTATGGGCTTACAAAAGTGTTGACACAAAATGAGATAGCAGTCCTGTACATTACATCCTTACTAAACTCAAAATATAAGACCTTGCGTCGGAACGACTGCTTTGCCACGAAGTTGCATGGTTGCTTGGTGGCTAGCTTCTAATTTCAAAATGCTTCTTCTTCTTCAAAATGCTTCAAAGGTTGGCACGGTCGAGGCGTGCCTACAGCTGGACTGGATTGGGGGTTTGTCTCCTGCTCCTCGCTCGGCTCTCCTTAGCGCGGGGAACCTGTTTCAACGAGGGTCAGTACATCGAAACGTACTGGTAAAGGTAAGCTATCCCAACTATACCAATCAATACGTTGTTTTAATGAAGCATGCATATTTGTGGGTTTCTATCTTGTCTTAGTTTATTTTACAGCAAGACATATATATAGAATCATTGAAATAACTCGCCACCGTTCGGTGACATTTACCTGCCCGTCTGAACCACCTGCATAATACTTACCATACCTTCCTGCCAAGAAGACACAAGTTAGTAGCAACAGGTTTAAATATACAAGGGGGATCACTGGCACGTTGCCATAATGGACGGGCTAGTCTCAGTACGGAGTGCCGTGCGACGCATAGATCAGGACATCCTAAGGCATTCCGTCCTATAGCAGGCGACTATCATGAGTTCCGTCCGGATCGGACCGGTGCTGGTGCCCCAGCGACCGTCCGCAGGAACTAAGACCTTGTGCACAAGTTATCCGTGATCAACGCAGTACACTAAGTTAGCAATCGAGGCAAATCAGGGCATATCAGGAGCAGGGCAGTACAGGGCAAGATTTACTTTTGCATAGCCTATCTGTTCAGTTTATGGCATTGAAAATGAGTTTTATACATAGCACAGTTCTAAGAAGAAATATACATTCTAACTTATATTTATGCATATGATGAACATTACAAATAAGCAAGCATATAAGTAAGTAACCGTTCACAAGTTTTATTTGACAAGCAATATTTTACCCATGACTATTCCCCTTATTATCTTGAAGTCTTTTAGTTATTTCTTGGTATCGTTTGATCGGGCAAGGCACGAACACAAGATTTAGATGTGAAGACTAGCAAGTAGGGCTAGCTAATCGGGTTGGTAGCCACTCACTTTGGTAGTTGGAAGGAAAAGGAAAAAAGTGCTTTAGGAGTCCGCTCGAGCGACGCCTACAGCTGGTTCACCTGTATTGACACGAACAGCTGATCAGTACTTCTTCCTCTCTTTCCCTTATCGGAATTGAAGTGCAGTCCTAAGAACGAAAGCAATAAAATCCATCGAAATCGTTCAAGAAAACCCAAGCAAATCCGAAAACCAACTCAAGGCACGAAAGCAACAAGCGACAGCGAAAACTATGCAACAAAGAATGCAGCGGAGAGGTCCCTCCTGACTCTGCCGCTAAGTCGATCCCGGGGGCACGGTCCACTGAATATGGGAATCGATTCCGAAGAGACAAATCCATAACGAGGAAGAGTTCTTGATTCAATCTATCCCGATCGAACGATACCGTCTAGTATTTCTTAGCCGCGCTCCCCGAATAGGGGGAACGGGGCACCACATTTGGCGTAAAGAGCTGTATGCATAAAACAAAGCTTCAAGGCTGTGTGGTGTAAAGCAGAGCTTCAGAGGCTGTCCGCGTAAAGTAGAGCTTCAAGGCTGATTGGCGTAAAGAGCTGTACGCATAAAACAGAGCTTCAAGGCTGTGTGGCATAAAGTAGTGCTTCAGAGGTTGTCCGCGTAAATCAGAGCTTCAAGACTGTGTGGCATAAAATATGGCTTAAGAGCTGTACGCGTAAAACATAGCTTCAAGGCTGTTTGGCTTAAAATAGAGCATCAAGGCTGTTACGCGTAAAGCAGAGCTTCAAGGCTGTTTTGGTATAAAAGGTTGCTATACCTTCCTGCGTAAAGTTTAAAATACGTTTGTTTTTAATGCAGCATAAAGTTGTACGCAGAACTCTTCGTATTCCTCAGATGAATTTGTCAGACAAATCAGTGAACCTGACGTCTGACAAAAGTATTGCACGATGATTGAGAGGACGGCTGTGATGATGATTTTGCACAGAGACCCAGGTTGTCGTCTAGTAACATATTCTTGATACAAGTCATTTTTATGCATTCAAAGAATATGCTGCCTATTCTACATGGGCAGAAATGAGTTTTTACGCTTAAGATAAGACAAAATCAGACGCCACGTCAAAAGCTGTTTCCTGCACAGAGCTCGAGGCATATCTTTGTATTTAATGCACGAGATGGAGGCATATCTCTGCATTTAATGCACGAGATTTTATTCTATTTTTAAAATTTGTCAAGACTGGGAGAGCTAAAACTGTGACTAATACGCTCACATCACCATCCTTGCATTTTATGCCAACCAGGCTATTTTCAACTATAGGAGTACGCCATATGCTATCTCCTCGAAATACGCCAACTCGGCTATATTTGCAAAGGTACGTGTCATGCCTCGGTTCCATGGATAAGGAACCGAGCCACGTGGCAATGGCCAGCAGTGTACTTCGGCGGGCTTTCCAATCCAATGGGTCCGTCGGAGTACACTTAAGCTGTGAAGTACAATGAATAACCCAACACATAACACAAGTAAACTCAATCTAAATCTCATCCACATGCAGAAATATAAGAGCACAATAGAAGCAAATACAACGACTAATGTGCAGGAAGGAAATATCCAAATAGTATCAAGTACAAACACTAGAGTAGTCTCACGGGGACAAACCCGCTAGCACAAATAGACTGGAATGAAAGTAAGCAATAAGATAACTTAGGACGGTAGCAGGTAACTAGGTAAAGATACCGTCCCAAGGAAAGAGTCACTACTAGCGATCAGGCGAAGTCCTCAGGGATGACCTCGTCCTCGGCAGTGGGTACAGCTGCTGGATAGATGCCCGGTCCATACTCCTCCGGGTAATCCTTGTAGCCTATACCTGAAAGGAAACCAGGTCCTCAGAGGGACGTAACAAGGTACAGGAAAATAACATGCCAGGTAAACAAATAGTACAAGTGCAGAAACAGGGTAATCTAGTACAACCAAACAAGTGTGACACAGTTTAAAGACAACGTTCGACGCGTGGGCCGTCCAAAATAAAATCGCAGCTCCGAACACAGAGACACACGGGTCGTACCGCAGCTCCGAGCACAAAGACAGACGGGTGTTACCACTACACTATGAAACAGGATTACTACATATACATATATAAGCGCGTGCAGAGTAGCCCAAACGTCTAGTAACTGTCTTCCCCTTCCCAAGCGGTCAACGATTGTGCGTTGAACCTGAACCTCTAACTACAGTCTCGACACAAGGAAATAACTCAACAGACGCGACCCTAAGGTCATCCCAGTCTCTGGTCATGATGTCAGTATCAGGATACAGGAAATCTGGCACGAATACAGTGTATGAGTGTGTCCTGGGGTATCGATGTACTCTGGTATGTGCATCGAGGTTCTATGAAACATCAGTAATTATTCTAGGTCGTTAAGTCGAATGTCAACACCCGGTTGTGAACCGGACACGGAATATCGAACATCAACGTAAATACGCGCACAATGTACAAAATGAATGACAATATTTGTAAACCGAAATACTGGGTGGCAAGGTACACTTGTCTGCGTGCGGCTGCTGATGACGGGGATCGGGTACTGCGTCCAAGTCCTCAGGTCCCGCAATACCTAGAGAAGAGATACAAACCAGAATCAATAATCTACTTAAGACAGACAGGTATGCTACCCACATCTACTTCTAGACTCAGCCTCAAATATTATCCAATAATTTATCGTCCTCAATTCTTTGTCTCATGATCTGATATAATACCCATTCCGAAATCATTCACCTGCTCTCCATTTGCATGTATTTCATAACCTCAATCAATTTTCTATTTATCCGAAAAATACTGGATTTAAATATTTGTCTTCAACCATGTATTTTATTCATAACCTCCAGTCATTATATTTATCGTTCATTTTTAAACGATGTTGCTCCAGTGCTATACTACACTAACCATGTATACGCCAACATTATATAAATTAAACCCTAACAACTATATCTATGTATAATCCTCGAAACACCATCTTATATAAACATCGATTTCATAATTTAAATACCACACCACACTAGCCATTTATATCCACAATATATAACCAAACCCTAACTATCCTTTCATACAAACATATATATTCAACACTACAACATATACCACATTATAAACTAAACCCTAGTTAGTAATAACACTTAAATATATGTAAGTAATTCCTATTTACAACCCATATATAAATCTGGAATTTAAAGGAATGAGAGGGAGAGGAGAATCGACCTCGCCGCGGGACGGTTGGCCGGAGAAGGTGGCGACGGTGGTGGTGAAGATGGGATAACCGTGGAGATGGCCGAAAAAAAAGCAACACAGCCGGAGCGGGGTGGCTAGGGTGGGCCGGACTGACGGCGCCGGCGGGGACACACACAGCAGGGTGGAGGAGAACCGCCGGCGGGGAGGGATCGGCAGCGCCGGAGCTGCTCGGCTGCAGCGGAGTGGCGGACGCACGGGGATGGCTGGAGTGCTGCAGCGGGGTGGCGGAGACGCACAGCGCCGGAGTGCTGCAGCGGGGTGCCGGTGTCGGCTGGCCGACGTTGGCCGGAGGTCGGGGTACCCGGTCGGGTGGGGCTTCAAGTGAGAGGAGGAAGGAAGGAGGAAGAGAAGAATGGAGGGAGAAGTGTAGAGTTTTCTTCTTGCATGAAGAAAGAAATAAGGTAGGAGAGAGAGTGGTATTGGGATTAGGGCCGGTTGGTTTCATTGAGGGTGGGGAGTAGATGTCACTTTATAGGGGAGTGTGTAGGTTAGAATGAGTGATGGTGATCATCCTAGGTAGAATGAGTGGTTGTGATTTAATATGGATAGGATGTGGGATTTCTTCATGAGGGAATGAGGGAATTAGGATTGGGACCCTAATTTGGGACCCTTTCAAATAATCATGACCAATGAGAGGTTGCCAATAATTTATTAATTGCAAATAATCCCCCGTAAATTTGAGAATTTGCATGGACACATGAAATGACGCAATAATTACGGAGAAAAATATATTTAAAAATTATCATGGTGAGGGGGTGTTGCGCGTTAGGCGCGGGTCTAAGTTGAAGGGCATTGGGATTAATTTAATATTAAAATAGAATTTACAAAGTTGGTAAATCTCGATTTAAATAAAGATAACGCGTCCCACGAATTTAATTTAATTGGGGCCCGCGGGGTTAAAATCCGGAAACGGCGCAAAGGCCAAAAATGGTGGGGGCTTGGAGTCGGTCTTGGACCCTTTAGTTGGTCCGGCTCAACGGGTTAAGTTGGTACCCCAAAATCGAGGGTAACGACACAAGTGTCCGACATGGAATTAAATATGGGTTACGATTTTTGGAATATTGCACAATTAATTTGGAGCACGCAAAAGTTGATTTTAACAGTCAGAAAAGTCCAGTGCCTAATTTGGCGAGTTGAGTCGAGTGTACAATATTTGTACGGAATTTATGGGCTGATAATGGGCTCCGAATAATTAGACAAAGATAGGGTGTGCCAATGGTTTAAATTAATTGGATTAAAATTCCAGATAAATATCCTCTACTCTAAACCTTAATATCTTCTATCAAAATTTTTCCTGGTCCACTCTAACTATCTACAGAATAAATCGAAGGGGTTTACATTCTTCCCAACTTAGAAAAATTTTGTCCCCGAAATTAAAAGTAAAGCACGATAATATCTAACAGAATTTAAAATAACTAGTAATTAAATTGCCGTACGTAAATTCGTACCTTGCTTCTCAAATAAGTACGGGAATCGCTGCCGAATAGAATCCTCGCGCTCCCAAGTAGACTTGCCTGGTGAATGGTGCTTCCATGCCACTCTGACCAGTCGAATTATCTGTCCTCTCAAAGTCTTCTCACTACGATCGAGAATCTCAACTGGCTGCTCTACGTAAGACAGGCTGGGCCCGACTGAAATCTCTGAATGATCAAGCACGTGGCTAGGGTCTACGACATATCTCCTCAACTGCGATACGTGAAATACGTCATGTACTCCCTCTAATGATGGAGGTAATACAAGACGGTAAGTTACTTCGCCAACTCGTTCCAAAATGTTAAACGGTCCGATGTACCTCGGACTCAGCTTGCCTCTGCCTCCGAATCTGATGGTACCGCGAGTAGGTGATATCCTCCAAATATATGGTCACCCTCCTTGAACTCTAATGGTCTGCGGTGCGCATCTGCCCAGTGTTTCTGTCTGTCCTGTGCTGCGCGCAGGTGGCTCTGAATCTGCTTGACCTTCTCTTCTGTCTGTGTCACCAACTCTGGACCCAGTATCTGACGCTCTTCTACGTCACTCCAACAAACTGGCGACCTATATTTCCTACCGTACAGTGCCTCATAAGGTGCCATCTGTATGCTGGCCTGGTAACTGTTATTGTAGGAGAATTCCACCAAGTGTAGGTAATCCTCCCAAGATCCTCCAAAATTAATCATGCACGCTCTCCACATATCCTCTAATATCTGTATCGTGCGCTCTGACTGTCCATCAGTCTGTGGATGATACGCAGTGTTGAACTTGAGAGGAGTTCCTAGGCTCTCCTGCATACTCCGCCAAAAATGTGACGTGAATCTGGAATCACGATCCGATACGATGCTGACAGGCACTCCATGTAATCGTACTATCTGTCTCATATACATGTCAGCTAGTATCTCTGTGGATTGCCCAATCTCTGAAGGGCAAAAAATGTGCAGACTCGGTGAGTCTGTCCCCGACAATCCAAACTGTAACCTTCCCGCTTGGGCTTCGCGAGAATCATGTGACGAAGTCCATGGTAATGTGTCCCCACTTTCACTCGGAAATGGGAAGCGGCTGCCATAGTCCTGCAGTTCTCAGGTATTCTGTCTTGACTTATTGACATACCAAGCATCTTGCCACGAATCTTGCAATCTCTCTTTTCATCCCATGTTACCAGAATTGTTTCAAGTCTTGGTACATCTTCGTACCCCCGGAATGAATTGAATAAGTCGAGCTATGCGCCTCGGTTATCAACTCTTGGCGTAGCTCGTCACTTGGAACGTTTAGGCGATCTCCATACCTCAATGATCCGTCTCCAAGAATCCTGAGTCCCGTCTGCATGCTGGCCTCTGTCCTTTCTCACAATCGTCTAAATCTCGTATCTGTAGGCAAGGCTGTCTTGATCCTCTCAATAAATATGGACTGAACCTCGAGACTGGCCATCTGTTCACCCGTACCTGGCAATATAATCTAAATCTTGAGTTCCTAAAAATCCTCTAACATCTGGCGATGAGTCATAAACTACCTTCGCCTTGCCAGGGTGGTACTGCAACTCGATATCATAATCTGTCATCAACTCCAGTCAATGCCTCTATCTTATGTTGAGCTCCATCTGCGTGTTGACATACTTTCAAACTTTTGCGTTTTGTATAAATCTCAACACGCTCTCCATAAAGGTAATATCTCCATAGCTTTAGTACAAAAATTACCGCAGCTAGCTCCAAGTCATGCGTCGGATCGTTCTTCTCATGAACTCTCAACTGTCTCGATGCGTAGGCTATCACCTTGCTGTGTTACGTCAGTACACATCCCAATCCGCTCCCTGACGCATCACTGTATACTACAAATCCTCCCGATCCGGAAGGTAGTGTCAAAATCGGTGCCGTTGTCAGACGCTTCTTCAGCTCATCGAAATCTGCCTGACACTCGTTGGTCCAGATAAACTCTCTGACTTTACGCGTCAGTAGCGTCATAGGCGCAACTATCCTTGAAAAGTTTTCCACGAACCTCCGGTAATATCCGGCATCCGAGGAAACTCCTAAACTCCGTAACTGATGTATGGGTAGGCCAGGTCTCTACTGCAGCTATCTTCTCCGGATCATCTGATAGTCCATCTCCGGTGATTATGTATCCCAGAAATGGTACTCTATCCAAGTAAAACTCACATTTGCTGAGTTTGGCGTACAGCCTCTCATGTCTCAGCGTCTCCAACACAATCCTGAGATGTCTCTCATGCTCCTTGTGGCTCTTGGAATATATCAGGATATCGTCTATAAGTACCACCACGAACTTATCTAAGTACTGGTGGAAAATATTGTTCATCAAACACATGAATACTGCTGGCGCGTTGGTTAAACCAAACGGCATGACTAGAAACTCATAATGGCCCTACTTCATCCGAAGCGCCGTGTTCGGAATATCTTCTCTCCGTACCTTGATCTGATGATAGCCTGATCTGAGATCGACCTTCAAGAATACATATGCGCCACTTAGCTGATTCAATGAATCATCGATGTGTAGCAAGGGTACTTGTTCTTTATTGCTACGGCATTTAATGCCCTGTAATCG
Organism: Iris macrosiphon; assembly: GCA_036927795.1. Taxonomy (NCBI): domain Eukaryota; kingdom Viridiplantae; phylum Streptophyta; class Magnoliopsida; order Asparagales; family Iridaceae; genus Iris; species Iris macrosiphon. The sequence goes on along the minus strand of JAYESA010000014.1, from coordinate 101,240,030 downwards.
TTATGCAACGTATCGTCCCTTCCTTTTTTGGTACAATAAGATGGTTGCTCCTCGTAGAAAATACTAGCCCGATCGAAACCCTTGTCTAAGAGATCCTCCACGATGGACCTTCAACTCAACCCACTCTATCGGTGCTACTTTGAAGACTGGAAAAATAACTGTCTCGGCTCTTGGAGTCAACTCTGTAACAACTCTTTCTGTCATGTGGCAGGCTTAAGAAATTCTCTAGAAACACATCCTCAAACCCTGATATAATACGGGGTACACTGGTTCACCTTCTGCAATGTGTGTCTCTATGGTAGAGGGGCACCATGCTCCCGGGCTCCCTGAAGTATCTCAAACTCAGGGTAATCTGGTAGTCATAAATAATGTAATTGCTTCAAAAATCTCGCGTCGAGTGATATTGGCTCAATCAATCCATGTCTAGGATAAGGTCATAGTCTAGACTAAACCTCACAATAATTTCTCCCGTTCTGTTTCCAACATCAATCCCCAAATTTTTTTTCCTCGCCTAATGTATAATTCTCTCCTCAAAGTTTTCCCTAAAATTCTATTCCTCGAATATCTTCTTTTCGTTATTTATCTCTCCAAGTCACATAGTACAATAATGGTATAACTCAAGCACATACTAGAATTTCCTGGAATCCGATTATTATCTCCCAAGTGAGATCCTAAATTTTTTATCTCCTCTAGCTCATAATCATTGTTCCTGGTATTGTTATCGTATACAACCACTAGTTTCCATCATCAGGCTTTGGATTCCTATAAATTATTCTAGGTCATGATCAACAGTCCTTCTGGCTCTTAGTACTTCCAAGATCACTGTTACCTCAAGCACGGGTAGGGTACTACTGGGTCCAACTCACTTGCCAACCTTCTACACTAGTTCTAGAATTCAAGGAACCCATCAATCTATCCTGATAAGGTAACAATCTTCTCCGAGAAAGGTATACAAATTCTGTCTTCTGCCGTCTGATCTTCAATCTTCTTCTTGAGGGAATCATCAGTCACAAACATTCGTCTCCCCGAATAATAGGGGACGAGAAACAAGGATAGCGACATTGACGAAGATTGAACGAATGCAAAGTGGAAGTCCAAGGGCGATAATCATATACAAAGAGTTTTAAAATCGATTATGGATTGAGATCCTACTCAACAATCATAACATCTATTCCTAATTTGTAGGCTCGCTTGGCACAGTCAGGTGACCAAGATGATTTAAATCAGACATGCATGGGCCACCACAAAAATATGTCACGCCCCAGTCCCAAAACACGTAGGACCAGGAATACGTGACACGCCAGCTACGCATTCGACCAGACTCTGGTCTGACTCGAATACGTATAAGCTGTAATAATAAGGGCACAATCTAGATATTCCATAAGTGTAAACCTCTATGTCTCAATCCATAATGTACATCAGTCTACAAGAAAGAGCTATATGTGCTAAGGTCGGCCGCCCAATAACACACTAACTCGAATAGACTCGAGAAGAAGTATGAGTCTACAAAACTAGGCTAAAACAGCAGATGAATAATCAATATAAAATAACCATAATATCGGTAGATATAATGTGAGTACCTGGTACCATGCTCGCAAGATATGCCACTCTATCAGTATCTCCAAGTGCTCCGTAATCGTCTATGTCGCAAGATATAATGTCGGTAGATATAATGTGATAAGGCTATTTAGCCCAGAATATGCTCAAGACCTTAGTCGTGATGGATAATTGGCTATTTTACGCTCACATCATCATCCTTGTATTTTATGCCAACCATGCTATTTTTAACTATAGGAGTACGCCGTATGCTATCTCCTCGAAATACGCCAACTCGGCTATATTTGCAAAGGTACGTGATAAGGCTATTTAGCCCAGAATATGCTTAAGACCTCAGTCGTGATGGATAATTGGCTATTTTACGCTAGTTATTTATTATTCATAAATCATCAAGTTTTACACAGAGTTTGGCCTTTTACGCCAATAAGACAGTTATTTGGCTTTTACGCCAACCATCTTTACGCAGGGGCAGTTACCTACGTGGCTTGCATACCATGATCTTCGAGAAACAGTTATACACGTTATCTCATAAAGGGACACGTGTCATACGCATATTCAAAAGATAATTGGAATGTGGGTAGCAGTTATCATAACCGCAGCGTAGAGGAAGTCTTCTTCTTCACAGTTTAGCCTTTTATGCCAACAAGACAGTTATTTGGCTTTTACGCCAACCATCTTTACGCAGGGATAGTTACCTACGTGGCTTGCATGCCATGATCTTCGAGAAGCAGTTATACGCGTTACCTTATAAAGGGACACGTGTCATATGCAGATTCAGAAGATTATTTGAACGTGGGTAGCAGTTATCATAACTGTAGCGTAAAAGATACAATCTTCTTCACAGTTTGGCCTTTTACGCCAACAAGACAGTTACTTGGCTTTTACGCCAACCTGGCAGTTATTTGATTGATCTCTATAAATAGAGACCCCTGGTCACAGGGTAAAAGAGATCAGACAGACAATCAGGACATAAAGAGAAAGAGAGAGAGAGAGAGAGAGGAGGAATGAGTTGAATCATATTCTATCATGTTCATATTACCTCTGAATAAATATGTTTAACTAATTGCTACCTGCAATTTTCCTTTGACCGGCTTTTGCCTTCAGTTCAGAGAAAGTTTAAAGCTTCTTCTATAACACTTCTTCATCATTGTATGGTCCAAGGAACAAAGTAATCGACTGCAGATCAGACTTCTATAACAATACTTCCCCAGAATTATTTTTTTTGTACTTAATATCCTCGTATAGGATTAATTGTACTCTTTTCTTGTTTGTAAGCAAAAGTTTCGTATAAACATTTGTTTATCAAAAATAAATGGCGACTCTGCTGAGGAAGACTTTCTCCTCTGACGAGAAAGCAATTGCTCAATACGATGCTGTATCCATCGGATCGACGAAGAAGACTTTGGTCGTCCAGTTCGACCAATTTGCCTATGAAGACATGCTTCATAGAGGGGGTAGTTCTCATTCCTCCTCTGTCCATAACAACAGGAAGCTGCACAAAGTGTGGATGCCTAAGACGTCCTCTACCCTTCCTGCAAGCTCTCACTCACTGATCAACAAGGTTGTGACAACACAGCCAACGCGCCCCATGCGTAAAAATTTGTCTCCCGTTTGTAATGTGACAGACAAGACTTCTGGCAATGCCTCAGTGCCAATCCAGAAGTCTCAAACACGTCCTGTGCGTAAAACTTTATCTCCCGTCTGTGACATGGTAGACAAAACTTCTGGCAATGCCTCAGTGCCAATCCAGAAGTCTCAAACACGCCCTGCGCGTAACATTCATCTCCCGTCTATGATATGGTAGACAAAACTTCTGGCAATGCCTCAGTGCCAATCCAGAAGTCTCAAATATGCCCTGCGCGTAAAATTATATCTCTCGTCTATAATGAGGCATATGTACCCTTTGATCACATCAAAGGAACAGACAATGATAGGCTGAGGGGGAATCACCCTTGAATAGTTAGAGCATTATCTGAAACTGAGAGTAGCATCTCCTTTGAGTCTGAAGATGATGCAACTATGACCGTCTTCCCTGAAGACAATGCGACTCAAGAACCTAAGGCGGAAAGGCTCAGTGTTCGGCAATGACTCGATGCTCTTGAGGTAATAATGCACACCATGAGTGCCACAATGCAGACTCTGGCCCTCAAGGCAAACATGGTCCTACTGACCCCAGGATCCGCAGTAACTCAGCAAGCCGGGAGTATCAATCTTCTGATGATCCACACTAACCCGTTATGCCGTGAGGACAGTGATTCCCAAGAACTAGACAATGACATGTCTAGGGGTAGTCTTTCTCGACAAGACAGAGCATCATCCAAAGCTGGGGGTAGAATTCCCTCTAAGTCCGAAGATGATGCAACTATGACCGTCTTCCCTGAAGACCATACGACTCAGGTATCAAAAGCCCCAAATCCAAAGGGGACTTTCTCCTTCAATGATGATGACATCATTTAAATCTTCAATATATTGATGAAGGAAAATAAACTTTGGTTATCCAACATTAGATACCTTGAAAAGGCTGACAAGGTCGATGACCCAAAATATTGTCTCTTTCATCGGTACATTCATCATCCCACAAAGGCATGCTATGTACTGAAAAGGAAAATCCAGGAGTTGATCAACGCCAAAGTCATCACTTTGCATATATGATCTCACTTCAATTTGGCAATTTTCTTCCTCAAGAAGGACCGGATGATGAGTCCCCAAAGTCTCCCTAATGAGTTTTTCGGACATGGGTTCACGTCCATATTATCTCTGAACTGTTGTCCAAACATTTTTTTCCCGGTGAGTTTGCCATGTCCATGTGACCTCTGAGCAAACCTTCCAGGTTCGGCTATCGATTATCATGTCCATATTACCTCTGATATCGGTTGTCATCTTAACTTAGCACCCATACTTAATTCTAAGTACGCTAGTGGTGTTAAGTTCATAAAAGTTTGCCATGTCCATATTACCTCTGAGCAAACCTTTCGGGTTCATCTATCGATTATCATGTCCATATTACCTCTGATATCGGTTGTCATCTCAACTTAGCACCCGTACTTAATTCTAAGTATGCCAGTGGTGTTAAGTTCACAAAAGTTTGCCATGTCCATATTACCTCTGAGCAAACCTTCCAGGTTCGGCTATCGATTATCATGTCCATATTGCCTCTGATATCGGTTGTCATCTCAACTTAGCACCCGTACTTAATTCTAAGTACGCCAGTGGTGTTAAGTTCATAAAAGTTTGCCATGTCCATATTACCTCTGAGCAAACCTTTCGGGTTCGGCTATCGATTATCACATCCATATTACCTCTGATATCGGTTGTCATCTCAACTTAGCACCCGTACTTAATTCTAAGTACGCCAGTGGTATTAAGTTCATAAAAGTTTGCCATGTCCATATTACCTCTGAGCAAACCTTCCAGGTTCGGCTATCGATTATCATGTCCATGTTACCTCTGATATCGGTTGTCATCTCAACTTAGCACCCGTACTTAATTCTAAGTACGCCAGTGGTGTTAAGTTCATAAAAGTTTGCCATGTCTATATTACCTCTGAGCAAACCTCCCAGGTTCAGTTATCGATTATCATGTCCATATTACCTCTGATATCGGTTGTCATCTCAACTTAGCACCCGTACTTAATTCTAAGTAGCCAGTGGTGTTAAGTTCATAAAAGTTTGCCATGTCCTTCATACCTCTGAGCAAACCTTTCGGGTTGGCTATCGATCATCACGTCCACAGTACCTCTAATATTGATCGTCGTCTAAACTTATCACCTGTACTTAAATTTAAGTACGCCAATGGTGTTAAGTCCACCAAACTTGCCACCTCTTACAAGGCATATTTCAAACTTATTACTTGCACTCTCGCGCGCAAGAAGTAATAAGTTCACCAAAGATCCTCCAGCAGGATATCCTCAATCCAAAGAAAACAACCACGTCCATATTACTTCTGGCTTGTTTTCTTTTTCTTCTACCAAAAATATAGGGATCATATCTAACCTCTTGGTATAACTATCGAATAGTTCACGCTCATACTACCTCTGAACTACGTCTCTCAAACTTTCCATAGCAGAGTGAATCTATCACTGCAAGAGGACGGTCGCCTCTGTCCTATTTTTCTTTATCCCCATAAAGTCATATCTTACCATGTCTATATTACCTCTGAGTAAGATATTTCTAGAACTTTTCCATGTCTATATTACCTCTGAGTAAGATATTTCTAGAACTTTTCCATGTCTATATTACCTCTGAGTAAAGTTCTGCTATTTGACTTTCTACTATCATGTTCGTATAACCTCTGATAGTGCTAGTCGTTTCAGCTTATTATCCGTACTTAAGGTACGCCATGGGTAATAAGTCCATAACTCAAGAGTTTGCCATGTCTATATTACCTCTGAGCAAATATTCCTCCAAGCAGTCTGCTATCACGTTCGTATAACCCCTGATAGTATCAGTCATTTCAACTTATTATCCGTACCCAATCTTAGGTACGTCATGGGTAATAAGTCTACCAAAATTTCCCCAGCGGAGCATTCCTCAGGTCTACTCGCACACTGCCATAGTGGCCACTCAAAAAACTAATCTCGTTAGACGCTAGCCATGTTCAAATTATCTCAGAGCTTTCGTCTTACCAATCTCCCCAGCGGATCAACCCTTAGGTCTATCTTCATTCTCGGATAGACCACACTCAGCAAACTACTCCCCAGTGAGTGTCCCAGATATTAGTTCACGTCCATATTACCTCGGAACTACCATCATAATATTTCTCCTAAGAGTTTGCCATGTCCATATTACCTCTGAGCAAACCTCTCCCTACGACTATCATCAATTATCGTCTAAACTTATCATCCGTACTTAATTCTAAGTACCCCAGCGGTGTTAAGTCCACAAAATCTACCACGTCCATATTACCTCTGGCTGGGCTTGTTTTAAACTTATTACTAGCACTAAAGTGCGCAAAAGGTAATAGGTCCACCAAAGATCCCCTAGCGGGATATCCTGATATCTTACCACATCCACATTACCTCTGAGTAAGATATTTTCAGAACTTTTCCATGTCCATATTACCTCTGAGTAAAGTTATTCTCTCCGACTTTCTACTATCATGTTCGTATAACCCCTGATAGTGTCAGTCATTTCAACTTGTTATCTGTACCTAGTCTTAGGTACGCCTTGGGTAATAAGTCTACTAAAATTCTCAAAGAGAATGGAATGTACTACCCCGTACATATCATCTCTAGCAGGATATTCATTCCCATATCAAAGACTTTTTCCATGCTTCTTTTTCAAAGTATTTCAAAACTTGTTCAAGTTTTAAAAACTTTGAAGAGGGTCTTGTAGAAGCATAAAAAATGCTGGAAATTATTCGCATATTTTACATGAAGTCGCCATCCGCGTAAAGCAGAGTTTCAAGACTGCTTGGCGTAAAGAGCTGTACGCATAAAACAGAGCTTCAAGGCTGTGTGGCGTTAAGCAGAGCCTCAGAGGCTGTCCACGTAAAGTAGAGCTTCAAGGCTGATTGGCGTAAAGAGCTGTACGCGTAAAACAGAGCTTCAAGGCTGTGTGGCGTAAAGCAGAGCTTCAGAGGCTGTCCGCATAAAATAGAGCTTCAAGACTGTATGGCATAAACTATGGCTTCAGCACTGTACGCGTAAAACATAGCTTCAAGGCCGTTTGGCATAAAATAGAGCGTCAAGGCTGTTACGCGTAAAGCAGAGCTTCAAGGCTGTTTTGGCGTAAAAGGTTGCTATACCTTCATGCGTAAAGTTTAAAATACATTTATTTTTAATACAGCATAAAGTTGTACGAGGAACTCTTCGTATTCCTCGGATGAATTTGTCAGACAAATCAGTGAACCTGACGTCTGACAAAAGTACTATACGATGATCGAGAGGACGACCGTGATAATGATTTTGCACAGAGATCCAGGTTGTCGTCTAGTGACATATTCTTGATACAAGTCATTTTTACGCATTCAAAGATTACGCTGCCTATTCTACATGGGCATAAATGAGTTTTTACGCTCAAGATAAGACGAAATCAGACGCCACATCAAAAGCTATTTCCTGCACAGAGCTCGAGGCATATCTCTGCATTTAATGCACGAGATGGAGGCATATCTCTGCATTTAATGCACGAGATTTTGTTCTATTTTTAAAATTTGTCAAGACTGGAAGAGCTAAAACTGTGACTAATACGCTCACATTACCATCCTTGCATTTTATGCCAACCAGGTTATTTTTAACTATAGGAGTACGTCGTATGCTATCTCTTCGAAATACGCCAACTCGGTTATATTTGCAAAGGTATGCGATAAGGCTATTTAGCCCAGAATATGCTCAAGACCTCAGTCGTGATGGATAATTGGCTATTTTACGCTCACATCACTATCCTTGCATTTTACCCCAACCAGGCTATTTTCAACTATAGGAGTACGCCGTATGCTATCTTCTCGAAATATGCCAACTCGGCTATATTTGCAAAGGTACGTGATAAGGCTATTTAGCCCAGAATACGCTCAAGACCTCAGTCGTGATGGATAATTGGCTATTTTACGCTGGTTATCTATTATTCATGAATAATCAAGTTTTACGCAGAGTTTGGCCTCTTACGCCAACAAGACAGTTATTTGGCTTTTACGCCAACCATATTTACGCAGGGGCAGTTAACCTACGTGGCTTGCATGCCATGATCTTCGAGAAGCAGTTATACGCGTTACCTCATAAAGGGCACGTGTCATATGCATATTCAGAAGACAATTGGAACGTGGGTAGCAGTTATCATAATCGCAGCGTAGAGGAAGTCTTCTTCTTCTTCACAGTTTGGCTTTTTACGCCAACAAGACAGTTATTTGGCTTTTACGCCAACCATCTTTATGCAGGGGCAGTTACCTACGTGGCTTGCATGCCATGATCTTCGAGAAGCAGTTATATGCGTTACCTTATAAAGGGACACGTGTCATACGTAGATTCAGAAGATTATTTGAACGTGGGTAGCAGTTATTATAACCGCAGCGTAAAAGATGCAATCTTCTTCACAGTTTGGCCTTTTACGCCAACAAGACAGTTACTTGGCTTTTACGCCAACCTGGCAGTTATTTGATTGATCTCTTTAAATAAAGACCCCTGGTCACAGGATAAAAGGGATCAGACAGACGATCGGAGACAATCAGAGACAATCAGGACAGAGAGAGAGAGGGAGAGAGGAGGAATGAGTTGAATCATATTCTATCATGTTCATATTACCTCTGAATAGATATGTTTAACTAATTGCTACCTGCAACTTTCCTTTGACAGGCTTTTGCCTTCAGTTCAGAGAAAGTTTGAAGCTTATTCTACAGCACTTCTTCATCATCGTGTGGTCCAAGGAACAAAGTAATCGACCGCAGATCAGACTTCTATAGCAATACTTCCCTAGAATTATTTTTATTGTACTTAATATCCTCGTATAGGATTAATTATACTCTTTTCTCGTTTGTAAGCAAAAGTTTCGTATAAACATTTGTTTATCCAAACAGATGCATTTGGGAATGCATCGAGGGTGGATGTGAGTAGTGTGTGTTGGAGATTTGCCTTAGTGACTGAGTGTTGGATTTGAGAGATCCTTGGGATAGCCTTCAGCTGAAGATACAGCCGGAAGATCGAAGCGATGATGGAAATAGCCTAAGTCAACTGATGAGATTCGAAGTCACAGATTTTTGAAGATGGCATCGCCTCTGACTCGTCGTGCCCCAGAAGGGAATATCATTCATATGAATTGACGACAATGAAACTAGCTTGTGAAGTTAAAGCAGCGGCTCATTCAGATCAAATCCTTACAATACTGGAAGGGACAGATGTGTCTCAGATCTACAAGATGCATCAGAACTTAGTCTGGTATGCGTGCTCGTACAAAAGGTGAAGGTGATATCCTGTGCTTCGAGGCAGTGGAAGCAGCACGAAGAACTATTCCATGCGCAGCCTAGGAATTGTGGCGAGTGTGTCCAGGTTGAAATCATGGCGACACTATCCCTATGGCGTGGCGGAAAAATATTTGTGGATCATATGAACCTCAATATAGATGTTCACCCAGTGAGGTATTGAGATTGAGGAAAAGGTGTAAGTGCATAGTTTAATATTTGGGTAAGTCGCCTAGCTGGGGTAGTATCAATTGTGATGATCGTTCGGAGCAATAAAAGATATTTGGAGACGGTGCTTGCAGAACATAGTATAATTTAGAATTATGCTAGAGTTTTGATTGGTTGAGTTTGGATGGTGCTAGTGTGGATTCAGAAATAGTTGGATGGATTGAGTTGGAACACGATCTGATTGAGTTAGGTGGAGAGATCGTCGGTGGGAAATCATCATACTTGAGAATAGCGCTTGTGCGAATGTGTTGAGATGAAAGTCAGGTTTGGTTCAATTGGGAGTAAAGCGAATGAATGCCTCAGACATAAAGATACCCTTGTAACTTGTCCAAATTCACTATCGCTAAGCTCGGCTGAAATATATGTATTTCAGGGACGCCTTAAATATATGTATTATCCAAAACTAAGAGATATGAGGAATTTGAATTGAGCTGCAAGGAGGATGTGGGAATATGGAATTTGTGTGAGCATTCAACGCGAGCGAGATACTGAATTAGGATCAGAAGAATGTGAGTTGCATGGAGCACAATTATGAATTGGAGAAGCAGCTTGCGACAAGGAATGGAAACTAGTATGGTTCGAGGACGAACCTGATTCTAAGTGGTATATTATGTAATGCCCTACAACCGCACGGTGCATTACGCCGAGTCAGATTGAATGAGGCAATAGCTAGTTATATTTCAATTTGTTGGATTTGGGAACAAGTATTGATTAAGTTGGTTTCATGTGCAGATCGCTAGCGTAGTTTGATGGAAACAAATATTCGTTTAGAGCAGTACTAAGATTGCTGGATTGGAGCGATAATGCCGTCTTCCTTAGTCCGATCGGTCGGATGATTTGGAGAGCACGACCTGCTCGCACGGTCATACCAATTGAGTAGATCATGCTTTATATTGGACCACGGGTTCAAGGGATCGACCGTATCGGCAGGGCATGATGCTTAACAGAATCAAACTTGGTGAGTGGGCTCTATCCCTTCCCTCTAATCCTTCATGTCTAATAAAATTGGAACACACGTAAAGGCTTGAACACTTGGACTGGAACTTGGAAATTACTACACTGTGGCGTGCATAGAGTGTACTTCATTTGCTTGGATAGATTTGTGGCATGAATTGGTTTTTGCGTTGGATAGTTGGAGCTAGATTGGATTATATTTGGGGAAATTAGAGAAACAATTTGGATTTATACATCTTGGTTGGAACATCGAGGCAATTCGGGTGGGCAAGCGAGCATGCATCCGTGCACGAGTATCAGTTGGGCGCTTTGTCATGTAAAGCGTACAGTTGTGGTTCAAAATCGGATAACTGCATCAGCGAGGGCATTATGCAATGGGATTGTTCTAAGTTAGGGGTATTGCACCAATTGGAACACTGTGTCGAGAAGCGGCATAGTGCTTATGGGGATAACTTGAGATGATGCCTTGGACTATAAGTTGGAGAATGGTTATGGATAGTTGGTTGGATGAGTTGGATGAGTCTAGGATCGTTTGGTGGGGTGAGAATATTCGATACTCTCGTCATACCTACTTGGTGTCTGCATCGGTCACGGACAACCTGTGTTGCAAAAGGTTAATTGGTTTCCTCGAACGGGAAGGCTCCGGGGCACCGGGACCGTTCGGCCATGGAGGAAGCAAATTGGTTAACGTGCCTTGGGCGCGCTGCCGACGGTTTAATGCGATTCAGGCGGGCTTGCTACTCAACGCTATTTCGAGTAGAACTGTAGTTGATCAGTCCTTTATGGCTTGGCCAGTGACTTTATATAGATAAGAGTTGGTTTGCCTTATTTTGGTTTGGTATGTGCTTTTCGCGTAGTTGGCGGCCACCTTGCCTCAGCAAGAGTATGCATATCGAAGATTGGAGTATAAGGCTTGGATTGAGGATGGATATTGAGGCTTAGATGATGGTTCGTTAGGTTTCTGCATTGCTTGGGTTTGAGTAGGACGGTCTGCATGCTAGTTTCCCTTTTAGTTGGATATATCTGCTTGTATATTAGCTTGAGTTGAATGCTTGCATGCTTAACCTGCTTTACAGTTTTCTTTAACATGTCATACCCTATGCCATGAAATAAATCTAGGATTCAACTAGAAAGATCACCATTTAACTGTTTGTATTCACTATTCTACTTAGTGTCGGCTTAGACGAGTGGGTTACCCCGCTCACCAGTAGGGCTGTGTACTAACCCACGTTTGTAGGCATTATTTCATGTACGCAGGTGTAGTGGCGCTGCTTGGATATACAGGACATAATATATAAACGATATATACTTTTGTGGGCTAGAGAAAGAGCAAGAGTATTATATCGCCTTTATGGCAATCTCCTTTGTGGCAATTTTATTTGGACCCTATCGAGAGCTTCGCTGCGTATACTCTGATATGTGCTTGGCACACAATACTTGAGTTTCGTTGCAACTTGGTCATTTTGATGATAACTTTGATGTTTGACAACATCGTCTTGTGCGAGCGTAACTCCATGCTCGTACGATATCACGTCCCGATGAGAACGATTGTCCTGCGGGAGCGTTGCAACGTGGTGATTCACATTCAGCGAGGACGATTGAGCTTGCGGAAGATTGGGGCATGACACATAGTATATGAACCTAATATCCTATAGATAGACTCATGCAACCTAAAAATAGGTAGTTTGACCAAGTATGACCGATTTGACTTAAAGTTGACCTAGTTTGACTTAGAAATGGCTTTATGACCTAGATGTTGACTAGTTTAACTTATTTTTATTTCAAAACCTTGTATTGATATTATATTCCATATCTAGGTCTTTGAGGTACCGTACCGAACATCTGTGATACTGTGCACCAGGTTTTAAACGAGTATATTATCTGATAGTTTCTCATTTATGATATCCTCTATGTTCATTGTATCTAGTGTAGATATCCTTGATTTCTTGACATGATGGTTACACGGATTAGTATATCCAGATCTCGTCATGAGATATTATTCCTTGGTATATATGGTGTATGTCATGCCCCAGTCCCAGAATACGTAGGACTAGGTCACGTAACCATGCCAGCTGGCCCGTATATATGGCAACTCCAATATATGGAAACCATATATACGTGTGTACGCTGTATAATGAACAATAATTCATAAGTGATAAAACTAATTACAAGTCACAGGGTTATATCTAAATCTCATCCACAGAAATCACATAAAAATAACCAATAACCATGTAAATAGATCTCAATACAGATATCTAAGAATGACAGTCAGATGAAATTAAATCTACTGCCGAAATAGAATATAAAAAGGAACCAGATACACACCATATAAGAACATCTGACAATCATGAGGCTCGAAGAGAAGACCTCCTCGGGATAAACATAATATGTCCGGATCTGTGCTCCTGCGAATACCCAAAAAAATATACACCTGGCAGGGGACCAGGTCCTCAGAGGGACATAGCAAGATACAGAAAAATGACATGCCATAATATAAATACTGAATAAATAAATGGGGTGTGCTAACCATCTAAGTGAATGCAATTTAAAGATCTTGCAGTACGCATGGGAATGTGTGGCTAGACATATGCTGACGTAATTCACCAATCGTCGGGACTGGCTAGTATATGTGTCATATGCCCCCGATGCAGGGAACTCTGCAATCGTCCATCTCCGAGGAGCATGGATCGAAGGATAAAGACTCAATGAAGGGGGTGTCCCATACGCCTACTAGATGTCTTCCCCGCCCAATATAGATGTACAAGTCGTAAAAACGACGTGGACACCTCCTACTATGATGCAAGTCTCAATAAAATAAACAACTGAGCTAAATACCGCTACACGTGTTGCTCACACTGATGGCCAGTCGCGCATGAGGCACGCGTCCCTACATGTACTCACTCTATGACGTGTAATGATACGTGTCAAGGCCTGAGAAGTTATATCAATAACTTCACAACTTTAGGTGGGTCTACTAGACACTAGGTCAGACACAAGTCCTAACGTCAACGCCATCGTTGACTGCACCCGAGTTTTCTCGGACGCACACATTTATATAATATAAAAATAGATAAACATGTAACTAGCAATAACTGAATTTAAACAGTACAACAAGGCAAGGTATACTTGCCTGGCGGGAGAGCTGCAAATATAATGTCCAGATGTCAAATACCAAGTGTCAGAAACTATGGCCTCAGAAGGAAAGTCTCCGGATGCTGAAATAAACATCACTAACAGTCTCAGAAAATATTAAATAGCTAGAAACACCTGTCTTTAAGTCCAATTTGGACACAGGGGGCAAAAATGACAGTTTCCGGTCAAAGCGGGGTCCACATATGGGCCCACTTTGCTCCGAAAAATATGTCAGTGTCAAAGGTCTCCAAATTTGCCAAACTTAGTGTCAACAAGTAAGGAACGATGATACGAACCCAACGGAACTTCCAGAATTGGATTCCGATGAGCCGGTCACAAAATCGCCCGTCAAGTGGAGCCTTTGGGGCCCACGATACGGGATTTTGTCAATGTTCTCAGAATCGAACCAAACTTGGCTCACAGGACCAGCGTATTGCTAGGAGTCCGATGGCGCAAGTTTTGTTTTGATCCGACGTGTGTACACAAAGTTGCAGCGTGTTTCAGAACTGACGGATACGGGGCGGTATCGGCGGATACGCGTTGATTCCGGTGTGCACGCACATCCAAATCAACTTCTCCGAACTCCTACACGTCCGTATCAACGTCGTGCACGTTTCGGTAAAGACCGCGTGCGACCAAGTCGTCCCGTTTGGCGGGGCGTACCCAGTTCCGGGGTGAATCGGGTCATTGTTTTTCCTGTTTTTGGATCGCGTGCCGCGATCGCCACAGGACGCGATGCTCCGAGCGGTTGCACGGGCACCGAGGTGGTTACATAGTCTACACGACGCAACTGACAGAATTGAAATCGGAATTACGAGGAGAGAGATATCGTTACCTGAACAGGGCTTCGGAAACTGCGAATCCTTCGTGTCCGACACGTGTCCAACACGTATCCAAGGGCTGTGTCCGTGTCTGCGTGGAATCCCGCTGCTCTCGTCCAAGTCGAGGGCTCCGGGGTCGTCTGCTCGTCGATGGAGGAGCTGGATCAGGGGAGGGTGCTGCCGACCGGACGGGGAAGCCTCGGTCTGGAGAGTCTCTGGCCATGGGGGGGTGGTTCATGGTGAGGAGTCGGAGTGGCTGTCGAGGCCGGGGGGGTCTGATGCGGGGTTGGGTGGCGGAGGAGGTGGAGTAGAGTTCGATGTGGAGGAGTGGCGGGGTAGGTCGAGGCCGTCGGAGGAGATCAGGGAGAGAGGAGAGGTGGTGCGGGGTCGTGTTCGCCGGAGTGGCGGAGGAGAAAGGGGCTCGGGGAGCCGCTGTCGAGGCCGGGGGGGGGGGGCAGCGGAGGAAGGAGAGGGAGGAGAGAGGAGCGGCGGCGGGCGGACGCGGCCGGCTGGGCGAAGCTGCTCCGGTGGCCGCGGGGACGCACAGGCGGGGAGGAGGAGGAGGAGAGAGGGAGGCGAGGAGAGAGGGGGCTCGCCGAGGGTGGGGGAGGGTCCGGCGGCGAGGGGGGAGCTCCGGCCAGGGGCGGCGGAGGCGCCAGGGGGGGGGTCGGTCAGCTGCGGGGGAGAGGGGGTGGTTTTTAGCGTTAATTTTATTATTTTTTTCTTTTTCTTTTAGTTTTATAGAAATTTATATTAATATAATATGTAAAATATCTATAGATATTTGTAGGATATTTTAGGATATTTCCGGGATATTTTTGGGATCTCTTCGGGTGGGTCCCGCGTCCAAATGGACGACGCAGGTTCACCGACCAGTGAGGGAACTGACTCTTCGCACTGAAATTTGCAGGAAAGTCCCTGCAATTTCATAAATTGCATAATAGTCCTATTTCGGGAATTTGTGCAATTTACGAAATTGTCTGGAAAACACCCGATTCCTGAAAATGCTAAAATTCACAGAATTGAAGGGTAAAGCTGTGTGAAGGTCCCGAGGGGGTGGGGGTGAGTCTGGGCAGGGGCTGGGCCTGGTTTCTGGGTGATACGGTCACCGTATTTAATTAATTAATAAATACTGCGCACGGTGTTCTCTAATTATTTAGAGGCAGTTAGGGTCATAATTTTTCTACGGCGTCAATACACTAAATGTAGTATACTCAGTGTAGAAAATTTACATATTTTTGTTTGGGCAAAACAGGTACAGGTTGGGCCTCAAATCTCTATTGGTACAGAGGTGGGTAAAGAGCAGGAAATTAAATAGGAAATAAATACGGACTTTTGTAACGATATTTGTGCGTCTCATTCGAGGCTCAAAACAAAGCATCTGGGAGTTGCACAAAATTCAGAAAAATAGTCTGACATGTCTAGGACAGGTATATGAACTTTATTCGGGGATAACAGTCAAAGTAAAGCTCCAAATAATTCGGTGATGGACAAGTGCACATGTCAACAGGATATATAGGCAAAATAATTTAAAATATTGCCATAAATCCTAAATTGTTAAAATAATCCTGTAAATACTAAAATCTGGTCGAGGGGGTTTACAATCTACCCAACTTATAAAAATTTTGTCCTCAAAATTAAAACTAAGCCGGGGTAGAAGTCAAAGACGGCATAAGATATAATTTAACAAAGTAATTTATATCTTGGTTTACGAATAGGTTCGAAAAATGTTTACGCATGTCGTCCACATGCTCCCAAGTAGATTCTCCTGGCGCGCTATGCTTCCATGCTTTGCGGACTAAGGGAATAGACTGATTTCTCAATACCTTTCCTCGATGATCAAGGAGTTCCACGGGTTGCTCTTGATACGATACGCTCGGCCTAATGGCGATCTACGAATGGTTGAGGACATGACTGCTGTCTGTCACATATCACCTGAGTTGCGACACGTGGATTACAGCAAGTACTTCCTCAAGTGAAGGTGGTAGCGCAAGTTAATTTGCCACTACTTCCTACTCTTTCTAGCACGTCAATGGGCCAATATTCCTTGGACTAAACTTGCTGCGTCCTCCGAATTGAATGGTATCTCTAGTAGGTGATATCCTCGAGATGACATGATCGTCCTCTTTGAATTCCAAGGGACAATGATGACGTTCGCCTACTACTGTTGTCTGTCTTACACTGCTCGTCAGTGTCCTTGTATTACTTAACTGTCTCTACGGGGTTGACCACCAATTCTGGTCACGTGAATCCTTGTCTGGTAAAATGCTGAATGGTATGCCGTACCATCTTACGATTGTCTCATATATAAGTCCTTCTGCATGAAGATGTACTTGAGACTTTTGTGGTCTGTATAGATCTCCACTTGTTCCTCATATAAGTAATGTCTCCATAACTTCAGAGTAATTACGACGGTTGCAAGTTCCAAATTCTTCTCATGTACTCATAATTGTCTAGATGCATATGCCATTACCTTGCCATTCTGTATTAATACACATCCAAACTTTTTCCTGATGCATCTGTAGATTACAACCGCCTGATCCGGATGGAATAGGCAATACGGGTGTTGTGGTCAGTCGCTTCTTCAACTCCTCGAAAGCGGCTTGACACTCGTTGGTCCATAGGAATTCTTAATCCTAATAAGTCAACCTAGTCATAGGTGCTGCTATCCTTTTAGGAGTCAATCAATTGTTCATCCAGGTGAAATCCATTTAGACTCCTGTCAACAAAATGATATATTCCTTCCTTGTAATACTTTGACCAAAGTTATGAGGCAAAAATTTCATGCTGCTATAGTGATGCACGTACTAGGAATGTAGGTAGGTAGCGAAGGTCATTCTAAAATAGTACAGTTTTAAA
The DNA here is from genome assembly GCA_036927795.1 of Iris macrosiphon. Taxonomy (NCBI): domain Eukaryota; kingdom Viridiplantae; phylum Streptophyta; class Magnoliopsida; order Asparagales; family Iridaceae; genus Iris; species Iris macrosiphon. Next base: position 101,222,589 of record JAYESA010000014.1, on the reverse strand, counting down.
CTGCAATCTAATCTAACAATAGGGTTTGGTAATTATCCAAGAAACAAACAGAAATGACTACAGAAATAATACACTATTCGTACTTATACTAAGCACGAAGTTTCGCCTTTCCGAAATAAGGGAAGATGGAAAATAGTAGTCAAGAGTTCAAGGGGAAGGTAATAGATTAGAAGTGTGTGGGAATCAAGGCGTTTAAAGAATTCAATGGAATTTGTCAAAGCAGTTGTGGATTGAAATATTATTTTGGTAATTCTTATTCACATATTCGGATCAGCACAGTTATGTAACTGATACGATATGCTCAGACATATCTAGAGGGTAAGTACATCTGTCTACTAATTACTATATATCTCAATCCACGTAAAGTAGTTATGCGAAGGGCGAATCAAAATGCACTAAGGTTGATCAGACCGTAATACACTGATTCTGAATAGACAATTGTATTAGTTGAGTGGATCAGGCCCCAATAACACATATGTCATGAACAAGCTCGATAAGGAATAAGCTTGCAAAACTAGGCTATAATAGCAGTATGAGTCAAGCTAGTATAGTAAATATAAGTATGCTAGATTATGATACGAGAAATTACAAAACAATTCAAATTCACAAAAAGACAAGACTCTACAATCTCTACAGTTATTACTCTAATTCCTTGTCTAAGTCGCTAGTTGACCTAAAAGAGGTATGGCCTTCTAAGTTCTACAATCTTAATATACACTATAGGTTGTCTGCCTAAAACAGAGATTTCAAGAGAGTTCACGTAAAGTAGGGGTTCGAGGTTGTCTGCGTAAAGTAGGGATAAAATAATTTGGCATGACGCATGGCTTCAGAACTATCCGCGTAAAACAGAGAAGTGTAAGGTAGAGCTTCAGAGCTGTCCGCGTAATAAGTCTGTGCGTAACAGTCTGCGTAAAAGTCTGGGTGAAAGTCTGAGCGTAAAAGTTTTACGCTAAAATTTGCGCAAAAATATCTCCTGCGTAAAATCTAACATTCGTTGCAGCGTAAAGTTGTACGAGTAACTCATGAGTTTGTCAGTCAAATTTAGTGAATCCTGACATCTGACAAAAGTAATTGTACAACGATCGAGTGGTTGGTTGTGATGATGAATTTGCACGGGGACCCAGGTTGTCGTTTAGTGACTGATTGGATATAAGTCATACGCTTGAGGTGAGACAAAATCAGATGTCCTGTCAGAAAGCTGTTTCTTTTTGCACAGGGCTCGAGGCGTATCTCTGCCTTTAATGCACGAGATTGGGTCATGGCTGGGGAAAACTAAGGCTGTAACAAATACGCTTACATCCTATCCTTATATTCTACGCCTAATCAGGTTACTCTACGCTGGTTATCTATTATTCTAGAATCATCAGGTTTACGTAGGGCAATTACCTACGTGGTTTTAGGACGTGTCCTATGCAGAATAAGGAATACTAAGGGAAAGTGGATAGCAGTTATTATAACTGCAGCGTAAAGGAGATAATCTTCTGCATAATTTGGCTTTTATGCCAACAATAAAGTCATTTGGCTTTTACGCCAACTAGGCAGTTTGTTTGGTTCTTATGCCAACAAGGGTCGAATGGGTTTTACGCCAACAAGGGTAAATGGTATCTGGCGTAAAACTGGGTTTATCTAAACATAGGATAAGGTTTCAGTCCTAGTGTTCAACCTTAGATTTTTATGGGTTTCTCAAGACTAGGGTCAATACTTATGATCAATTGTCTAACTAATCCTAGTAATATTTATACTACTCTCAAGTCATACGTAAATACGTCAAGGAACAATGGTAAGTTAATCGATAGGTAGTGATGCTAGGGTTTATTAGGTAGTAGGGAAGACTAGGGTTTATTAGGGAATATGGAAGACTAGGGTTCCTTAAGTAATCTGAACTTAATGATATGTCAATGCCCTAGTTGTGTTCTTAATAGGAATACTACTCTAATTATCATCCTATCAACAGGGATTCCTATATTCTAGTAGGGGCTATACTTAAGGATTTATCAGGGAAGCACATGAATCAAGCAGGATGCAATTATGTAAGCAGGACAGACTGGAAGGAAGATAAGTCATAGTCAATTATGGATGAGATCCTATCCTCTAATCCTAGGTGCAGGCTTGCTCGGTACAGTAACGTAACCGAGACAATATGCTCTGACCTGCATGGGCCACCACTAAAAACATTATCACGCCCCAGTCCCATAATACGTAGGACTAGGTCACGTAACCATGCCAGCTGGCCCGTATATATGGCAACTCCAATATATGGAAACCATATATACGTGCGTACGCTGTATAATGAACAATAATTCATAAGTGGTAAAACTAATTATAAGTCACAGGGTTATATCTAAATCTCATCCACAGAAATCACATAAAGATAACCAATAACCATGTAAATAGATCTCAATACAGATATCTAAGAATGACAGTCAGATAAAATCAAATCTACTGTCGAAATAGAATATAAAAAGGAACCAGATACACACCATATAAGAACATCTGACAATCACGAGGCTCGAAGAGAAGACCTCCTCGGGATAAACATAACATGTCCGGATCTGTGCTCCTGCGAATACCCAAGAAAATATACACCTGGCAGGGGACCAGGTCCTCAGAGGGACATAGCAAGATACAGAAAAATGACATGCCATAATTGAAATACTGAATAAATAAATGGGGTGTGCTAACCATCTAAGTGAATGCAATTTAAAGACCTTGCAGTACGCATGGGAATGTGTGGCTAGACATATGCTGACGTAATTGACCAATCGTCGGGACTGGCTAGTATATGTGTCATATGCCCCCGACGCAGGGAACTCTGCAATCGTCCATCTCCGAGGAGCATGGATCGAAGGATAAAGACTCAATGAAGGGGGTGTCCCATACGCCTACTAGATGTCTTCCCCGCCCAATATAGATGTACAAGTCGTAAAAATGACGTGGACACCTCCTACTATGATGCAAGTCTCAATAAAATAAACAACTGAGCTAAATACCGCTACACGTGTTGCTCACACTGATGGCCAGTCGCGCATGAGGCACGCGTCCCTACATGTACTCACTCTGTGACGTATAATGATACGTGTCAAGGCCTGAGAAGTTATATCAATAACTTCACAACTTTAGGTGGGTCTACTAGACACTAGGTCAGACATAAGTCCTAACGTCAACGCCATCGTTGACTGCACCCGAGTTTTCTCGGACGCACACATTTATATAATATAAAAATAGATAAACATGTAACTAGCAATAACTGAATTTAAACAGTACAACAAGGCAAGGTATACTTGCCTGGCGGGAGAGCTGCAAATATAATGTCCAGATGTCAAATACCAAGTGTCAGAAACTATGGCCTCAGAAGGAAAGTCTCCGGATACTGAAATAAACATCACTAACAGTCTCAGAAAATATCAAATAGCTAGAAACGCCTGTCTTTAAGTCCAATTTGGACACAGAGGCAAAAATGATAGTTTCCGGTCAAAGCGGGGTCCACATGTGGGCCCACTTTGCTCCGAAAAACGTGTCAGGGTCAAAGGTCTCCAAATTCGCCAAACTTAGTGTCAACAAGTCAGGAACGATGATACGAACCCAACGGAACTTCCAGAATTGGATTCCGATGAGCCGGTCACAAAATCGTCCGTCAAGTGGAGCCTGTGGGGCCCACGAAACGGGATTTTGTCAACGTTCTCAGAATCGAACCAAACTTGGCTCACAGGACCAGCGTATTGCTACGAGTCCGATGGCATAAGTTTCGTTTCGATCCGACATGTGTACACAAAGTTGCAGCGTGTTCCAGAACTGACAGATACGGGGCGGTGTCGGCGGATACGCGTTGATTCCGGTGTGTACGCACATCCAAATCAACTTCTCCGAACTCCTACATGTCCGTAACAACGTCGCACACATTTCGGTAAAGACCGCGTGCGACCAAGTCGTCCCATTTGGCGGGGCGTACCCAGTTCCGGGGTGAATCGGGTCGTTGTTTTTCCTGTTTTTGGATCGCGTGCCGCGATCGCCACAGGACGCGATGCTCCGAGCGGTTGCACGGGCACCGAGGTGGTTACATAGTCTACACGACGCAACTGACAGAATTGAAATCAGAATTACGAGGAGAGAGATATCGTTACCTGAACAGGGCTTCGGAAACTGCGAATCCTTCGTGTCCGACACGTGTCCAACACGTGTCCAAGGGCTGTGTCCGTGTCTGCGTGGAATCCCGCTGCTCTCGTCTAGGTCGAGGGCTCCGGGGTCGTCTGCTCATCGATGGAGGAGCTGGATCAGGGGAGGGTGCTGCCGACCGGACGGGGAAGCCTCGGTCTGGAGAGTCTCTGGCCATGGGGGGGTGGTTCATGGTGAGGAGTCGGAGTGGCTGTCGAGGCCGGGGGGGTCTGATGCGGGGTTGGGTGGCGGAGGAGGTGGAGTGGAGTTCGATGTGGAGGAGTGGCGGGGTAGGTCGAGGCCGTCGGAGGAGATCAGGGAGAGAGGAGAGGTGGTGCGGGGTCGTGTTCGCCGGAGTGGCGGAGGAGAAAGAGGGCTCGGGGAGCCGCTGTCGAGGCCGGGGGGGGCAGCGGAGGAAGGAGAGGGAGGAGAGAGGAGCGGCGGCGGGCGGACGCGGCCGGCTGGGCGGAGCTGCTCCGGTGGCCGCGAGGACGCACAGGCGGGGAGGAGGAGGAGAGAGGGAGGCGAGGAGAGAGGGGGCTCGCCGAGGGTGGGGGAGGGTCCGGCGGCGAGAGGGGGGAGCTCCGGCCAGGGGCGGCGGAGGCACCAGGGGGGGTCGGTCAGCTGCGGGGGAGAGGGGGTAGTTTTTGGGGTTAATTTTATTTTCTTTTTCTTTTTCTTTTAGTTTTATAGAAATTTATATTAATATAATATGTAAAATATCTATAGATATTAGTAGGATATTTTAGGATATTTTCGGGATATTTTCGGGATCTCTTCGGGTGGGTCCCGCATCCAAATGGACGGCGCAGGTTCACCGGCCAGTGAGGGAACTGACCCTTCGCACTAAAATTTGCAGGAAAGTCCCTACAATTTCATAAATTGCATAATAGTCCTATTTCGGGAATTTGCGCAATTTATGAAATTGTCTGGAAAACACCCGATTCCTGAAAATGCTAAAATTCACAGAATTGAAGGGTAAAGCTGTGTGAAGGTTCCGAGGGGGTGGGGGTAAGTCTGGGCAGGGGCTGGGCCTGGTTTCTGGGTGATACGGTCACCGTATTTAATTAATTAATAAATACTGCGCACGGTGTTCTCTAATTATTTAGAGGCAGTTAGGGTCATAATTTTTCTACGGCGTCAATACACTAAATGTAGTATACTCAGTGTAGAAAATTTACGTATTTTTGTTTGGGCAAAACAGGTGCAGGTTGGGCCTCAAATCTCTATTGTTACAGAGGTGGGTAAAGAGCAGGAAATTAAATAGGAAATAAATACGGACTTTTGTAACGATATTTGTGCGTCTCATTCGAGGCTCAAAACAAAGCATCTGGGAGTTGCACAAAATTCAAGAAAATAGTCTGACATGTCTAGGACAGGTATGTGAACTTTATTCGGGGATAACAGTCAAAGTAAAGCTCCAAATAATTCGGTGATGGACAAGTGCACATGTCAACAGGATATGTAGGCAAAATAATTTAAAATATTGCCATAAATCCTAAATTGTTAAAATAATCCTGTAAATACTGAAATCTGGTCGAGGGGGTTTACAGTGTATCTTGTGTAAGCCTTATTTTATTGTTCTTCTTGTACATGTACAGACACTGATTCTCGGGGAGACTTGCTACCTTCCTAGATAATCCCGTGCCATTGTATACTATGGTTGGTTCCACTATACCTGTCGGGGTTGGGGAGTATGTAGTGTAGATATGTGATCATACCCTCCTTGTATCAAGTCTTGTTCATTGAATAGTGTTAATCATATACCGCACGTATGATTATCCAGGCCATATATCTTGTATCAAGTTTCTAAGTCGACCATATGTTAAAGATGGTACTCAATCACTTAGTCATTTAGTATTCTTGTTCATTGCCATATTGTTCATTATTGTATTTATTTCTAATATTTTATTTATTGTATATCTCTTGTACCTATTGTTGTATCTTGTATATTCATATCTATTTACTGTTATATAGTTTATATCATTGATTAGAACTGTTGTTAAAGATGTACTCTGCTCCTTTCCTGACTCGATATATTTTTCCCAGATGACACTAAGGAGTGGTATCCTACTCATTACGGGCCTCAGGATATTGTGGGCTTAGAGTCAGAGACCCTGGCTCTGGAGGGACTCATCTCGACTAAGACAGATAACCCAAGACTTGTAGTCTTGTTCATTATATTGTTAGATAGATTACCCAAACATCGTTCTACCTTCGATTCTGCGGCGTAGGCTGGGCGTTGTTCTCGACTTGTATCCTTACACCGGGTGCGGGTCGTGTACTGAATTTTGGGCACCCAGCTCAAGTTCAGTACTGCATATCATCCCTAGACATATGGGCAGTCAGAAAGGACTATTCAGACTCTCGAGGATATGCTGCGCACTTGTGTACTAGATTTTGGGGGTTCTTGGGAGGACCATCTCCATTTGGTAGAGTTTGCTTACAACAACAGCTACCAGGCTAGAATAGAAATGTCACCATTGAGGCTCTGTACGGTCGGAGATATCGTACTCCCTTGTCATGTGACAATGTTGGAGAGAGAGTTTTGCTGGGCCCAGAGATAGTTGTGGATGCAGCGGAGAAGGTTAAGTTGATCAGAGACAGACTTCGAGTGGCGCAAGACAGACAGCGATATTGGACCAATAGCCACCGGAGACCTTTAGAGTTTGAGGTATAGTTTTTTATTTTTATTTGTGCTTGTTATTGGTTATTTGTTATAGATTAAGTTTTTAAGGTTGTGTTTTGTTCTAGGTGGGTGGTTTGGTGTTTCTGAGGATTTCTCCGACACGAGGCACAATTCACTTCGGTGGAGGCGGGAAGCTTAGTCCGCGATTCATCGAACCTTTCACTATTCTAGAGAGGGTCGGTGGAGTTTCTTATAGACTAGACTTGCCACCTGCATTGGAGGGAGTGCACAATGTGTTTCTCTTGTCGCAGTTGAGATGGTACGTGGCAGATCCTAGTCACGTGTTGGATCACTCAGAGATAGAGGTGGGCCCTACAATTTAATTATTGTTGGATGTTAGTTTATTATTTTGGACTTGTGTTAGTGGACCTAACTAGTTTAGTTTAGACTCATGGACCAACATTTACTATTAGTTAGAATTGAGCCAAATTAGAAGCCCATTCATTAGGAGGATAATTAATTTAATTAAACTATTAGACTAGAACCTTCCCTCCTTAATTATTTCTTCATGAGAGGCCGCAAGGGGTATAATAGACTTTACATAGTGACTTGGGGAGGGGGTCAAGTGGCCGGCCTATATTAAAAGAGGGGAAAATTTTCTCTCTCCTCTTTTTTATTTCAAATCTAGATATATAATTTCTCTCAACCAAATTCCTTCATTCCACATCAATTCCCTACCAATTTTTTTTCCAATTCCTTCCCAAATCACCATTAGAGACTAGTAGAGCAACGATCTAGAAGGAGGAAGCAAGGATCTACAAAGAGGAGCAAGGATCTACAAGTTGAAGGCCAACTTCATCAAATTTGGTGGTTGCATTGGGAATCCATCTCCCAATATGTATAATTCAATTTTCCCCTTTAATTAGATTCTAAATCTGAGATTTAACTATGAGAAACTACCCCATATACATAGGCTACCCATAGGAATTGAAATTAGGTTCATATGAGGCATATTGAGAAAGTTATGGCACTTTTTGTGTCAATTTTGGAAATTTTTTGAGATTGACACTTGTTGTATTTGTCAATTGGTCATATAAACCAAATTGACATGTGTTTGTTTGTGTGTGGCTAGTATCGTATCCAAAATTAGATACGTATAGATCGTATCCCAATAATTTGGTGATATGTATTGATTTGGGGGGTTTTTCCACTGACACGAGGCTTTGTGCATGTCATATTTTGACACGAATACGTAGATGTATATTTGACTCTTCAGATTGTTCATAAATAGTAATTTAGACTTGCTCGTGTCCTTCGGGGTACGTTTGGTTGTGTGGTGGACTCGTATCACAAGCGTATCATAGATCTAGTATGATACGAGTGCGATGCACTCCACGTGTTTGTTGTGTTGCATTTCTAGATTTAATTTGCAATGTTCATAGCTATTGGTATGTATGTATTCATATGTGTGTATATATATATATATGTGTGTGTGTGTGTGTATGTGTGTATGTGTGTGTGTGTGTGTGTGTATAGGTGTTTGAGGTTATGTGTGTGATAAGGGGGGAGCTCGGACAGAAATCAGCGATAGCAGCAGTAAACAACAACAACCAGCAGCAACCGCGACGTCAATCAACGACAGCAGCAGAAAACAACAACAACACGCAGCATCAGCGACAACAACAGCGACAACAACAGCCAACAACAACAGCCAACAGCAACATCGACGACAATCAATGACAACAGCAGCAAACAGCAACAGGCAACAACAACAGCGACGACAGTCAGCGACAACAACAACGAAAGCAGCAGCAAACAGCAACAATACACAGTAACAACGACAGAAATCAGCAACAACAGCAACAGGGAGTTCAGTCAGTTGACTAGTTGGTTAGTAGTTCCTTTGGTTAGTAGCTAGTATATAGTTACTAGTTAGCTATTAATAGCTTAATAGTTATCTAGTTAGTTAGATTTACATACATATTTATGTACCTCTAGTTTTGTATGTGGGTACATGTATTAGTTGCATTATAGTTAGTATAGTATAGTAGTGATATATGTAATATATTATAATTGATAGTTATATTAGATTGATAAATACCTATTAGTCTATGGTTTAGTATTGGGTAGCTAATATATACTAGAGTAGTATTACCTTGAGATACCAAGGTAAGTGTCAAGGTATTGAGGATACTCAAGGTATTTGAGTTCGAGTAACAAGATGGAGGTTTGGTGGTGCGATACCGCATTGGTTCAAAGCCAAGGTATCCACTTAGCATTCGTGATTAGGTTTAGTATATTTAATATTGTTTATATATGCATATATGATTATTTCTATATCTATTAGTTGCGTATCCTTAGATACGGTATCTTGGTGTGTTCCTAGTTTAGTTTGTATGGCCTAGTTTTATAGTATATGAACCCAATATCTTAGAGATAGACTCATGCAACCTAGAAATAGGTAGTTTGACCAAGTATGACCGATTTGACTTAGAGTTGACCTAGTTTGACTATTTTGACTTAGAAATGGCTTTATGACCTAGATGTTGACTAGTTTAAATTATTTTCATTCCGAAACCTTGTATTGATATTATATTCCATATCTAGGTCTTCGAGGCACCGTACCGAACATCTGTAATATTGTGCACCAGGTTTTATAAGAGTACATTCTCTGATAGTTTATCATTTATGATATCCTCTATGTTCACTGTATCTAGTGTAGATATCCTTGATTTCTTGACTCGATGGTTACACAGATTGGTATATCCGGATCTCGTCATGAGATATTATTCCTTGGTATATATGGTGTATCTTGTGCAAGCATTGTTTCATTGTTCTTCTTGTACATGTACAGATACTGATTCTTGGGGAGACTTGCTACCTTTCTAGAGAATCTCGTACCATAACGTACCATGGTTGGATCCACTATACCAGTCGGGGTTGGGAAGTATGTAGTATAGATATGTGATCATACCCTCCTTATATCAAGTCTTGTTCATTGAATAGTATTAATCATACACCGCACGTATGATTAGCCAGGCCATATATCTTGTATCAAGTTTCAAGCCAATCACATGTTAAAGTTGGTACTCACTCACTTAGTCATTTAGTATTCTTGTTCATTGCCATATTGTTCATTCTTGTATTTATTTTCAGTATTTCCTTTAATGTATATATCTTGTATCTATTGTTGTATCTTGTATATTTACATCTATTTACTGTTACATAGTTTATATCATTGATTAGAACTGATGTTAGAGATGCACTCTGCTCATTTCCTGACTGGATATTTTTTTTCACATGATACTGAGGAGTGGTACCCTACTCATTACGGGCCTCAAGATGTTGTGGGCTTAGAGTCAGATACCCTGGCTCAGGAGGGACTCATCCCAACTGAGACAAATAACCCAGGACTTGTAGCTTCTTAGTTATTCTTCTTGTACTGGATTTGTCTCCAGCTTATCTTTTAGTATTTTTTCAGACTCATTGATATTATTATTTTTGACTCATGAGTTGTATTGTGACTATTCCATTCTTTTATCATATTTGTGCTATTCTCCATCTTAGATCTGTGATTGAGTATATTGATATTGTTAGTGGCTCATTATATTGTTAGATAGATTACCCAAAAAGTATTCTACCGTCGATTTTGTGGCGTAGGATGGGCGTTGTTCCCGACTTGCATCCCTACACCGGGTGCAGGTCGTGACACTAAATAACTCAAAATAAATATTAAAAATAATCATAAAAATTTAAAAAAATTATAGAAAATATATTTTGAACCCACAAACCCTAAAAAAATACGTGGGGTAGTTTTATGTTCATAGGCTTCCTACTATAATTACTTGAATCTCTAAAAATTAGTTTTACCTATTTAACTAAAAATAAATATTAAAAATATTCTAAAATTCTGAAAAATTTCAGAAAATATATAATAATATTATAACGCTAAAAAATTACTTGGGTCCATTCTATGTTCCTTAGCTTGCACAATAAATTCTATAAGTCATAGAAAATTAGTTATTAGCCTAAATAACTCCCAATAAATACTAAAAATAATCAAAAAATTTCCAAAAAATTATAGAAAATATATTTGATTATTTAGAACCTAAAATAAAAGTTTGGGACATTTGTAATTATATTTTATACTAAAATAAAATTTTGAAAGTCCTAAAAAATTACTGTTACTAGTTTTTAATTAACAAAAATTATGAAGAAATTCCAATAGCCTCAAATTAACCTAATAATAAAATTTAAGCTAAAATTTTAGGATACGGAGGTTACAGTTCCCACTTTTACTTAGGAATGAGAATCGGTTGTAACAGTCTTACAACGCTATGATGTTTGGTCTTGACCTGCTGTTAGACCAAATATCTCGCCATAAATCGTGCACTCTCTCACTTTATCCCATGCCACCAGTAATGTTGCCTCAAATATTGGTACATCTTTTTACCTCCAAGATGAATATAGTATATTGAACTATGTGCCTCGGTCATCAACTCCTGGCGTAACTTGCCACTCGGAACGTATAGGCAATCTCCATACCTCAACGTCCCGTCCTTGTGAATCCGAACTCCTGTCTGCATGACGGGTTGTATCCTCTCCTGAAGTCTCTAAAACTGCGAATATGTAGGCATTGCTTCCTTGATGCTCTCAACCAATGAAGACTGTTCCTCAAGCCTAGCCAACTATCCATCCATGCTTGGCAATACAACCTCTATCCTAAGCTCCTAGAGATCCTCTAATAATCGGTGATGATTCATCAAGAAGTATGCCATGGGATTCCTATTCAAAGCATTTGCTACGACATTCGCCTTGCCAGGATGGTACTATAACTCGATATCGTAGTCTGTCATCAACTCCAGCCAACGTCTCTGTCTCATGTTGAGCTCCCTCTGAGTGAAGACGTACTTCAAACTCTTTTGATATGTATAAACCTTGACTCGCTCTCTATAAAGGCAGTGCCTCCATAGCTTTAGTACAAATATCACTACAGCTAGCTCTAGATTATGTGTTGGGTAGTTCTTCTCATAAATTATCAATTATCTCGATGCATATGCCACAACCTTCTCATGCTGCATCAGAACACATCCTAGTCCACTCTTAAATGCATCACTATCAAAATTGCATTACTATCAAAATTGGTGCTCTTGTCAAACACTTCTTCAACTCATCAAAAGCCGTCTGACACTCCTTAGTCCAAATAAACTCCTTGCCCTTACGCGTCAAATGCGCCATAGGCACAGCAATCCTCTAGAAGTTTTTATGAACCTTCAATAATATCTGACAAGTCCAAGGAAACTCCTAACCTCTGTAACTGACATAGGGGTCCCTTACATCTCAACTACGACGATCTTCTCCGGGTCAATTGATAGTCCATCTTCAGTAATTATGTGACCAGGAAAGGATATTCTGTCCAAACAAAACTTGGACTTGTTAAGCTTGGCATACAACCTCTCCTTCCTCAGCGTCTCCAGCACGATCCTGAGATTCTCCTCATCCTCCTTACGGCTCTTAGAATAAAACAAGATATTATCAATAAATACCACCACGAATTTATCCAAGTACTGGTTGAAGACCTTGTTTATCAGGTTCATGAACACAACTGGTGCATTGGTTAAACTAAATGGCATCACTAGGAACTCATAATGTCTGTATCTCGTCCGAAAGGCTATCTTTGAAATGTCTTCCTTTCATATCTTGATCTGATGGTAGCCGGACCTGAGATCAACCTTCGATAATACACATGCGCCACTCAGCTGATTAAATAAATTATTGATGCATGGAAAAGGGTACTTGTTCTTTATCATTATAGCATTCAACTCTTTGTAATCAATGCACAAGCGTACCAATCCATCATTCTTTGGCATAAATAAGATTGGAGATCCGTATAGAGAAATACTAGCTTGAATGAAACCCTTGTCTAAGAGGTGATCTATTTGGATCTTTATCTCAACCAACTCTTTCAGTGCTAATCTGTACATAGGAGAAGTAACTGGCCTGGATCCGAGAATCAGCTCTATGGAAAAATATCTCCCGATCAGGTGGCAAGCCAGGAAGATCATCAGAAAATATATCCTCAAACTCTGATATGATCTACGGGTATACCGGTTCACCTTCTGTAATGTGTGCCCTAAGAGTAGGGTGGGTACCATGCTCTCTGGCTCCCTAAAGAAACTTGAACTCAGGGTGATCTGGTGGTCTAAAGATGACACATCCACATCAACAATCTATTGTCACATGGTACTGGCTCAACCAATTTATGCCAAGAACAACATCATAGTCTGGCATGGAGAAGACCAAAAATTGGGCACACATCTCTCGCCCACAGACAACTACTAAACATAATGTACATATATTGTTAACTGGTACTATTCTATCTCCTGTAAGAATTTTCATGGGAGGAAAGAAGTTAAGTACCTCCAGTCCGTCACTCTCTGCCAGTGCATTACGAAAGTGACTACCAAGAGGGCTAACAATGAGACATACGAAAGGCATTTTCCAGGGTACCCGCTCAAGGAAGAAACTGTCAGCTATCGGGGGTAGTTCTTCCTCATAACCCCTGGGGGTGTCCCATACTGAGAGTAGTATTCCCTTTGACTTACGCCACAACCCCGCATTCCGAGAAGAAAGTGATTCCCATGGAACTGACTCTGAGATCCCTAGGGGTAGCTCCCCTCGCCAGGTTGATGTAGACTCCTACGCTGGGGGTAGTATTCCTTCCGAGTCCAAGGAGGAGACGGTGCTGCCAGCTTTCATTGATGACTACTCTTGCCAGGTGTTTGACACAGAAAGTGCGACATTCACTGCCCCATCCATCTCTCCCCATGTGAGGATGGTATACATGGCCGGGGACGACCATGAAGGCCCAACGACTGCTAGGGCCTCGAGACTCTCGAGGCCATGATACAGACGATGGGTACATCAATGCAAGTCTTAACCCAGATAATGCTGGAAATCAAAGCAAATATGGCCTCTCAACCAGCAAGAACTCCTGGACAAGCAAACTTGGTCCCAGGGACCAATGGTGATTCAAACATAAATGCCCCACCTGCGGGTAGTAATCCTCACCTGCCTGGCCCGTCTGCACCCTCCATAGAAGACAAGGCCAATAAAGCAATAAAGTAGGCCTGGGAACTCTGGGCTCGCCTAGACTCCATGGACAATCGGGACTCACTCCGCGATCTCGTGGTACGGCAATAATACCCGAAAGAATAGAGGGACGTACGGTATTCTCCCAGATACAAGTCCTTCAACATAAACACATTTGACGACAAGTCCTCCCCTCGCCGGTTCATGAGTTATTTCTAGATTACAATGTGACACCTACCCTGCAGCGATGCTATCCTTACCAGAATTTTCGTTAGGACATTAGCAGGGGTAGCTTTCGACTGGTTCTGCAGTCTCGAAGATAGTTGCATCTCATCATTCGATGACCTCAAGTGTCTATTCTTCAATATATTCTATGAGGCAGAAAATGATATGACGATGTCCTCTATGATGGATGTCGCCCAGGGAGAAAGGGAACTAATGCAAAATTACATCGAGCGGTTCTGACAAACGGAGCTAAGGTTGCCCCCGGCAATCTCGTGGCCACACTAATGGATATGTGTCAAAAAAATATGCTTTCGGCAATCAGCCTCTAGATACGCGATAGCCAGTTCAAAGACTGGACGACGTTCATTATAAGCGCTATCAACGCTGAAAAGAAGCTCAAGGACACCCAGCACCTGGAATCCATATCCCTACTACTGAGGAAAAGGGCAAGTGCCCTATCAATAGCGGTAACAGCAACCGCAACGCGAAAGAAAAGTAAGCCATGGTCGCTAATGTGACAAAGAAGCCTGAGTAAAAGCAGAAAGAGGCTCCAAAATCAAAGGAGACATATTCTTTCAAAGACGGTGATGTCAAGCCCATCTTCGATATGCTGATGCAGGAAGGTAAAATATGCCTCCCCGACGTCAAAAGTTAGCCTGAAGCAGAGGAGATAAACAACCCAAAGTACTATCACTTCCACTAGTACGTTCACCACCCGACACAGGAGTACTATACCTTGAAGCGGTATATCCAACGGCAGATCGATACCAAGGGTCTCTCCCTGGATTTCGATGATGTAACGGTTGCCGTTAATATAGTGTCCCTCCAGTTCGATAATTTCCCACCGATGGAAGCCCTGGACGGAGCCACACCGATTCCAAAGAAAATAATAGAGGTATTCAATCTTTCTCCAGCTCGCGACCAAGCAGCCGGGTTGACACCTCTTACTACCCCTCGGAGCGAGATCATGTGGGTCCACCCGGATCTGGTCCCAGACTTGACGTAGTAAGCAGCGCCTTCCGCCATGAAGCCTAAAACATGAAAAACCAAGCCCTGCCGTAAGGTTTCTTCTATCTCTGGGGAGGCCTGGGCAGGGACAACTAGATCGGTCCTTGCTTACCAGCAAGATTATGAAGCTTTCAACGTCAATGCACCTCCAACTACTGCACCTGTCGCATCTGATTCGGGTCCATCTTAACCCCCACCAGCGGACAAGTCCAAACAAAAAGAGGGACGCTTCGACAAGCCATTGCGTAAGAAAATAGCTCAGGGATTGGAAAAGTCCTACAACTTTGATGTCTTGTCTCAACTCGACAATACCCCGACAAAGTTATCATTATTTGAGCTTCTGCGACTTTCCAGAGACACTCGAGCCACCCTAAGCGAGATATTACGAAATGCCGACACCTATTTGGCGTAGGTCAAGCCGCCAGCGGAAGATTCGACGATATGCTCCCACTGTAATAACGTTACAGATGCAGTACCCAATATTACATTCTCGCCACAAGACATATTTCTTAAGAATAACATACATGATCATCCCATGTATTATATAGGGTATGTTGGTGCTATAAAGGTGGACCAGATGCACATTAATTTTGGTTTATCAATCAACATCATCCTGAGGAGTCTGCTACAAACCTTGGGCATCCCGATACACCGCCTGGAAGCTTCTAATAATACAATTAGTGGCTTCAACGCAGGAAGAAGCTATCCTCTGGGCAAGATTTGCCTGAAGTGCCAGATCGATGACCTGAAAACAGAGGTAACTTGCTACATCATTGACATAGATGTATCCTATAACGTCTTGCTCGGATGCCCCTGGATACACCAATATATGATCATATCGTCAACCCTACACCAATGCTTAAAGTACATCAACGATCATAGCATTATTAGAATGGAGTTCGCAGACATTGACCCATTCAAGGGAGTCGAGACATACTACTCTGACGCCATCCTCTACAAGCAAACCCACTAAGTCAAATGTAGAATTGAGGCCAATGATGAGGTTGAGGTTACAACAACACCAAAGAAGCCCATGAGAATCTGTGTCAAGGATTGCACTCCTGAAGCAGCCATTCCCCTCTTCGTCAAGTTGCAAAGGAAGGCACCAGAATCTCTGGCACCTTCCACAATGTCCGAACCTTCAAAACAAGGATCCGGTACCATCTTCTCCTTCAGAAACTATGATCGATCATCTTAGCAGACCTTCAAAAGAAGACCCGGCCACGGTTGCAGCCTCCGGGCCTCTGGTGCTAAAACTGCACAAGAGACCACCAATGCTTGTAATCGTGCTAGGGGTAGACCATGAGGATGATGAACTGAAAGAATATGTGGCTACTCAGGCCAACGTCCCTTCCCTCGATGATATGATTCCTCCGGAAAAGATATCTTATTTTATCAATAAAGGGTTATCTTTGAATTATTCTGAGCGTACACATATCAACACATTGTACTCTATGGAGCATGACCTAGGCTTACACCTGCAAACACTGGTGACTACTACCTACGTAATAAACCAGATCCTCCCTAGTCAAGGTTCCTACTTCACGGTTCCAGCAAGGAGGCGAGGAGACAAACCTATCATCGTCGGCAGGGTTGAATGCCCTCGATCCTTCACCCCGGAGGAACAAGAGCCAGAACCCAACACCGGCAAAATACAACTCTACCGGTTCAGCGGTCAAGACTTACATATCATCCAGAATATGGGTTATGACCTTAAAAGTAATCGAGGTTTAAACTACGATAAGGGCCGACGGCTCCCCCCTGCGTCTACCTGCTCCCGCTGGCAAGTTCGAGGACTACTACCATAAGACCAAGCATGGATTAGGGTATGTAACGCCTCCCACAACCCCAAAGGTTCAGATGAAGAATATGAGGTTCATTCCTACTCTTCGCAATCTTTCGCTTGGGACTCCAATACCAATATCGGGGAGATACTCAAGCAAACATTGTCCGTGTCAGCTGACCCTGAGAAAGATGACGAAAATCTATAGAAAATCCTTGAAGTCAAACCATGGGCCCAACTCCTAGACGTACAATGAGAGATTCAGTTCAAACAACCAGAACCTTCTTTCAAGGACGAAGACGTACAAGTCAATCTGGGCAAAAAATCCTCCCCCAAACCTATCTTTATCAGCAAAAGTCTGTCCGAAGAAGACCGAGAATCCCTGCTACAGCTCGTCAAGGAATACATTGATATCTTTGACTGGAGTTATGAAGACATGCCAAGGTTGGATCCTCAAATTATGGTCCACAAACTCAATATTTTACCGAATGCCAAACTGGTCAAGCAACAACAATGACGGTTTCGGCCGGACATAATAAATTCTATCGAAGCTGAAGTCAACAAGCTGATAGTTAGTGGCTTCATCCACGAGGAACAATATCCTGATTGGGTATCCAACATAGTGCCTATCATCAAGAAGAAGGGAAAGACTCGAACCGACATCGAATTCTGTGATCTAAATGCGATATATCCTAAAGACAAATTTTCCCTTCCGATCACAAACATAATGATCGAAAACACTAATGGCTTTGAGCACATGTCCTTCATGGACGGCTTCTCAGGCTACAATCAAATCAGGATGTTTCCCAATAAAGAAAAGCATATGTCGTTCCGATCATGCCTTTCGGTCTAAAAAATATAGGTGCTACATACCAGCGAGCTATGAGTACCATTTTTCATGAACATCTGCACAAGACGGTGGAATGCTACATCGACGCCATCGCCATCAAGAGTCTCTCTAAAGATAACCACCTCCATGACTTGAGGAATGTGTTTGACTTAATATGCGCATACCGTCTCAAGATGAACCCTACAAGGTCGTTCTTGGGAGTCTCCAACGGCAAATTCTTGGGTTTCGTCATCACTTTTCGGGGTATTTACATAGACCCCAACAAAACCAAGGCCATCCTAGAAATGAGCCCACCAAAGAACCTCCAGGAACTTCGCGGTCTTCAAGGGAGGCTGACATACATCAGGAGGTTCATATCAAACCTCTCTGGACGTCGTTGACCGTTCACCCAGCTCATAAAGAATAGTGTCTCCTTTGTCTGGGATAAAAATGCCAACGTACATTTGATGACATCAAGGAGTACCTATCAAACCCTCTTGTGCTGGCGGCCCCGGTCATGGAAAAGCCCTTCCTGCTCTACGTACATGCAATAAAGAAATCTTTCGGTGCCCTGCTAGCCCAGAATAGTGATCCAAGCCACGAGCAGGCCATATACTACCTGAGCCGGATGATGATCGGTGCGGAGCATAGGTACACCGTCGTTGAGAAGGAATGCCTTGCTCTAGTATTCGCTATTCAGAAAAATTGACATTATATGCATGGACAGATCATTCATGTAATCTCGCGAGTCAACCCCCTCAGAGTCCTCATGACCCGTCACTACCACATTTTAGGAAAAAGGGTATTTTAGTAATTTCCTATTTAAAATAAATATTGTGCATGGTAAATAATTTTGGTTGTATTATTTAATTATTGTTGGATGTTATTTAAATATTTTGGACTTATTTTAGTGGACCCAACTAGTGTAGTTTGGACCCATGGACCAACATGAATTAAATAGTTAGATTTGGCCCATTTAGAAAGCCCATAGTTAAGGAGATGGATTAAATTAATTAAGTGATTAGACTAGAAGCTTCCTTCCTTAATTATTTCTTCATGAGAGGCCCCAAGGGGTACATTGGACATTTTACAATTGCTTGGGAGAGGGGCAAGGCTGGCCTATTAAAAGAGGGGGGAAATTTCTCTCTCCTCTCATTCTCATTCCAAATCTAGATCTAGAATTTCCACTCCCAAATTCCCTCCATTCCTATTCCAATTCCCTACCAAATTCATCCCAAATTCTTCCCAATTCACCATTAGAAAGTTGAGAAGCAAGAATCTAGAAGAAGGAAGCAAGGATCTACAAATAGGAGCAAGAATCTACAATTTGGAAGCAAGTTCTTCTCAATTGGAGGTTTCATTGGGAATCCATCTCCCAATAGGTGTAATTCAGATTTTTCCATTTAAATATCTTCTAAATATGATATTTAATCATGTAAAATTAACCTATATGTATGTACTACCCATAGGACTTTGTTTTGTGTTCATAGGAGACCCATGGAGAAAGTTATGGTGCTTTTTGTGTTAATTTTGTTGGAATTCCGAATTTATATTTTGTTGTGTGTATCAATTGATCCTATAGATCAATTGGACATGAGCTTATGTGTTTGGGACTAGTGTCGTGTCCATAATTTGGTACATGTGGTTCGTATCCCAACTATTTGGTGATACGTGTCATTTTGGGGGTTTTCCCTCCGACACGGGGCTTTGAACATGTCGTATTTTGATACGGACACATAGATCTACTTTTGATACTTTGATTTATTCATAAATATTATTTGTGATTTGTTTGTATCCTTCGAGGTGCAATTGGTTGTGTGTTGGACTCGTGTCACATGCGTATCCTAGATCTAGTGGGATACGGTGTGATATTCTCCAATTGTGTGGATTTTTAAATAGATCTAATTATGTATGGTTTAAATTCTTCAATTATAATTAGTAAATATATATAGATATTATATATTTATTTTGTGTATTTATTATAGTAATTATTGTAGCATAGATCTATATATTTTTGTGTGTGCTAATATGATGTACAAATATAATATGTAGCTTTCTTGCATGTAATTATATATGTACTTATGTTAATAGTATAAATTATACATAAATATTTTATAAAATATATTTATGTGTTTAATTGTGTAATTATATTATTTATAATTATTATGTAATTATTTGTATATTAATGTATATATTTTAGGTGTGCTTCTAGCCATGTAAAATATGAACATTAATATGTGCATGTGTTGTAACTATTAGTATTTAATTATAAGTTTATATGTACATATATATATAAGTATATAATTATTTATTTATATATATATATTATGATTATTATTGCATATATATATATTTATATTTATATTTATATATATATATATATTTATATTTATATTTGTTTTGGTGACAGTGGTTTCTATGATAGTGAAACTGTTATTATTTGGTCTGAACAGCAGCCGCTGTACAGTGGTCAGCATTAATGACAGATCTGTCATTAATGCTGCGGCAGTTTTGAGCGGCAAACTTTCAGCGACATTTTTTTGTGACAGTTTGAAACTGTCAGCAAACTGTGACAGCATCGGTTTTGTATATGGAGTTTCTGCGACGAATTTTCAGTGACAGTCAAGACTGTCACTATTAAACCTGTTTTATTTTATCTTGTTTTGTTCACTATTTTCAGTGACGCTTTGGCAGTTTTAAATTATATTTTATATATTATTATTGTATATATATATATATATGTGTATATATATGTGTTTTGTGAGGTATAATATTTGTAATAATATATTATTTTATTTGTATACATATTAGTTTGTATATATATTATTTTAGGGTATGTATTATTTGTATTATTAGTATACTTTGTGTGAGTATCTTTTGGAATCTAATTTTGATTTCCTAAATTGTTGTATTTTATTTCTATATTATTTTATATAGATTTCTTGTGAGGTTGACCTTGGTTTGACCATGTTTGACTTTAGTTGACTTTAGAGTTGACCATAGTTGACTTTTAACTTAGAATTTATTTATTGACCTAGAAGTTGACTAGTTTGACTTGTTCTCTTTCCGGGACCTTATATTAATGTGGTATTCTATATCTAGGTCTTCGAGGTACCGAGTCAGACATCTGTGAGACTGTTCTTTGGACTTCAGGCGAGTACATTCTCTGATAGTTTCTTATTTATGATATCCTCTATGTTCGTTATATCTAGTGTAGATTTACATGTTTCTCTCGACACTATGGTTACACAGATTGGTATATCCGGATCTCGTCATGAGATGTTATTCCTTGGTATATGGTGTATATGGTGTAAGTATTATTTCATTGGTTATCTTGTACATGTACAGACACCGATTCTCGGGGAGACTAGCTATCTTCTTGGGGAATCTAGTTCCATAGCATACCATGGTTGGATCTATTATACCAGTTGGGGGTGGGGAGTATTAGTATAGATATGTGATCAAATCCCTATTGAATAAAGTATTGGTAAGCGAATAGTGTTGATCATGCATCGCACGTATGATTAGCCAGGCCGCATTGTATCTTGCCCAAGCTGATCACATGTTAAGCTAGTACTCACACACTTAGTCATTAGTATTATTGTTTCATTGGCATATTGTTCATTATTGTATTTCTTTCCAGTATTTCCTTATTGTCTATATATCTCTTGTATCTATTTTGTGCATCTTGTTTATCCACAGCTATTTACTGTTACATAGTTTTTATCATGGATTAGAACTGCTGTTAGAGATGTACTCTGCTCCTTTCCTGACTGGATATATTTTTCTATATGACACTGAGGAGTATCCTACCTATTATGGACCCCAGGATGTTGTGGGTTTAGATTCGGAGACCCTGGCTCAAGAGGGACTTATCCCAACTGAGACAGTTGACCCGGGAGTGTAGTTTGTAGTATGATAGTATTCTTTTGTACTGGATTTGTCTTCAGCTTATTTTTGTTACTCTTCAGACTCATTGATGTATTATTTTAAACTCATGAGTTGATGATTATTCTATTCTTATCTGATCCGTGTTCATTCTATCTTAGTTCTGTGATTGAGTACACTATCTTTTGGTGGTTCATTATATTAGATAGACTTTCTAGACAGCGTTCTACCGCCGATTCTGCGGCGTAGGCTGGGCGTTGTTTTCGACTAGTACCCTTACCCCGGGTGCGGGTCGTGACACGTTTTTGGTGGTGGCCCATGCAGGTCTAGCTTCACAAGTATGTGATATCGTGGTAGTGGGACAATTTAGTTGTACTACTGCGAGCCTGCGATAGGATATAGGATATAGGCTGAGATACTCAATCACATCTAGGAAAATTCTTTTGATTCAACTATTCTCCTTTGACATTGATACTTGAACCCTTAAACTGTCCTTTCCTTGATGTTTTACATCTTGTGCCATATTGATTCTTTCTTTCGCTTTGTCTCAGGATGCCGCCTAAGACTAGATCACAGTAGGGGAGAGCAGCTTCTGAGAGGTCTGCGACTTTCCGAGGGCCTGCACCAGTCACTTCTCCAGTGATTGGAGTGTCAGCTGCTTTCGGAGGTCCACCACCTACTCAGAGGACTATGCCAGCTGTATCTGAGGGGCTTCCACCTCCACCTCCTGTGCCAGCAGAGGCGTCACAGATGTTTACACTGTTTCGTGAGATGCTCGAGGCACAGAGGGCTCAGTCAGAGGCACATCAGAGGCAGACCAATGTTCTACGGCAGGGCATCAGAGTGCTCATCAGCTTGCTCGTGCTGTAGTTGAGAGAGGAGTTCCGATCCAGCAGCAGGTTGTTCCTCAAGTTGCTCAGCTTCGGCCAGGCAACATTCAGGACTTCAAGAAACTGGAGCCTAGGGTTTTCAAAGGGACGGAGGGCATCGTCTATGCTGATGATTGGCTCGAGGACATTGAGCATCTTATGAGGGTGTCCCGTCTTTCTGAAGATCTGAAGGTTGAGGCGGTAGGACTTCAACTTTTTGACATTGCTCGCACTTGGTTCAGGAATGAGCCGGTTCTAGTTGATGCAGGACAATCTTGGGAGGTATTCAAGGACCTTTTCAAGAAGAACTTTTTCGCCCGGATAGACAGGCTTGACTTGGGGAGACAATTTGAGAGTCTCATTCAGGGAAGCATGTCTGTGGAGGAATACGCTGCGAAGTTCAGTAGGTTGAGCTGATTTGCAGAGTACTTGGTGAGGGAGCCGGAGGTTCGAGCTATTCGTTTCCGAGAGGGTCTAAACTGGGAGGTGAAGATTCTTATTCCGTCTTTTTATGAGACATACTCGGAGATACTTGCGGAGGCACGCAAGGTTGAGCGGGATCTGGGTTTGAAGACCAAGAGAGACCGTAATTCTTTTCTGGGGGGCAACGGCAGTGTAGTATCTGCCAAACGTCCTCATTTCCAGTCCAGACCTTTCCAGCAGCCACAGCAGAACCAGACTCCAGCTAGAGCGCCTTTTCACCAGGTACCTCAGCAGCAGAGGCAGTTACAGCAGGCCCCATGCAACTTCTGCAAGAAGCCCGGCCACATCTGGGAAGTTTGCAGGAGGAGGCTAGGAGTTTGTTTGTATTGTGGTACTGAAGGGCATCAATCGAGGGAGTATCCTCGTCGTGCAGTTCAGGGAGCAGCTCCAGCTCCAAAGACACAGACGAGACCACCTGCAGCACAGCCGAGGGGACCGCTTTCGACACAACAGTAGCGTTTTGTCCAGCATCAACAGCAGGAAGGTGCTCGGCAGGGACGAGCGTTTGCTATGACCGTCGAAGAGGAGGAACCCACCGGAGATGTCATCGCAGGTTCTATTCTTCTTGATTCTATTCCAGCCTTAGCTTTGTTTGATAGTGGTGCTTCCCATTATTTTGTATCTGTTTCTTTTGCTCTGAAGCATGGTTTGGTAGCTGAGTCTTTGCTTAGGACTTACAAGATCATGACCGGGGGAGGCATTATCCTGGTTAATGATATTTGCAAGGATCGAAGAGTTACTCTGGGAGGCCGGGAGTTGAGTGCGTGTCTACTTGTAATGCCACTTCCAAGCTATGATATTGTACTTGGGATGGATTGGTTGAGTAGGCACCGTGCTAGCATAGACTGTAGAGGAGGTAGAGTTTTGTTTGGTCCGCCAGGAGAGCCAGAGTTCGAGTTTGCTAGAGGAGCTGCGGAGCAGGGGGAAGGCATTATTTGTGGAGCTATGGTGGAAGACAAGGAGTTACCACATCCGTTGATAGCAGAATTCTTGGATGTGTTTTCTGAGGAATTGCCAGGATTGCCACCAGATCGAGATGTTGAATTTTTTATAGACTTGGTGCCAGGTGCAGAACCAATTTTGTAACATGTCTATAGAGTAAACAACAGCGAGCTGGTCGAGTTGAAGAAGCAGGTGGACGAATTGCAGGATAAGGGGTTTATCAGATCGAGTTCTTCACCATGGGGAGCCCCGGTATTGTTTGTACCAAAGAATGATGGATCGATACGTATGTGCATTGATTACAGGGCTTTGAATAATCTCACTATCAAGAATAAGTATCCTTTGCCACGGATTGATGATCTGTTTGATCAGTTGAGTGGTGCGAAGGTGTTTTCTAAGATAGATTTGAGATCAGGCTACCATCAAGTGAAGGTGAAGCTGGAGGACATACCAAAGACTGCTTTTAGAACTCGGTATGGTCAGTACGAGTTTATGGTGATGCCGTTTGGTTTGACTAATGCACCGGCGGTATTTATGAACTTGATGAACAAGGTGTTCCACCAGTACCTTGACAAGTTCGTGTTGGTGTTCATCGATGACATACTCATATACTCGAGGACACCGGAGGAGCATGAGGAGCATTTGAGGATTGTGTTGGATGTGCTAAGGAAGGAGAAGCTTTATGGGAAGTTGTCCAAGTGTGAGTTTTTCTTGGACAAGGTAGAATTCTTGGGGCATGTTGTGACTGGTGATGGTATTTCAGTGGATCCGAAGAAGATTTCAGCAGTGGAATCTTGGAAGACTCCGAGTTCGGTAGAAGAGATCAGGAGTTTCTTGGGATTGGCAGGCTATTACAGGAAGTTTGTGCAAGATTTTTCGAGGATTGCCGAGCCGATGACCAGACTCATAAGGAAGGATGTGGAGTTTGTTTGGACGGAGGATTGTCAGGTTGCTTTTGAGGAGTTGAAGAAGAGGTTGACGTCTGCTCCTATTTTGACGTTGCCATAAGGGTCCGGAGGTTTCACTATTTATAGTGATGCATCGGGGAAGGGTTTAGGTTGTGTTCTTCAGCAGCATAGGAAAGTGATTGCCTATGCATCCAGGCAATTGCGTCCTCATGAAAAGAACTATCCTACCCATGATTTGGAGTTGGCAGCTGTCATATTCGCCCTAAAGTTGTGGAAACATTATTTGTACGAAGAGCGTGTGGAGATCTTCACAGACCACAAAAGCTTGAAGTACGTTTTCACGCAGAAGGAGTTAAACATGAGGCAGCGTCGGTGGTTGGAATTGATGAAGGATTTTGATATCTCTTTGCAATATCATCCTGGGAAAGCCAATGTAGTTGCCGATGCTTTGAGCAGGTATCCGGTAGCTATGTTCTTGACGCAGGATCGATATCTGTTGGAGGACTTGGAGAGCTTGGGCATTGAGGTGATTATTCCTGGGTGTGCTATGCAGATGTGGGGATTGCAGATACACTCAGATTTGATGGACAGGATTAAGGCAGCACAGTATAATGATGTATCTTTGAGGAGTATCAGAGCTCAGGTGAGAGCAGGATTGGAGGATGATTTCACTATTGCAGAGGATGGATCCTTGAGGCATGGAGTTATATTGTGTGTGCCTAGTGGAGAGTTGCGCGAGGAGGTATTGCAGGAAGTGCATCGCTCTTAGTATTCCATACATCCAGGTGCTAACAAGATGTATCGGGATATGCGAGAGAGTGTGTGGTGGTATGGCATAAAGAGGGAAGTGGTACAGTTTGTATCCAGATGCTTAGTATGCCAGCAGGTGAAAGCCGAAAGGCAGAGGCCAGGAGGGTTACTTCAGCCATTACCCATTCCAGAGTGGAAGTGGGAACACATTACTATGGATTTTGTGTCCGGACTTCCATGATCTCCAGGAGGGAAAGACGCAATTTGGGTCATTGTTGATAGATTGACCAAGTCGACCCACTTTTTGCCTTTCAAAGTGGGTTTGTCTACGGAGAAGCTGGCAGAGATGTATGTGAGGCAGATCGTTAGGATACATGGAGTTCCCGTCAGCATAGTCTTAGATCGAGATAGTCGTTTCACTTCTCATTTCTGGAGGAGTTTGCAGTAGAGTTTGGGCACTCAGCTCAAGTTCAGTACTGCATATCATCCCCAGACAGATGGGCAGTCAGAGAGGACTATCCAGACTCTCGAGGATATGTTGCGCACTTGTGTACTAGATTTTGGGGGTTCTTGGGAGGACCATCTCCATTTGGTAGAGTTTGCTTACAACAACAGTTACCAGGCCAGTATAGAGATGTCACCTTTTGAAGCTCTATATGGTCGGAGGTGTCGTACTCCTTTGTCTTGGGACGATGTTGGAGAGAGAATTTTGCTTGGGCCAGAGATGGTTGTGGATGCAGCGGAGAAGGTTCATTTGATCAGAGACAGACTTCGAGTGGCGCAGGACAGACAGCGGCATTGGGCCGATAGCCATCGGAGACCTTTGGAGTTTGAGGTATAGTTTAAATTTTATTTGTGCTTGTTCTTGTTTGTTATAGATTAAGTTCTTAAGATGGTATTTTGTTCTAGGTGGGTGGTTTGGTATTTCTGAGGATTTCTCCGACACGAGGCACGATTCGCTTCGGTGGAGGCGGAAAGCTTAGTCCGCGATTCATCGGACCTTTCACTATTCTAGAGAGGGTCGGTGCAGTTGCTTATAGACTAGACTTGCTATCTGCATTGGAGGAAGTGCACAACGTGTTTCATGTGTCGCAGTTGAGACGATACGTGGCAGATCCTAGTCATGTATTGGATCACTCAGAGATAGAGGTGGGCCCTACTCTTAGCTATCCAGAGCAGCCAGTTGAGATTCTGGATCGGAGAGAGAAGGAGCCAGTTGAGTTCCGTCCGGATCGGACCGGTGCTGGTGCCCCAGCGACCGTCCGCAGGAACTAAGACCTTGTGCACAAGTTATCCGTGATCAACGCAGTACACTAAGTTAGCAATCGAGGCAAATCAGGGCATATCAGGAGCAGGGCAGTACAGGGCAAGATTTACTTTTGCATAGCCTATCTGTTCAGTTTATGGCATTGAAAATGAGTTCTATACATAGCACAGTTCTAAGAAGAAATATACATTCTAACTTATATTTATGCATATGATGAACATTACAAATAAGCAAGCATATAAGTAAGTAACCGTTCACAAGTTTCATTTGACAAGCAATATTTTACCCATGACTATTCCCCTTATTATCTTGAAGTCTTTTAGTTATTTCTTGGTATCGTTTGATCGGGCAAGGCACGAACACAAGATTTAGATGTGAAGACTAGCAAGTAGGGCTAGCTAATCGGGTTGGTAGCCACTCACTTTAGTAGTTGGAAGGAAAAGGAAAGAAGTGCTTTAGGAGTCCGCTCGAGCGACGCCTACAGCTGGTTCACCTGTATTGACACGAACAGCTGATCAGTACTTCTTCCTCTCTTTCCCTTATCGGAATTGAAGTGCAGTCCTAAGAACGAAAGCAATAAAATCCATCGAAATCGTTCAAGAAAACCCAAGCAAATCCGAAAACCAACTCAAGGCACGAAAGCAACAAGCGACAGCGAAAACTAGGCAACAAAGAATACAGCGGAGAGGTCCCTCCTGACTCTGCCGCTAAGTCGATCCCGGGGGCACGGTCCACTGAATATGGGAATCGATTCCGAAGAGACAAATCCATAACGAGGATGAGTTCTTGATTCAATCTATCCCGATCGAACGATACCGTCTAGTATTTCTTAGCCGCGCTCCCCGAATAGGGGGAACGGGGCACCACATTTGGCGTAAAGAGCTGTATGCATAAAACAAAGCTTCAAGGCTGTGTGGTGTAAAGCAGAGCTTCAGAGGCTGTCCGCATAAAGTAGAGCTTCAAGGCTGATTGGCGTAAAGAGCTGTACGCGTAAAACAGAGCTTCAAGGCTGTGTGGCATAAAGTAGTGCTTCAGAGGTTGTCCGCGTAAATCAGAGCTTCAAGACTGTGTGGCATAAAATATGGCTTAAGAGCTGTACGCGTAAAACATAGCTTCAAGGCTGTTTGGCGTAAAATAGAGCATCAAGGCTGTTACGCGTAAAGCAGAGCTTCAAGGCTGTTTTGGTATAAAAGGTTGCTATACCTTCCTGCGTAAAGTTTAAAATACGTTTGTTTTTAATGCAGCATAAAGTTGTACGCAGAACTCTTCGTATTCCTCAGATGAATTTGTCAGACAAATCAGTGAACCTGACGTCTGACAAAAGTATTGCACGATGATTGAGAGGACGGCTGTGATGATGATTTTGCACAGAGATCCAGGTTGTCGTCTAGTAACATATTCTTGATACAAGTTATTTTTATGCATTCAAAGAATATGCTGCCTATTCTACATGGGCAGAAATGAGTTTTTACGCTTAAGATAAGACAAAATCAGACGCCACGTCAAAAGCTGTTTCCTGCACAGAGCTCGAGGCATATCTTTGTATTTAATGCACGAGATGGAGGCATATCTCTGCATTTAATGCACGAGATTTTATTCTATTTTTAAAATTTGTCAAGACTGGGAGAGCTAAAACTGTGACTAATACGCTCACATCACCATCTTTGCATTTTATGCCAACCAGGCTATTTTTAACTATAGGAGTACGCCATATGCTATCTCCTCGAAATACGCCAACTCGGCTATATTTGCAAAGGTACGTGTCACGCCTCGGTTCCATGGATAAGGAACCGAGCCACGTGGCAATGGCCAGCAGTGTACTTCGGCGGGCTTTCCAATCCAATGGGTCCGTCGGAGTACACTTAAGCTGTGAAGTACAATGAATAACCCAACACATAACACAAGTAAACTCAATCTAAATCTCATCCACATGCAGAAATATAAGAGCACAATAGAAGCAAATACAACGACTAATGTGCAGGAAGGAAATATCCAAATAGTATCAAGTACAAACACTAGAGTAGTCTCACGGGGACAAACCCGCTAGCACAAATAGACTGGAATGAAAGTAAGCAATAAGATAACTTAGGACGGTAGCAGGTAACTAGGTAAAGATACCGTCCCAAGGAAAGAGTCACTACTAGCGATCAGGCGAAGTCCTCAGGGATGACCTCGTCCTCGGCAGTGGGTACAGCTGCTGGATAGATGCCCGGTCCATACTCCTCCGGGTAATCCTTGTAGCCTATACCTGAAAGGAAACCAGGTCCTCAGAGGGACGTAACAAGGTACAGGAAAATAACATGCCAGGTAAACAAATAGTACAAGTGCAGAAACAGGGTAATCTAGTACAACCAAACAAGTGTGACACAGTTTAAAGACAACGTTCGACGCGTGGGCCGTCCAAAATAAAATTGCAGCTCCGAACACAGAGACACACGGGTCGTACCGCAGCTCCGAGCACAAAGACAGACGGGTGTTACCACTACACTATGAAACAGGATTACTACATATACATATATAAGCGCGTGCAGAGTAGCCCAAACGTCTAGTAACTGTCTTCCCCTTCCCAAGCGGTCAACGATTGTGCGTTGAACCTGAACCTCTAACTACAGTCTCGACACAAGGAAATAACTCAACAGACGCGACCCTAAGGTCATCCCAGTCTCTGGTCATGATGTCAGTATCAGGATACAGGAAATCTGGCACGAATACAGTGTATGAGTGTGTCCTGGGGTATCGATGTACTCTGGTATGTGCATCGAGGTTCTATGAAACATCAGTAATTATTCTAGGTCGTTAAGTCGAATGTCAACACCCGGTTGTGAACCGGACACGGAATATCGAACATCAACGTAAATACGCGCACAATGTACAAAATGAATGACAATATTTGTAAACCAAAATACTGGGTGGCAAGGTACACTTGCCTGCGTGCGGCTGCTGATGACGGGGATCGGGTACTGCGTCCAAGTCCTCAGGTCCCGTAATACCTAGAGAAGAGATACAAACCAGAATCAATAATCTACTTAAGACAGACAGGTATGCTACCCACATCTACTTCTAGACTCAGCCTCAAATATTATCCAATAATTTATCGTCCTCAATTCTTTGTCTCATGATCTGATATAATACCCATTCCGAAATCATTCACCTGCTCTCCATTTGCATGTATTTCATAACCTCAATCAATTTTCTATTTATCCAAAAAATACTGGATTTAAATATTTGTCTTCAACCATGTATTTTATTCATAACCTCCAGTCATTATATTTATCGTTCATTTTTAAACGATGTTGCTCCAGTGCTATACTACACTAACCATGTATACGCCAACATTATATAAATTAAACCCTAACAACTATATCTATGTATAATCCTCGAAACACCATCTTATATAAACATCGATTTCATAATTCAAATACCACACCACACTAGCCATTTATATCCACAATATATAACCAAACCCTAACTATCCTTTCATACAAACATATATATTCAACACTACAACATATACCACATTATAAACTAAACCTTAGTTAGTAATAACACTTAAATATATGTAAGTAATTCCTATTTACAACCCATATATAAATCTGGAATTTAAAGGAATGAGAGGGAGAGGAGAATCGACCTCGCCGCGGGACGGTTGGCCGGAGAAGGTGGCGACGGTGGTGGTGAAGATGGGATAACCGTGGAGATGGCCGGAAAAAAAGCAACACAGCCGGAGCGGGGTGGCTAGGGTGGGCCGGACTGACGGCGCCGGCGGGGACACACACAGCAGGGTGGAGGAGAACCGCCGGCGGGGAGGGATCGGCAGCGCCGGAGCTGCTCGGCTGCAGCGGAGTGGCGGACGCACGGGGATGGCTGGAGTGCTGCAGCGGGGTGGCGGAGACGCACAGCGCCGGAGTGCTGCAGCGGGGTGCCGGTGTCGGCTGGCCGACGTTGGCCGGAGGTCGGGGTACCCGGTCGGGTGGGGCTTCAAGTGAGAGGAGGAAGGAAGGAGGAAGAGAAGAATGGAGGGAGAAGTGTAGAGTTTTCTTCTTGCATGAAGAAAGAAATAAGGTAGGAGAGAGAGTGGTATTGGGATTAGGGCCGGTTGGTTTCATTGAGGGTGGGGAGTAGATGTCACTTTATAGGGGAGTGTGTAGGTTAGAATGAGTGATGGTGATCATCCTAGGTAGAATGAGTGGTTGTGATTTAATATGGATAGGATGTGGGATTTCTTCATGAGGGAATGAGGGAATTAGGATTGGGACCCTAATTTGGGACCCTTTCAAATAATCATGACCAATGAGAGGTTGACAATAATTTATTAATTGCAAATAAGCCCCCGTAAATTTGGGAATTTGCATGGACACATGAAATGACGCAATAATTGCGGAGAAAAATATATTTAAAAATTGTCATGGTGAGGGGGTGTTGCGCGTTAGGCGCGGGTCTAAGTTGAAGGGCATTGGGATTAATTTAATATTAAAATAGAATTTACAAAGTTGGTAAATCTCGATTTAAATAAAGATAACGCGTCCCACGAATTTAATTTAATTGGGGCCCGCGGGGTTAAAATCCGGAAACGGCACAAAGGCCAAAAATGGTGGGGGCTTGGAGTCGGTCTTGGACCCTTTAGTTGGTCCGGCTCAACGGGTTAAGTTGGTACCCCAAAATCGAGGGTAACGACACAAGTGTCCGACATGGAATTAAATATGGGTTACGATTTTTGGAATATTGCACAATTAATTTGGAGCACGCAAAAGTTGATTTTAACAGTCAGAAAAGTCCAGTGCCTAATTTGGCGAGTTGAGTCGAGTGTACAATATTTGTACGGAATTTATGGGCTGATAATGGGCTCCGAATAATTAGACAAAGATAGGGTGTGCCAATGGTTTAAATTAATTGGATTAAAATTCCAGATAAATATCCTCTACTCTAAACCTTAATATCTTCTATCAAAATTTTTCCTGGTCCACTCTAACTATCTACAGAATAAATCGAAGGGGTTTACATTCTTCCCAACTTAGAAAAATTTTGTCCCCGAAATTAAAAGTAAAGCACGATAATATCTAACAGAATTTAAAATAACTAGTAATTAAATTGCCGTACGTAAATTCGTACCTTGCTTCTCAAATAAGTACGGGAATCACTGCCGAATAGAATCCTCGCGCTCCCAAGTAGACTTGCCTGGTGAATGGTGCTTCCATGCCACTCTGACCAGTCGAATCATCTGTCCTCTCAAAGTCTTCTCACTACGATCGAGAATCTCAACTGGCTGCTCTACGTAAGACAGGCTGGGCCCGACTGAAATCTCTGAATGATCAAGCACGTGGCTAGGGTCTACGACATATCTCCTCAACTGTGATACGTGAAATACGTCATGTACTCCCTCTAATGATGGAGGTAATACAAGACGGTAAGTTACTTCGCCAACTCGTTCCAAAATGTTAAACGGTCCGATGTACCTCGGACTCAGCTTGCCTCTGCCTCCGAATCTGATGGTACCGCGAGTAGGTGATATCCTCCAAATATATGGTCACCCTCCTTGAACTCCAATGGTCTGCGGTGCGCATCTGCCCAGTGTTTCTGTCTGTCCTGTGCTGCGCGCAGGTGGCTCTGAATCTGCTTGACCTTCTCTTCTGTCTGTGTCACCAACTCTGGACCCAGTATCTGACGCTCTTCTACGTCACTCCAACAAACTGGCGACCTATATTTTCTACCGTACAGTGCCTCATAAGGTGCCATCTGTATGCTGGCCTGGTAACTGTTATTGTAGGAGAATTCCACCAAGTGTAGGTAATCCTCCCAAGATCCTCCAAAATTAATCATGCACGCTCTCCACATATCCTCTAATATCTGTATCGTGCGCTCTGACTGTCCATCAGTCTGTGGATGATACGCAGTGTTGAACTTGAGAGGAGTTCCTAGGCTCTCCTGCATACTCCGCCAAAAATGTGACGTGAATCTGGAATCACGATCCGATACGATGCTGACAGGCACTCCATGTAATCGTACTATCTGTCTCATATACATGTCAGCTAGTATCTCTGTGGATTGCCCAATCTCTGAAGGGCAAGAAATGTGCAGACTCGGTGAGTCTGTCCCCGACAATCCAAACTGTAACCTTCCCGCTTGGGCTTCGCGAGAATCATGTGACGAAGTCCATGGTAATGTGTCCCCACTTTCACTCGGAAATAGGAAGCGGCTGCCATAGTCCTGCA
Source organism: Iris macrosiphon (assembly GCA_036927795.1). Taxonomy (NCBI): domain Eukaryota; kingdom Viridiplantae; phylum Streptophyta; class Magnoliopsida; order Asparagales; family Iridaceae; genus Iris; species Iris macrosiphon. Next base: position 101,189,555 of record JAYESA010000014.1, on the reverse strand, counting down.
GTTCTCAGGTATTCTGTCTTGACTTATTGACATACCAAGCATCTTGCCACGAATCTTGCAATCTCTCTTTTCATCCCATGTTACCAGAATTGTTTCAAGTCTTGGTACATCTTCGTACCCCCGGAATGAATTGAATAAGTCGAGCTATGCGCCTCGGTTATCAACTCTTGGCGTAGCTCGTCACTTGGAACGTTTAGGCGATCTCCATACCTCAATGATCCGTCTCCAAGAATCCTGAGTCCCGTCTGCATGCTGGCCTCTGTCCTTTCTCACAATCGTCTAAATCTCGTATCTGTAGGCAAGGCTGTCTTGATCCTCTCAATAAATATGGACTGAACCTCGAGACTGGCTATCTGTTCACCCGTACCTGGCAATATAATCTAAATCTTGAGTTCCTAAAAATCCTCTAACATCTGGCGATGAGTCATAAACTACCTTCGCCTTGCCAGGGTGGTACTGCAACTCGATATCATAATCTGTCATCAACTCCAGTCAATGCCTCTATCTTATGTTGAGCTCCATCTGCGTGTTGACATACTTTCAAACTTTTGCGTTTTGTATAAATCTCAACACGCTCTCCATAAAGGTAATATCTCCATAGCTTTAGTACAAAAATTACCGCAGCTAGCTCCAAGTCATGCGTCGGATCGTTCTTCTCATGAACTCTCAACTGTCTCGATGCGTAGGCTATCACCTTGCCGTGTTACGTCAGTACACATCCCAATCCGCTCCCTGACGCATCACTGTATACTACAAATCCTCCCGATCCGGAAGGTAGTGTCAAAATCGGTGCCGTTGTCAGACGCTTCTTCAGCTCATCGAAATCTGCCTGACACTCGTTGGTCCAGATAAACTCTCCGACTTTACGCGTCAGTAGCGTCATAGGCGCAACTATCCTTGAAAAGTTTTCCACGAACCTCCGGTAATATCCGGCATCCGAGGAAACTCCTAAACTCCGTAACTGATGTATGGGTAGGCCAGGTCTCTACTGCAGCTATCTTCTCCGGATCAACTGATAGTCCATCTCCGGTGATTATGTATCCCAGAAATGGTACTCTATCCAAGTAAAACTCACATTTGCTGAGTTTGGCGTACAGCCTCTCATGTCTCAGCGTCTCCAACACAATCCTGAGATGTCTCTCATGCTCCTCGTGGCTCTTGGAATATATCAGGATATCGTCTATAAGTACCACCACGAACTTATCTAAGTACTGGTGGAAAATATTGTTCATCAAACACATGAATACTGCTGGCGCGTTGGTTAAACCAAACGGCATGACTAGAAACTCATAATGGCCCTACTTCATCCGAAGCGCCGTGTTCGGAATATCTTCTCTCCGTACCTTGATCTGATGATAGCCTGATCTGAGATCGACCTTCAAGAATACATATGCGCCACTTAGCTGATTCAATGAATCATCGATGTGTAGCAAGGGTACTTGTTCTTTATTGCTACGGCATTTAATGCCCTGTAATCGTTATGCAACGTATCGTCCCTTCCTTTTTTGGTACAATAAGATGGTTGCTCCTCGTAGAAAATACTAGCCCGATCGAAACCCTTGTCTAAGAGATCCTCCACGATGGACCTTCAACTCAACCCACTCTATCGGTGCTACTTTGAAGACTGGAAAAATAACTGTCTCGGCTCTTGGAGTCAACTCTGTAACAACTCTTTCTGTCATGTGGCAGGCTTAAGAAATTCTCTAGAAACACATCCTCAAACCCTGATATAATACGGGGTACACTGGTTCACCTTCTGCAATGTGTGTCTCTATGGTAGAGGGGCACCATGCTCCCGGGCTCCCTGAAGTATCTCAAACTCAGGGTAATCTGGTAGTCAAAAATAATGTAATTGCTTCAAAAATCTCGCGTCGAGTGATATTGGCTCAATCAATCCATGTCTAGGATAAGGTCATAGTCTAGACTAAACCTCACAATAATTTCTCCCGTTCTGTTTCCAACATCAATCCCCAAATTTTTTTCCTCGCCTAATGTATAATTCTCTCCTCAAAGTTTTCCCTAAAATTCTATTCCTCGAATATCTTCTTTTCGTTATTTATCTCTCCAAGTCACATAGTACAATAATGGTATAACTCAAGCACATACTAGAATTTCCTGGAATCCGATTATTATCTCCCAAGTGAGATCCTAAATTTTTTATCTCCTCTAGCTCATAATCATTGTTCCTGGTATTGTTATCGTATACAACCACTAGTTTCCATCATCAGGCTTTGGATTCCTATAAATTATTCTAGGTCATGATCAACAGTCCTTCTGGCTCTTAGTACTTCCAAGATCACTGTTACCTCAAGCACGGGTAGGGTACTACTGGGTCCAACTCACTTGCCAACCTTCTACACTAGTTCTAGAATTCAAGGAACCCATCAATCTATCCTGATAAGGTAACAATCTTCTCCGAGAAAGGTATACAAATTCTGTCTTCTGCCGTCTGATCTTCAATCTTCTTCTTGAGGGAATCATCAGTCACAAACATTCGTCTCCCCGAATAATAGGGGACGAGAAACAAGGATAGCGACATTGACGAAGATTGAACGAATGCAAAGTGGAAGTCCAAGGGCGATAATCATATACAAAGAGTTTTAAAATCGATTATGGATTGAGATCCTACTCAACAATCATAACATCTATTCCTAATTTGTAGGCTCGCTTGGCACAGTCAGGTGACCAAGACGATTTAAATCAGACATGCATGGGCCACCACAAAAATATGTCACGCCCCAGTCCCAAAACACGTAGGACCAGGAATACGTGACACGCCAGCTACGCATTCGACCAGACTCTGGTCTGACTCGAATACGTATAAGCTGTAATAATAAGGGCACAATCTAGATATTCCATAAGTGTAAACCTCTATGTCTCAATCCATAATGTACATCAGTCTACAAGAAAGAGCTATATGTGCTAAGGTCGGCCGCCCAATAACACACTAACTCGAATAGACTCGAGAAGAAGTATGAGTCTACAAAACTAGGCTAAAACAGCAGATAAATAATCAATATAAAATAACCATAATATCGGTAGATATAATGTGAGTACCTGGTACCATGCTCGCAAGATATGCCACTCTATCAGTATCTTCAAGTGCTCCGTAATCGTCTATGTCGCAAGATATAATGTCGGTAGATATAATGTGATAAGGCTATTTAGCCCAGAATATGCTCAAGACCTCAGTCGTGATGGATAATTGGCTATTTTACGCTCACATCATCATCCTTGTATTTTATGCCAATCATGCTATTTTTAACTATAGGAGTACGCCGTATGCTATCTCCTCGAAATACGCCAACTCGGCTATATTTGCAAAGGTACGTGATAAGGCTATTTAGCCCAGAATATGCTTAAGACCTCAGTCGTGATGGATAATTGGCTATTTTACGCTAGTTATTTATTATTCATAAATCATCAAGTTTTACACAGAGTTTGGCCTTTTACGCCAATAAGACAGTTATTTGGCTTTTACGCCAACCATCTTTACGCAGGGGCAGTTACCTACGTGGCTTGCATACCATGATCTTCGAGAAACAGTTATACACGTTACCTCATAAAGGGACACGTGTCATACGCATATTCAAAAGACAATTGGAATGTGGGTAGCAGTTATCATAACCGCAGCGTAGAGGAAGTCTTCTTCTTCACAGTTTGGCCTTTTATGCCAACAAGACAGTTATTTGGCTTTTACGCCAACCATCTTTACGCAGGGATAGTTACCTACGTGGCTTGCATGCCATGATCTTCGAGAAGCAGTTATACGCGTTACCTTATAAAGGGACACGTGTCATATGCAGATTCAGAAGATTATTTGAACGTGGGTAGCAGTTATCATAACTGTAGCGTAAAAGATACAATCTTCTTCACAGTTTGGCCTTTTACGCCAACAAGACAGTTACTTGGCTTTTACGCCAACCTGGCAGTTATTTGATTGATCTCTATAAATAGAGACCCCTGGTCACAGGGTAAAAGAGATCAGACAGACAATCAGGACAGAGAGAGATAGAGAGAGAGAGAGAGAGAGGAGGAATGAGTTGAATCATATTCTATCATGTTCATATTACCTCTGAATAAATATGTTTAACTAATTGCTACCTGCAATTTTCCTTTGACCGGCTTTTGCCTTCAGTTCAGAGAAAGTTTAAAGCTTCTTCTATAACACTTCTTCATCATTGTATGGTCCAAGGAACAAAGTAATCGACCGCAGATCAGACTTCTATAACAATACTTCCCCAGAATTATTTTTTTTTGTACTTAATATCCTCGTATAGGATTAATTGTACTCTTTTCTTGTTTGTAAGCAAAAGTTTCGTATAAACATTTGTTTATCAAAAATAAATGGCGACTCTGCTGAGGAAGACTTTCTCCTCTGACGAGAAAGCAATTGCTCAATACGATGCTGTATCCATCGGATCGACGAAGAAGACTTTGGTCGTCCAGTTCGACCAATTTGCCTATGAAGACATGCTTCATAGAGGGGGTAGTTCTCATTCCTCCTCTGTCCATAACAACAGGAAGCTGCACAAAGTGTGGATGCCTAAGACGTCCTCTACCCTTCCTGCAAGCTCTCACTCACTGATCAACAAGGTTGTGACAACACAGCCAACGCGCCCCATGCGTAAAAATTTGTCTCCCGTTTGTAATGTGACAGACAAGACTTCTGGCAATGCCTCAGTGCCAATCCAGAAGTCTCAAACATGTCCTGTGCGTAAAACTTTATCTCCCGTCTGTGACATGGTAGACAAAACTTCTGGCAATGCCTCAGTGCCAATCCAGAAGTCTCAAACACGCCCTGCGCGTAACATTCATCTCCCGTCTATGATATGGTAGACAAAACTTCTGGCAATGCCTCAGTGCCAATCTAGAAGTCTCAAATATGCCCTGCGCGTAAAATTATATCTCTCGTCTATGATGAGGCATATGTACCCTTTGATCACATCAAAGGAACAGACAATGATAGGCTGAGGGGGAATCACCCTTGAATAGTTAGAGCATTATCTGAAACTGAGAGTAACATCTCCTTTGAGTCTGAAGATGATGCAACTATGACCGTCTTCCCTGAAGACAATGCGACTCAAGAACCTAAGGCGGAAAGGCTCAGTGTTCGGCAATGACTCGATGCTCTTGAGGTAATGATGCACACCATGAGTGCCACAATGCAGACTCTGGCCCTCAAGGCAAACATGGTCCTACTGACCCCAGGATCCGCAGTAACTCAGCAAGCCGGGAGTATCAATCTTCTGATGATCCACACTAACCCGTTATGCCGTGAGGACAGTGATTCCCAAGAACTAGACAATGACATGTCTAGGGGTAGTCTTTCTCGACAAGACAGAGCATCATCCAAAGCTGGGGGTAGAATTCCCTCTAAGTCCGAAGATGATGCAACTATGACCGTCTTCCCTGAAGACCATACGACTCAGGTATCGAAAGCCCCAAATCCAAAGGGGACTTTCTCCTTCAATGATGATGACATCATTTAAATCTTCAATATATTGATGAAGGAAAATAAACTTTGGTTATCCAACATCAGATACCTTGAAAAGGCTGACAAGGTCGATGACCCAAAATATTGTCTCTTTCATCGGTACATTCATCATCCCACAAAGGCATGCTATGTACTGAAAAGGAAAATCCAGGAGTTGATCAACGCCAAAGTCATCACTTTGCATATATGATCTCACTTCAATTTGGCAATTTTCTTCCTTAAGAAGGACCGGATGATGAGTCCCCAAAGTCTCCCCAATGAGTTTTTCGGACATGGGTTCACGTCCATATTATCTCTGAACTGTTGTCCAAACATTTTTTTCCCGGTGAGTTTGCCATGTCCATGTGACCTCTGAGCAAACCTTCCAGGTTCGGCTATCGATTATCATGTCCATATTACCTCTGATATCGGTTGTCATCTTAACTTAGCACCCATACTTAATTCTAAGTACGCTAGTGGTGTTAAGTTCATAAAAGTTTGCCATGTCCATATTACCTCTGAGCAAACCTTTCGGGTTCATCTATCGATTATCATGTCCATATTACCTCTGATATCGGTTGTCATCTCAACTTAGCACCCGTACTTAATTCTAAGTACGCCAGTGGTGTTAAGTTCACAAAAGTTTGCCATGTCCATATTACCTCTGAGCAAACCTTCCAGGTTCGGCTATCGATTATCATGTCCATATTGCCTCTGATATCGGTTGTCATCTCAACTTAGCACCCGTACTTAATTCTAAGTACGCCAGTGGTGTTAAGTTCATAAAAATTTGCCATGTCCATATTACCTCTGAGCAAACCTTCCGGGTTCGGCTATCGATTATCACATCCATATTACCTCTGATATCGGTTGTCATCTCAACTTAGCACCCGTACTTAATTCTAAGTACGCCAGTGGTGTTAAGTTCATAAAAGTTTGCCATGTCCATATTACCTCTGAGCAAACCTTCCAGGTTCGGCTATCGATTATCATGTCCATGTTACCTCTGATATCGGTTGTCATCTCAACTTAGCACCCGTACTTAATTCTAAGTACGCCAGTGGTGTTAAGTTCATAAAAGTTTGCCATGTCTATATTACCTCTGAGCAAACCTCCCAGGTTCAGTTATCGATTATCATGTCCATATTACCTCTGATATCGGTTGTCATCTCAACTTAGCACCCGTACTTAATTCTAAGTAGCCAGTGGTGTTAAGTTCATAAAAGTTTGCCATGTCCTTCATACCTCTGAGCAAACCTTTCGGGTTGGCTATCGATCATCACGTCCACAGTACCTCTAATATTGATCGTCGTCTAAACTTATCACCTGTACTTAAATTTAAGTACGCCAATGGTGTTAAGTCCACCAAACTTGCCACCTCTTACAAGGCATATTTCAAACTTATTACTTGCACTCTCGCGCGCAAGAAGTAATAAGTTCACCAAAGATCCTCCAGCAGGATATCCTCAATCCAAAGAAAACAACCACGTCCATATTACTTCTGGCTTGTTTTCTTTTTCTTCTACCAAAAATATAGGGATCATATCTAACCTCTTGGTATAACTATCGAATAGTTCACGCTCATACTACCTCTGAACTACGTCTCTCAAACTTTCCATAGCAGAGTGAGTCTATCACTGCAAGAGGACGGTCGCCTCTGTCCTATTTTTCTTTATCCCCATAAAGTCATATCTTACCATGTCTATATTACCTCTGAGTAAGATATTTCTAGAACTTTTCCATGTCTATATTACCTCTGAGTAAGATATTTCTAGAACTTTTCCATGTCTATATTACCTCTGAGTAAAGTTCTGCTATTTGACTTTCTACTATCATGTTCGCATAACCTCTGATAGTGCTAGTCGTTTCAGCTTATTATCCGTACTTAAGGTACGCCATGGGTAATAAGTCCATAACTCAAGAGTTTGCCATGTCTATATTACCTCTGAGCAAATATTCCTCCAAGCAGTCTGCTATCACGTTCGTATAACCCCTGATAGTATCAGTCATTTCAACTTATTATCCATACCCAATCTTAGGTACGTCATGGGTAATAAGTCTACCAAAATTTCCCCAGCGGAGCATTCCTCAGGTCTACTCGCACACTGCCATAGTGGCCACTCAAAAAACCAATCTCGTTAGACGCTAGCCATGTTCAAATTATCTCAGAGCTTTCGTCTTACCAATCTCCCCAGCGGATCAACCCTTAGGTCTATCTTCATTCTCGGATAGACCACACTCAGCAAACTACTCCCCAGTGAGTGTCCCAGATATTAGTTCACGTCCATATTACCTCGGAACTACCATCATAATATTTCTCCTAAGAGTTTGCCATGTCCATATTACCTCTGAGCAAACCTCTCCCTACGACTATCATCAATTATCGTCTAAACTTATCATCCGTACTTAATTCTAAGTACCCCAGCGGTGTTAAGTCCACAAAATCCACCACGTCCATATTACCTCTGGCTGGGCTTGTTTTAAACTTATTACTAGCACTAAAGTGCGCAAAAGGTAATAGGTCCACCAAAGATCCCCTAGCGGGATATCCTGATATCTTACCACATCCACATTACCTTTGAGTAAGATATTTTCAGAACTTTTCCATGTCCATATTACCTCTGAGTAAAGTTATTCTCTCCGACTTTCTACTATCATGTTCGTATAACCCCTGATAGTGTCAGTCATTTCAACTTGTTATCTGTACCTAGTCTTAGGTATGCCTTGGGTAATAAGTCTACTAAAATTCTCAAAGAGAATGGAATGTACTACCCCGTACATATCATCTCTAGCAGGATATTCATTCCCATATCAAAGACTTTTTCCATGCTTCTTTTTCAAAGTATTTCAAAACTTGTTCAAGTTTTAAAAACTTTGAAGAGGGTCTTGTAGAAGCATAAAAAATGCTGGAAATTATTCGCATATTTTACATGAAGTCGCCATCCGCGTAAAGCAGAGTTTCAAGACTGCTTGGCATAAAGAGCTGTACGCATAAAACAGAGCTTCAAGGCTGTGTGGCGTTAAGCAGAGCCTCAGAGGCTGTCCACGTAAAGTAGAGCTTCAAGGCTGATTGGCGTAAAGAGCTGTACGCGTAAAACAGAGCTTCAAGGCTGTGTGGCGTAAAGCAGAGCTTCAGAGGCTGTCCGCATAAAATAGAGCTTCAAGACTGTATGGCATAAACTATGGCTTCAGCATTGTACGCGTAAAACATAGCTTCAAGGCCGTTTGGCATAAAATAGAGCGTCAAGGCTGTTACGCGTAAAGCAGAGCTTCAAGGCTGTTTTGGCGTAAAAGGTTGCTATACCTTCATGCGTAAAGTTTAAAATACATTTATTTTTAATACAGCGTAAAGTTGTACGAGGAACTCTTCGTATTCCTCGGATGAATTTGTCAGACAAATCAGTGAACCTGACGTCTGACAAAAGTACTATACGATGATCGAGAGGACGACCGTGATAATGATTTTGCACAGAGATCCAGGTTGTCGTCTAGTGACATATTCTTGATACAAGTCATTTTTACGCATTCAAAGATTACGCTGCCTATTCTACATGGGCATAAATGAGTTTTTACGCTCAAGATAAGACGAAATCAGACGCCACGTCAAAAGCTATTTCCTGCACAGAGCTCGAGGCATATCTCTGCATTTAATGCACGAGATGGAGGCATATCTCTGCATTTAATGCACGAGATTTTGTTCTATTTTTAAAATTTGTCAAGACTGGAAGAGCTAAAACTGTGACTAATACGCTCACATTACCATCCTTGCATTTTATGCCAACCAGGTTATTTTTAACTATAGGAGTACGTCGTATGCTATCTCCTCGAAATACGCCAACTCGGTTATATTTGCAAAGGTATGCGATAAGGCTATTTAGCCCAGAATATGCTCAAGACCTCAGTCGTGATGGATAATTGGCTATTTTACGCTCACATCACTATCCTTGCATTTTACCCCAAGCAGGCTATTTTCAACTATAGGAGTACGCCGTATGCTATCTTCTCGAAATATGCCAACTCGGCTATATTTGCAAAGGTACGTGATAAGGCTATTTAGCCCAGAATACGCTCAAGACCTCAGTCGTGATGGATAATTGGCTATTTTACGCTGGTTATCTATTATTCATGAATAATCAAGTTTTACGCAGAGTTTGGCCTCTTACGCCAACAAGACAGTTATTTGGCTTTTACGCCAACCATATTTACGCAGGGGCAGTTAACCTACGTGGCTTGCATGCCATGATCTTCGAGAAGCAGTTATACGCGTTACCTCATAAAGGGCACGTGTCATATGCATATTCAGAAGACAATTGGAACGTGGGTAGCAGTTATCATAATCGCAGCGTAGAGGAAGTCTTCTTTTTCTTCACAGTTTGGCTTTTTATGCCAACAAGACAGTTATTTGGCTTTTACGCCAACCATCTTTATGCAGGGGCAGTTACCTACGTGGCTTGCATGCCATGATCTTCGAGAAGCAGTTATATGCGTTACCTTATAAAGGGACACGTGTCATACGTAGATTCAGAAGATTATTTGAACGTGGGTAGCAGTTATTATAACCGCAGCGTAAAAGATGCAATCTTCTTCACAGTTTGGCCTTTTACGCCAACAAGACAGTTACTTGGCTTTTACGCCAACCTGGCAGTTATTTGATTGATCTCTTTAAATAAAGACCCCTGGTCACAGGATAAAAGGGATCAGACAGACGATTGGAGACAATCAGAGACAATCAGGACAGAGAGAGAGAGGGAGAGAGGAGGAATGAGTTGAATCATATTCTATCATGTTCATATTACCTCTGAATAGATATGTTTAACTAATTGCTACCTGCAACTTTCCTTTGACAGGCTTTTGCCTTCAGTTCAGAGAAAGTTTGAAGCTTATTCTACAGCACTTCTTCATCATCGTGTGGTCCAAGGAACAAAGTAATCGACCGCAGATCAGACTTCTATAGCAATACTTCCCTAGAATTATTTTTATTGTACTTAATATCCTCGTATAGGATTAATTATACTCTTTTCTCGTTTGTAAGCAAAAGTTTCGTATAAATATTTGTTTATCCAAACAGATGCATTTGGGAATGCATCGAGGGTGGATGTGAGTAGTGTGTGTTGGAGATTTGCCTTAGTGACTGAGTGTTGGATTTGAGAGATCCTTGGGATAGCCTTCAGCTGAAGATACAGCCGGAAGATCGAAGCGATGATGGAAATTCAACTGATGAGATTCGAAGTCACAGATTTTTGAAGATGGCATCGCCTCTAACTCGTCGTGCCCCAGAAGGGAATATCATTCATATGAATTGACGACAATGAAACTAGCTTGTGAAGTTAAAGCAGCGGCTCATTCAGATCAAATCCTTACAATACTGGAAGGGACAGATGTGTCTCAGATCTACAAGATGCATCAGAACTTAGTCTGGTATGCGTGCTCGTACAAAAGGTGAAGGTGATATCCTGTGCTTCGAGGCAGTGGAAGCAGCACGAAGAACTATTCCATGCGCAGCCTAGGAATTGTGGCGAGTGTGTCCAGGTTGAAATCATGGCGACACTATCCCTATGGCGTGGCGGCAAAATATTTGTGGATCATATGAACCTCAATATAGATGTTCACCCAGTGAGGTATTGAGATTGAGAAAAAGGTGTAAGTGCATAGTTTAATATTTGGGTAAGTCGCCTAGCTGGGGTAGTATCAATTGTGATGATCGTTCGGAGCAATAAAAGATATTTGGAGACGGTGCTTGCAGAACATAGTATAATTTAGAATTATGCTAGAGTTTTGATTGGTTGAGTTTGGATGGTGCTAGTGTGGATTCAGAAATAGTTGGATGGATTGAGTTGGAACACGATCTGATTGAGTTAGGTGGAGAGATCGTCGGTGGGAAATTATCATACTTGAGAATAGCGCTTGTGCGAATGTGTTGAGATGAAAGTCAGGTTTGGTTCAATTGGGAGTAAAGCGAATGAATGCCTCAGACATAAAGATACCCTTGTAACTTGTCCAAATTCACTATCGCTAAGCTCGGCTGAAATATATGTATTTCAGGGACGCCTTAAATATATGTATTATCCAAAACTAAGAGATATGAGGAATTTGAATTGAGCTGCAAGGAGGATGTGGGAATATGGAATTTGTGCGAGCATTCAACGCGAGCGAGATACTGAATTAGGATCAGAAGAATGTGAGTTGCATGGAGCACAATTATGAATTGGAGAAGCAGCTTGCGACAAGGAATGGAAACTAGTATGGTTCGAGGACGAACCTGATTCTAAGTGGTATATTATGTAATGCCCTACAACCGCACGGTGCATTACGCCGAGTCAGATTGAATGAGGCAATAGCTAGTTATATTTCAATTTGTTGGATTTGGGAACAAGTATTGATTAAGTTGGTTTCATGTGCAGATCGCTAGCGTAGTTTGATGGAAACAAATATTCGTTTAGAGCAGTACTAAGATTGCTGGATTGGAGCGATAATGCCGTCTTCCTTAGTCCGATCGGTCGGATGATTTGGAGAGCACGACCTGCTCGCACGGTCATACCAATTGAGTAGATCATGCTTTATATTGGACCACGGGTTCAAGGGATCGACCGTATCGGCAGGGCATGATGCTTAACAGAATCAAACTTGGTGAGTGGGCTCTATCCCTTCCCTCTAATCCTTCATGTCTAATAAAATTGGAACACACGTAAAGGCTTGAACACTTGGACTGGAACTTGGAAATTACTACACTGTGGCGTGCATAGAGTGTACTTCATTTGCTTGGATAGATTTGTGGCATGAATTGGTTTTTGCGTTGGATAGTTGGAGCTAGATTGGATTATATTTGGGGAAATTAGAGAAACAGTTTGGATTTATACATCTTGGTTGGAACATCGAGGCAATTCGGGTGGGCAAGCGAGCATGCATCCGTGCACGAGTATCAGTTGGGCGCTTTGTCATGTAAAGCGTACAGTTGTGGTTCAAAATCGGATAACTGCATCAGCGAGGGCATTATGCAATGGGATTGTTCTAAGTTAGGGGTATTGCACCAATTGGAACACTGTGTCGAGAAGCGGCATAGTGCTTATGGGGATAACTTGAGATGGTGCCTTGGACTATAAGTTGGAGAATGGTTATGGATAGTTGGTTGGATGAGTTGGATGAGTCTAGGATCGTTTGGTGGGGTGAGAATATTCGATACTCTCGTCATACCTACTTGGTGTCTGCATCGGTCACGGACAACCTGTGTTGCAAAAGGTTAATTGGTTTCCTCGAACGGGAAGGCTCCGGGGCACCGGGACCGTTCGGCCATGGAGGAAGCAAATTGGTTAACGTGCCTTGGGCGCGCTGCCGACGGTTTAATGCGATTCAGGCGGGCTTGCTACTCAACGCTATTTCGAGTAGAACTGTAGTTGATCAGTCCTTTATGGCTTGGCCAGTGACTTTATATAGATAAGAGTTGGTTTGCCTTATTTTGGTTTGGTATGTGCTTTTCGCGTAGTTGGCGGCCACCTTGCCTCAGCAAGAGTATGCATATCAAAGATTGAGTATAAGGCTTGGATTGAGGATGGATATTGAGGCTTAGATGATGGTTCGTTAGGTTTCTGCATTGCTTGGGTTTGAGTAGGACGGTCTGCATGCTAGTTTCCCTTTTAGTTGGATATATCTGCTTGTATATTAGCTTGAGTTGAATGCTTGCATGCTTAACCTGCTTTACAGTTTTCTTTAACATGTCATACCCTATGCCATGAAATAAATCTAGGATTCAACTAGAAAGATCACCATTTAACTGTTTGTATTCACTATTCTACTTAGTGTCGGCTTAGACGAGTGGGTTACCCCGCTCACCAGTAGGGCTGTGTACTAACCCACGTTTGTAGGCATTATTTCATGTACGCAGGTGTAGTGGCGCTGCTTGGATATACAGGACATAATATATAAACGATATATACTTTTGTGGGCTAGAGAAAGAGCAAGAGTATTATATCGCCTTTATGGCAATCTCCTTTGTGGCAATTTTATTTGGACCCTATCGAGAGCTTCGCTGCGTATACTCTGATATGTGCTTGGCACACAATACTTGAGTTTCGTTGCAACTTGGTCATTTTGATGATAACTTTGATGTTTGACAACATCGTCTTGTGCGAGCTTAACTCCATGCTCGTACGATATCACGTCCCGATGAGAACGATTGTCCTGCGGGAGCGTTGCAACGTGGTGATTCACATTCAGCGGGGACGATTGAGCTTGCGGAAGATTGGGGCATGACACATAGTATATGAACCTAATATCCTATAGATAGACTCATGCAACCTAAAAATAGGTAGTTTGACCAAGTATGACCGATTTGACTTAAAGTTGACCTAGTTTGACTTAGAAATGGCTTTATGACCTAGATGTTGACTAGTTTAACTTATTTTTATTTCAAAACCTTGTATTGATATTATATTCCATATCTAGGTCTTTGAGGTACCGTACCGAACATCTGTGATACTGTGCACCAGGTTTTAGGCGAGTATATTATCTGATAGTTTCTCATTTATGATATCCTCTATGTTCATTGTATCTAGTGTAGATATCCTTGATTTCTTGACATGATGGTTACACGGATTAGTATATCCAGATCTCGTCATGAGATATTATTCCTTGGTATATATGGTGTATGTCATGCCCCAGTCCCAGAATACGTAGGACTAGGTCACGTAACCATGCCAGCTGGCCCGTATATATGGCAACTCCAATATATGGAAACCATATATACGTGTGTACGCTGTATAATGAACAATAATTCATAATTGGTAAAACTAATTACAAGTCACAGGGTTATATCTAAATCTCATCCACAGAAATCACATAAAAATAACCAATAACCATGTAAATAGATCTCAATACAGATATCTAAGAATGACAGTCAGATGAAATCAAATCTACTGCCGAAATAGAATATAAAAAGGAACCAGATACACACCATATAAGAACATCTGACAATCATGAGGCTCGAAGAGAAGACCTCCTCGGGATAAACATAATATGTCCGGATCTGTGCTCCTGCGAATACCCAAAAAAATATACACCTGGCAGGGGACCAGGTCCTCAGAGGGACATAGCAAGATACAGAAAAATGACATGCCATAATATAAATACTGAATAAATAAATGGGGTGTGCTAACCATCTAAGTGAATGCAATTTAAAGATCTTGCAGTACGCATGGGAATGTGTGGCTAGACATATGCTGACGTAATTCATCAATCGTCGGGACTGGCTAGTATATGTGTCATATGCCCCCGATGCAGGGAACTCTGCAATCGTCCATCTCCGAGGAGCATGGATCGAAGGATAAAGACTCAATGAAGGGGGTGTCCCATACGCCTACTAGATGTCTTCCCCGCCCAATATAGATGTACAAGTCGTAAAAACGACGTGGACACCTCCTACTATGATGCAAGTCTCAATAAAATAAACAACTGAGCTAAATACCGCTACACGTGTTGCTCACACTGATGGCCAGTCGCGCATGAGGCATGCGTCCCTACATGTACTCACTCTATGACGTGTAATGATACGTGTCAAGGCCTGAGAAGTTATATCAATAACTTCACAACTTTAGGTGGGTCTACTAGACACTAGGTCAGACACAAGTCCTAACGTCAACGCCATCGTTGACTGCACCCGAGTTTTCTCGGACGCACACATTTATATAATATAAAAATAGATAAACATGTAACTAGCAATAACTGAATTTAAACAGTACAACAAGGCAAGGTATACTTGCCTGGCGGGAGAGCTGCAAATATAATGTCCAGATGTCAAATACCAAGTGTCAGAAACTATGGCCTCAGAAGGAAAGTCTCCGGATGCTGAAATAAACATCACTAACAGTCTCAGAAAATATTAAATAGCTAGAAACACCTGTCTTTAAGTCCAATTTGGACACAGGGGGCAAAAATGACAGTTTCCGGTCAAAGCGGGGTCCACATGTGGGCCCACTTTGCTCCGAAAAATGTGTCAGTGTCAAAGGTCTCCAAATTTGCCAAACTTAGTGTCAACAAGTAAGGAACGATGATAGGAACCCAACGGAACTTCCAGAATTGGATTCCGATGAGCCGGTCACAAAATCGCCCGTCAAGTGGAGCCTATGGGGCCCACGATACGGGATTTTGTCAATGTTCTCAGAATCGAACCAAACTTGGCTCACAGGACCAGCGTATTGCTATGAGTCCGATGGCGCAAGTTTTGTTTTGATCCGACGTGTGTACACAAAGTTGCAGCGTGTTTCAGAACTGACGGATACGGGGCGGTATCGGCGGATACGCGTTGATTCCGGTGTGCACGCACATCCAAATCAACTTCTCCGAACTCCTACACGTCCGTATCAACGTCGTGCACGTTTCGGTAAAGACCGCGTGCGACCAAGTCGTCCCGTTTGGCGGGGCGTACCCAGTTCCGGGGTGAATCGGGTCATTGTTTTTCTTGTTTTTGGATCGCGTGCCGCGATCGCCACAGGACGCGATGCTCCGAGCGGTTGCACGGGCACCGAGGTGGTTACATAGTCTACACGACGCAACTGATAGAATTGAAATCGGAATTACGAGGAGAGAGATATCGTTACCTGAACAGGGCTTCGGAAACTGCGAATCCTTCGTGTCCGACACGTGTCCAACACGTGTCCAAGGGCTGTGTCCGTGTCTGCGTGGAATCCCGCTGCTCTCGTCCAGGTCGAGGGCTCCGGGGTCGTCTGCTCGTCGATGGAGGAGCTGGATCAGGGGAGGGTGCTGCCGACCGGACGGGGAAGCCTCGGTCTGGAGAGTCTCTGGCCATGGGAGGGTGGTTCATGGTGAGGAGTCGGAGTGGCTGTCGAGGCCGGGGGGGTCTGATGCGGGGTTGGGTGGCGGAGGAGGTGGAGTGGAGTTCGATGTGGAGGAGTGGCGGGGTAGGTCGAGGCCGTCGGAGGAGATCAGGGAGAGAGGAGAGGTGGTGCGGGGTCGTGTTCGCCGGAGTGGCGGAGGAGAAAGGGGCTCGGGGAGCCGCTGTCGAGGCCGGGGGGGGGGGGGGGCAGCGGAGGAAGGAGAGGGAGGAGAGAGGAGCGGCGGCGGGCGGACGCGGCCGGCTGGGCGGAGCTGCTCCGGCGGCCGCGGGGACGCACAGGCGGGGAGGAGGAGGAGGAGAGAGGGAGGCGAGGAGAGAGGGGGCTCGCCGAGGGTGGGGGAGGGTCCGGCGGCGAGGGGGGAGCTCCGGCCAGGGGCGGCGGAGGCGCCAGGGGGGGGTCGGTCAGCTGCGGGGGAGAGGGGGTAGTTTTTAGCGTTAATTTTATTATTTTTTTCTTTTTCTTTTAGTTTTATAGAAATTTATATTAATATAATATGTAAAATATCTATAGATATTTGTAGGATATTTTAGGATATTTCCGGGATATTTTTGGGATCTCTTCGGGTGGGTCCCGCGTCCAAATGGACGGCGCAGGTTCACCGACCAGTGAGGGAACTGACTCTTCGCACTGAAATTTGCAGAAAAGTCCCTGCAATTTCATAAATTGCATAATAGTCCTATTTCGAGAATTTGCGCAATTTACGAAATTGTCTGGAAAACACCCGATTCCTGAAAATGCTAAAATTCACAGAATTGAAGGGTAAAGCTGTGTGAAGGTCCCGAGGGGGTGGGGGTGAGTCTGGGCAGGGGCTGGGCCTGGTTTCTTGGTGATACGGTCACCGTATTTAATTAATTAATAAATACTGCGCACGGTGTTCTCTAATTATTTAGAGGCAGTTAGGGTCATAATTTTTCTACGGCGTCAATACACTAAATGTAGTATACTCAGTGTAGAAAATTTACATATTTTTGTTTGGGCAAAACAGGTACAGGTTGGGCCTCAAATCTCTATTGGTACAGAGGTGGGTAAAGAGCAGGAAATTAAATAGGAAATAAATACGGACTTTTGTAACGATATTTGTGCGTCTCATTCGAGGCTCAAAATAAAGCATCTGGGAGTTGCACAAAATTCAGAAAAATAGTCTGACATGTCTAGGACAGGTATATGAACTTTATTCGGGGATAACAGTCAAAGTAAAGCTCCAAATAATTCGGTGATGGACAAGTGCACATGTCAACAGGATATGTAGGCAAAATAATTTAAAATATTGCCATAAATCCTAAATTGTTAAAATAATCCTGTAAATACTAAAATCTGGTCGAGGGGGTTTACAATCTACCCAACTTATAAAAATTTTGTCCTCAAAATTAAAACTAAGCCGGGGTAGAAGTCAAAGACGGCATAAGATATAATTTAACAAAGTAATTTATATCTTGGTTTACGAATAGGTTCGAAAAATGTTTACGCATGTCGTCCACATGCTCCCAAGTAGATTCTCCTGGCGCGCTATGCTTCCATGCTTTGCGGACTAAGGGAATAGACTGATTTCTCAATACCTTTCCTCGATGATCAAGGAGTTCCACGGGTTGCTCTTGATACGATACGCTCGGCCTAATGGCGATCTACGAATGGTTGAGGACATGACTGCTGTCTGTCACATATCACCTGAGTTGCGACACGTGGATTACAGCAAGTACTTCCTCAAGTGAAGGTGGTAGCGCAAGTTAATTTGCCACTACTTCCTACTCTTTCTAGCACGTCAATGGGCCAATATTCCTTGGACTAAACTTGCTGCGTCCTCCGAATTGAATGGTATCTCTAGTAGGTGATATCCTCGAGATGACATGATCGTCTTCTTTGAATTCCAAGGGACAATGATGACGTTCGCCTACTACTGTTGTCTGTCTTACACTGCTCGTCAGTGTCCTTGTATTACTTAACTGTCTCTACGGGGTTGACCACCAATTCTGGTCACGTGAATCCTTGTCTGGTAAAATGCTGAATGGTATGCCGTACCATCTTACGATTGTCTCATATATAAGTCCTTCTGCATGAAGATGTACTTGAGACTTTTGTGGTCTGTATAGATCTCCACTTGTTCCTCATATAAGTAATGTCTCCATAACTTCAGAGTAATTACGACGGTTGCAAGTTCCAAATTCTTCTCATGTACTCATAATTGTCTAGATGCATATGCCATTACCTTGCCATTCTGTATTAATACACATCCAAACTTTTTCCTGATGCATCTGTAGATTACAACCGCCTGATCCGGATGGAATAGGCAATACGGGTGTTGTGGTCAGTCGCTTCTTCAACTCCTCGAAAGCGGCTTGACACTCGTTGGTCCATAGGAATTCTTAATCCTAATAAGTCAACCTAGTCATAGGTGCTGCTATCCTTTCAGGAGTCAATCAATTGTTCATCCAGGTGAAATCCATTTAGACTCCTGTCAACAAAATGATATATTCCTTCCTTGTAATACTTTGACCAAAGTTATGAGGCAAAAATTTCATGCTGCTATAGTGATGCACGTACTAGGAATGTAGGTAGGTAGCGAAGGTCATTCTAAAATAGTACAGTTTTAAACTGCAATCTAATCTAACAATAGGGTTTGGTAATTATCCAAGAAACAAACAGAAATGACTACAGAAACAATACACTATTCGTACTTATACTAAGCACGAAGTTTCGCCTTTCCGAAATAAGGGAAGACGGAAAATAGTAGTCAAGAGTTCAAGGGGAAGGTAATAGATTAGAAGTGTGTGGGAATCAAGGCGTTTAAAGAATTCAATGGAATTTGTCAAAGCAGTTGTGGATTGAAATATTATTTTGGTAATTCTTATTCACATATTCGGATCAGCACAGTTATGTAACTGATACGATATGCTCAGACATATCTAGAGGGTAAGTACATCTGTCTACTAATTACTATATATCTCAATCCACGTAAAGTAGTTATGCGAAGGGCGAATCAAAATGCACTAAGGTTGATCAGACCGTAATACACTGATTCTGAATAGACAATTGTATTAGTTGAGTGGATCAGGCCCCAATAACACATATGTCATGAACAAGCTCGATAAGGAATAAGCTTGCAAAACTAGGCTATAATAGCAGTATGAGTCAAGCTAGTATAGTAAATATAAGTATGCTAGATTATGATACGAGAAATTACAAAACAATTCAAATTCACAAAAAGACAAGACTCTACAATCTCTACAGTTATTACTCTAATTCCTTGTCTAAGTCGCTAGTTGACCTAAAAGAGGTATGGCCTTCTAAGTTCTACAATCTTAATATACACTATAGGTTGTCTGCCTAAAACAGAGATTTCAAGAGAGTTCACGTAAAGTAGGGGTTCGAGGTTGTCTGCGTAAAGCAGGGATAAAATAATTTGGCATGACGCATGGCTTCAGAACTATCCGCGTAAAACAGAGAAGTGTAAGGTAGAGCTTCAGAGCTGTCCGCGTAATAAGTCTGTGCGTAACAGTCTGCGTAAAAGTCTGGGTGAAAGTCTGAGCGTAAAAGTTTTACGCTAAAATTTGCGCAAAAATATCTCCTGCGTAAAATCTAACATTCGTTGCAGCGTAAAGTTGTACGAGTAACTCATGAGTTTGTCAGTCAAATTTAGTGAATCCTGACATCTGACAAAAGTAATTGTACAACGATCGAGTGGTTGGTTGTGATGATGAATTTGCACGGGGACCCAGGTTGTCGTTTAGTGACTGATTGGATATAAGTCATACGCTTGAGGTGAGACAAAATCAGATGTCCTGTCAGAAAGCTGTTTCTTTTTGCACAGGGCTCGAGGCGTATCTCTGCCTTTAATGCACGAGATTGGGTCATGGCTGGGGAAAACTAAGGCTGTAACAAATACGCTTACATCCTATCCTTATATTCTACGCCTAATCAGGTTACTCTACGCTGGTTATCTATTATTCTAGAATCATCAGGTTTACGTAGGGCAATTACCTACGTGGTTTTAGGACGTGTCCTATGCAGAATAAGGAATACTAAGGGAAAGTGGATAGCAGTTATTATAACTGCAGCGTAAAGGAGATAATCTTCTGCATAATTTGGCTTTTATGCCAACAATAAAGTCATTTGGCTTTTACGCCAACTAGGCAGTTTGTTTGGTTCTTATGCCAACAAGGGTCGAATGGGTTTTACGCCAACAAGGGTAAAGGGTATCTGGCGTAAAACTGGGTTTATCTAAACATAGGATAAGGTTTCAGTCCTAGTGTTCAACCTTAGATTTTTATGGGTTTCTCAAGACTAGGGTCAATACTTATGATCAATTGTCTAACTAATCCTAGTAATATTTATACTACTCTCAAGTCATACGTAAATACGTCAAGGAACAATGGTAAGTTAATCGATAGGTAGTGATGCTAGGGTTTATTAGGTAGTAGGGAAGACTAGGGTTTATTAGGGAATATGGAAGACTAGGGTTCCTTAAGTAATCTGAACTTAATGATATGTCAATGCCCTAGTTGTGTTCTTAATAGGAATACTACTCTAATTATCATCCTATCAACAGGGATTCCTATATTCTAGTAGGGGCTATACTTAAGGATTTATCAGGGAAGCACATGAATCAAGCAGGATGCAATTATGTAAGCAGGACAGACTGGAAGGAAGATAAGTCATAGTCAATTATGGATGAGATCCTATCCTCTAATCCTAGGTGCAGGCTTGCTCGGTACAGTAACGTAACCGAGACAATATGCTCTGACCTGCATGGGCCACCACTAAAAACATTATCACGCCCCAGTCCCATAATACGTAGGACTAGGTCACGTAACCATGCCAGCTGGCCCGTATATATGGCAACTCCAATATATGGAAACCATATATACGTGCGTACGCTGTATAATAAACAATAATTCATAAGTGGTAAAACTAATTACAAGTCACAGGGTTATATCTAAATCTCATCCACAGAAATCACATAAAGATAACCAATAACCATGTAAATAGATCTCAATACAGATATCTAAGAATGACAGTCAGATAAAATCAAATCTACTGTCGAAATAGAATATAAAAAGGAACCAGATACACACCATATAAGAACATCTGACAATCACGAGGCTCGAAGAGAAGACCTCCTCGGGATAAACATAACATGTCCGGATCTGTGCTCCTGCGAATACCCAAGAAAATATACACCTGGCAGGGGACCAGGTCCTCAGAGGGACATAGCAAGATACAGAAAAATGACATGCCATAATGTAAATACTGAATAAATAAATGGGGTGTGCTAACCATCTAAGTGAATGCAATTTAAAGACCTTGCAGTACGCATGGGAATGTGTGGCTAGACATATGCTGACGTAATTGACCAATCGTCGGGACTGGCTAGTATATGTGTCATATGCCCCCGACGCAGGGAACTCTGCAATCGTCCATCTCCGAGGAGCATGTATCGAAGGATAAAGACTCAATGAAGGGGGTGTCCCATACGCCTACTAGATGTCTTCCCCGCCCAATATAGATGTACAAGTCGTAAAAATGACGTGGATACCTCCTACTATGATGCAAGTCTCAATAAAATAAACAACTGAGCTAAATACCGCTACACGTGTTGCTCACACTGATGGCCAGTCGCGCATGAGGCACGCGTCCCTACATGTACTCACTCTGTGACGTATAATGATACGTGTCAAGGCCTGAGAAGTTATATCAATAACTTCACAACTTTAGGTGGGTCTACTAGACACTAGGTCAGACACAAGTCCTAACGTCAACGCCATCGTTGACTGCACCCGAGTTTTCTCGGACGCACACATTTATATAATATAAAAATAGATAAACATGTAACTAGCAATAACTGAATTTAAACAGTACAACAAGGCAAGGTATACTTGCCTGGCGGGAGAGCTGCAAATATAATGTCCAGATGTCAAATACCAAGTGTCAGAAACTATGGCCTCAGAAGGAAAGTCTCCGGATACTGAAATAAACATCACTAACAGTCTCAGAAAATATCAAATAGCTAGAAACGCCTGTCTTTAAGTCCAATTTGGACACAGAGGCAAAAATAATAGTTTTCGGTCAAAGCGGGGTCCACATGTGGGCCCACTTTGCTCCGAAAAACGTGTCAGGGTCAAAGGTCTCCAAATTCGCCAAACTTAGTGTCAACAAGTCAGGAACGATGATACGAACCCAACGGAACTTCCAGAATTGGATTCCGATGAGCCGGTCACAAAATCGTCCGTCAAGTGGAGCCTATGGGGCCCACGATACGGGATTTTGTCAACGTTCTCAGAATCGAACCAAATTTGGCTCACAGGACCAGCGTATTGCTACGAGTCCGATGGCACAAGTTTCGTTTCGATCCGACATGTGTACACAAAGTTGCAGCGTGTTCCAGAACTGACGGATACGGGGCGGTGTCGGCGGATACGCGTTGATTCCGGTGTGTACGCACATCCAAATCAACTTCTCCGAACTCCTACATGTCCGTAACAACGTCGCACACATTTCGGTAAAGACCGCGTGCGACCAAGTCGTCCCGTTTGGCGGGGCGTACCCAGTTCCGGGGTGAATCGGGTCGTTGTTTTTCCTATTTTTGGATCGCGTGCCGCGATCGCCACAGGACGCGATGCTCCGAGCGGTTGCACGGGCACCGAGGTGGTTACATAGTCTACACGACGCAACTGACAGAATTGAAATCGGAATTACGAGGAGAGAGATATCGTTACCTGAACAGGGTTTTGGAAACTGCGAATCTTTCGTGTCCGACACGTGTCCAACACGTGTCCAAGGGCTGTGTCCGTGTCTGCGTGGAATCCCGCTGCTCTCGTCTAGGTCGAGGGCTCCGGGGTCGTCTGCTCATCGATGGAGGAGCTGGATCAGGGGAGGGTGCTGCCGACCGGACGGGGAAGCCTCGGTCTGGAGAGTCTCTGGCCATGGGGGGGTGGTTCATGGTGAGGAGTCGGAGTGGCTGTCGAGGCCGGGGGGGTCTGATGCGGGGTTGGGTGGCGGAGGAGGTGGAGTGGAGTTCGATGTGGAGGAGTGGCGGGGTAGGTCGAGGCCGTCGGAGGAGATCAGGGAGAGAGGAGAGGTGGTGCGGGGTCGTGTTCGCCGGAGTGGCGGAGGAGAAAGAGGGCTCGGGGAGCCGCTGTCGAGGCCGGGGGGGGCAGCGGAGGAAGGAGAGGGAGGAGAGAGGAGCGGCGGCGGGCGGACGCGGCCGGCTGGGCGGAGCTGCTCCGGTGGCCGCGAGGACGCACAGGCGGGGAGGAGGAGGAGAGAGGGAGGCGAGGAGAGAGGGGGCTCGCCGAGGGTGGGGGAGGGTCCGGCGGCGAGAGGGGGGAGCTCCGGCCAGGGGCGGCGGAGGCACCAGGGGGGGGTCGGTCAGCTGCGGGGGAGAGGGGGTAGTTTTTGGGGTTAATTTTATTTTCTTTTTCTTTTTCTTTTAGTTTTATAGAAATTTATATTAATATAATATGTAAAATATCTATAGATATTAGTAGGATATTTTAGGATATTTTTGGGATATTTTCGGGATCTCTTCGGGTGGGTCCCGCATCCAAATGGACGGCGCAGGTTCACCGGCCAGTGAGGGAACTGACCCTTCGCACTAAAATTTGCAGGAAAGTCCCTGCAATTTCATAAATTGCATAATAGTCCTATTTCGGGAATTTGCGCAATTTATGAAATTGTCTGGAAAATACCCGATTCCTGAAAATGCTAAAATTCACAGAATTGAAGGGTAAAGCTGTGTGAAGGTTCCGAGGGGGTGGGGGTAAGTCTGGGCAGGGGCTGGGCCTGGTTTCTGGGTGATACGGTCACCGTATTTAATTAATTAATAAATACTGCGCACGGTGTTCTCTAATTATTTAGAGGCAGTTAGGGTCATAATTTTTCTACGGCATCAATACACTAAATGTAGTATACTCAGTGTAGAAAATTTACGTATTTTTGTTTGGGCAAAACAGGTGCAGGTTGGGCCTCAAATCTCTATTGGTACAGAGGTGGGTAAAGAGCAGGAAATTAAATAGGAAATAAATACGGACTTTTGTAACGATATTTGTGCGTCTCATTCGAGGCTCAAAACAAAGCATCTGGGAGTTGCACAAAATTCAGGAAAATAGTCTGACATGTCTAGGACAGGTATGTGAACTTTATTCGGGGATAACAGTCAAAGTAAAGCTCCAAATAATTCGGTGATGGACAAGTGCACATGTCAACAGGATATGTAGGCAAAATAATTTAAAATATTGCCATAAATCCTAAATTGTTAAAATAATCCTGTAAATACTGAAATCTGGTCGAGGGGGTTTACAGTGTATCTTGTGTAAGCCTTATTTTATTGTTCTTCTTGTACATGTACAGACACTGATTCTCGGGGAGACTTGCTACCTTCCTAGATAATCCCGTGCCATTGCATACTATGGTTGGTTCCACTATACCTGTCGGGGTTGGGGAGTATGTAGTGTAGATATGTGATCATACCCTCCTTGTATCAAGTCTTGTTCATTGAATAGTGTTAATCATACACCGCACGTATGATTATCCAGGCCATATATCTTGTATCAAGTTTCTAAGTCGACTATATGTTAAAGATGGTACTCAATCACTTAGTCATTTAGTATTCTTGTTCATTGCCATATTGTTCATTATTGTATTTATTTCTAATATTTTATTTATTGTATATCTCTTGTACCTATTGTTGCATCTTGTATATTCATATCTATTTACTGTTATATAGTTTATATCATTGATTAGAACTGTTGTTAAAGATGTACTCTGCTCCTTTCCTGACTCGATATATTTTTCCCAGATGACACTAAGGAGTGGTATCCTACTCATTACGGGCCTCAGGATATTGTGGGCTTAGAGTCAGAGACCCTGGCTCTGGAGGGACTCATCTCGACTAAGACAGATAATCCAAGACTTGTAGTCTTGTTCATTATATTGTTAGATAGATTACCCAAACATCGTTCTACCTTCGATTCTGCGGCGTAGGCTGGGCGTTGTTCTCGACTTGTATCCTTACACCGGGTGCGGGTCGTGTACTGAATTTTGGGCACCCAGCTCAAGTTCAGTACTGCATATCATCCCTAGACATATGGGCAGTCAGAAAGGACTATTCAGACTCTCGAGGATATGCTGCGCACTTGTGTACTAGATTTTGGGGGTTCTTGGGAGGACCATCTCCATTTGGTAGAGTTTGCTTACAACAACAGCTACCAGGCTAGAATAGAAATGTCACCATTGAGGCTCTGTACGGTCGGAGATATCGTACTCCCTTGTCATGTGACAATGTTGGAGAGAGAGTTTTGCTGGGCCCAGAGATAGTTGTGGATGCAGCGGAGAAGGTTAAGTTGATCAGAGACAGACTTCGAGTGGCGCAAGACAGACAGCGACATTGGACCAATAGCCACCGGAGACCTTTAGAGTTTGAGGTATAGTTTTTTATTTTTATTTGTGCTTGTTATTGGTTATTTGTTATAGATTAAGTTTTTAAGGTTGTGTTTTGTTCTAGGTGGGTGGTTTGGTGTTTCTGAGGATTTCTCCGACACGAGGCACAATTCACTTCGGTGGAGGCGGGAAGCTTAGTCCGCGATTCATCGAACCTTTCACTATTCTAGAGAGGGTCGGTGGAGTTTCTTATAGACTAGACTTGCCACCTGCATTGGAGGGAGTGCACAATGTGTTTCTCTTGTCGCAGTTGAGATGGTACGTGGCAGATCCTAGTCACGTGTTGGATCACTCAGAGATAGAGGTGGGCCCTACAATTTAATTATTGTTGGATGTTAGTTTATTATTTTGGACTTGTGTTAGTGGACCTAACTAGTTTAGTTTAGACTCATGGACCAACATTTACTATTAGTTAGAATTGAGCCAAATTAGAAGCCCATTCGTTAGGAGGATAATTAATTTAATTAAACTATTAGACTAGAACCTTCCCTCCTTAATTATTTCTTCATGAGAGGCCGCAAGGGGTATAATAGACTTTACATAGTGACTTGGGGAGGGGGTCAAGTGGCCGGCCTATATTAAAAGAGGGGAAAATTTTCTCTCTCCTCTTTTTTATTTCAAATCTAGATATATAATTTCTCTTAACCAAATTCCTTCATTCCACATCAATTCCCTACCAAATTTTTTTCCAATTCCTTCCCAAATCACCATTAGAGACTAGTAGAGCAACGATCTAGAAGGAGGAAGCAAGGATCTACAAAGAGGAGCAAGGATCTACAAGTTGAAGGCCAACTTCATCAAATTTGGTGGTTGCATTGGGAATCCATCTCCCAATATGTATAATTCAATTTTCCCCTTTAATTAGATTCTAAATCTGAGATTTAACTATGAGAAACTACCCCATATACATAGGCTACCCATAGGAATTGAAATTAGGTTCATATGAGGCATATTGAGAAAGTTATGGCACTTTTTGTGTCAATTTTGGAAATTTTTTGAGATTGACACTTGTTGTATTTGTCAATTGGTCATATAAACCAAATTGACATGTGTTTATTTGTGTGTGGCTAGTATCGTATCCAAAATTAGATACGTATAGATCGTATCCCAATAATTTGGTGATATGTATTGATTTGGGGGGTTTTTCCACTGACACGAGGCTTTGTGCATGTCATATTTTGACACGAATACGTAGATGTATATTTGACTCTTCAGATTGTTCATAAATAGTAATTTAGACTTGCTCGTGTCCTTCGGGGTACGTTTGGTTGTGTGGTGGACTCGTATCACAAGCGTATCATAGATCTAGTATGATACGAGTGCGATGCACTCCACGTGTTTGTTGTGTTGCATTTCTAGATTTAATTTGCAATGTTCATAGCTATTGGTATGTATGTATTCATATGTGTGTATATATATATATATATATGTGTGTGTGTGTGTGTGTATGTGTGTATGTGTGTGTGTGTGTGTGTGTGTGTATAGGTGTTTGAGGTTATGTGTGTGATAAGGGGGGAGCTCGGACAGAAATCAGCGATAGCAGCAGTAAACAACAACAACCAGCAGCAACCGCGACGTCAATCAACGACAGCAGCAGCAAACAACAACAACACGCAGCATCAGCGACAACAACAGCGACAACAACAGCCAACAACAACAGCCAACAGCAACATCGACGACAATCAATGACAACAGCAGCAAACAGCAACAGGCAACAACAACAGCGACGACAGTCAACGACAACAACAACGAAAGCAGCAGCAAACAGCAACAATACACAGTAACAACGACAGAAATCAGCAACAACAGCAACAGGGAGTTCAGTCAGTTGACTAGTTGGTTAGTAGTTCCTTTGGTTAGTAGCTAGTATATAGTTACTAGTTAGCTATTAATAGCTTAATAGTTATCTAGTTAGTTAGATTTACATACATATTTATGTACCTCTAGTTTTGTATGTGGGTACATGTATTAGTTGTATTATAGTTAGTATAGTATAGTAGTGATATATGTAATATATTATAATTGATAGTTATATTAGATTGATAAATACCTATTAGTCTATGGTTTAGTATTGGGTAGCTAATATATACTAGAGTAGTATTACCTTGAGATACCAAGGTAAGTGTCAAGGTATTGAGGATACTCAAGGTATTTGAGTTCGAGTAACAAGATGGAGGTTTGGTGGTGCGATACCGCATTGGTTCAAAGCCAAGGTATCCACTTAGCATTCGTGATTAGGTTTAGTATATTTAATATTGTTTATATATGCATATATGATTATTTCTATATCTATTAGTTGCGTATCCTGAGATACAGTATCTTGGTGTGTTCCTAGTTTAGTTTGTATGGCCTAGTTTTATAGTATATGAACCCAATATCTTAGAGATAGACTCATGCAACCTAGAAATAGGTAGTTTGACCAAGTATGACCGATTTGACTTAGAGTTGACCTAGTTTGACTATTTTGACTTAGAAATGGCTTTATGACCTAGATGTTGACTAGTTTAAATTATTTTCATTCCGAAACCTTGTATTGATATTATATTCCATATCTAGGTCTTCGAGGCACCGTACCGAACATCTGTAATATTGTGCACCAGGTTTTATAAGAGTACATTCTCTGATAGTTTATCATTTATGATATCCTCTATGTTCACTGTATCTAGTGTAGATATCCTTGATTTCTTGACTCGATGGTTACACAGATTGGTATATCCGGATCTCGTCATGAGATATTATTCCTTGGTATATATGGTGTATCTTGTGCAAGCATTGTTTCATTGTTCTTCTTGTACATGTACAGATACTGATTCTTGGGGAGACTTGCTACCTTTCTAGAGAATCTCGTACCATAACGTACCATGGTTGGATCCACTATACCAGTCGGGGTTGGGAAGTATGTAGTATAGATATGTGATCATACCCTCCTTATATCAAGTCTTGTTCATTGAATAGTGTTAATCATACACCGCACGTATGATTAGCCAGGCCATATATCTTGTATCAAGTTTCAAGCCAATCACATGTTAAAGTTGGTACTCACTCACTTAGTCATTTAGTATTCTTGTTCATTGCCATATTGTTCATTCTTGTATTTATTTTCAGTATTTCCTTTAATGTATATATCTTGTATCTATTGTTGTATCTTGTATATTTATATCTATTTACTGTTACATAGTTTATATCATTGATTAGAACTGATGTTAGAGATGCACTCTGCTCATTTCCTGACTGGATATTTTTTTTCACATGATACTGAGGAGTGGTACCCTACTCATTACGGGCCTCAAGATGTTGTGGGCTTAGAGTCAGATACCCTGGCTCAGGAGGGACTCATCCCAACTGAGACAAATAACCCAGGACTTGTAGCTTCTTAGTTATTCTTCTTGTACTGGATTTGTCTCCAGCTTATCTTTTAGTATTTTTTCAGACTCATTGATATTATTATTTTTGACTCATGAGTTGTATTGTGACTATTCCATTCTTTTATCATATTTGTGCTATTCTCCATCTTAGATCTGTGATTGAGTATATTGATATTGTTGGTGGCTCATTATATTGTTAGATAGATTACCCAAAAAGTATTCTACCGTCGATTTTGTGGCGTAGGATGGGCGTTGTTCCCGACTTGCATCCCTACACCGGGTGCAGGTCGTGACACTAAATAACTCAAAATAAATATTAAAAATAATCATAAAAATTTAAAAAAATTATAGAAAATATATTTTGAACCCACAAACCCTAAAAAAATACGTGGGGTAGTTTTATGTTCATAGGCTTCCTACTATAATTACTTGAATCTCTAAAAATTAGTTTTACCTATTTAACTAAAAATAAATATTAAAAATATTCTAAAATTCTGAAAAATTTCAGAAAATATATAATAATATTATAACGCTAAAAAATTACTTGGGTCCATTCTATGTTCCTTAGCTTGCACAATAAATTCTATAAGTCATAGAAAATTAGTTATTAGCCTAAATAACTCCCAATAAATACTAAAAATAATCAAAAAATTTCCAAAAAATTATAGAAAATATATTTGATTATTTAGAACCTAAAATAAAAGTTTGGGACATTTGTAATTATATTTTATACTAAAATAAAATTTTGAAAGTCCTAAAAAATTACTGTTACTAGTTTTTAATTAACAAAAATTATGAAGAAATTCCAATAGCCTCAAATTAACCTAATAATAAAATTTAAGCTAAAATTTTAGGATACGGAGGTTACAGTTCCCACTTTTACTTAGGAATGAGAATCGGTTGTAACAGTCTTACAACGCTCTGATGTTTGGTCTTGACCTGCTGTTAGACCAAATATCTCGCCATAAATCGTGCACTCTCTCACTTTATCCCATGCCACCAGTAATGTTGCCTCAAATTTTGGTACATCTTTTTACCTCCAAGATGAATATAGTATATTGAACTATGTGCCTCGGTCATCAACTCCTGGCGTAACTTGCCACTCGGAACGTATAGGCAATCTCCACACCTCAACGTCCCGTCCTTGTGAATCCGAACTCCTGTCTGCATGACGGGTTGTATCCTCTCCTGAAGTCTCTAAAACTGCGAATATGTAGGCATTGCTTCCTTGATGCTCTCAACCAATGAAGACTGTTCCTCAAGCCTAGCCAACTATCCATCCATGCTTGGCAATACAACCTCTATCCTAAGCTCCTAGAGATCCTCTAATAATCGGTGATGATTCATCAAGAAGTATGCCATGGGATTCCTATTCAAAGCATTTGCTACGACATTCGCCTTGCCAGGATGGTACTATAACTCGATATCGTAGTCTGTCATCAACTCCAGCCAACGTCTCTGTCTCATGTTGAGCTCCCTCTGAGTGAAGACGTACTTCAAACTCTTTTGATATGTATAAACCTTGACTCGCTCTCTATAAAGGCAGTGCCTCCATAGCTTTAGTGCAAATATCACTGCAGCTAGCTCTAGATTATGTGTTGGGTAGTTCTTCTCATAAATTATTAATTATCTCGATGCATATGCCACAACCTTCTCATGCTGCATCAGAACACATCCTAGTCCACTCTTAAATGCATCACTATCAAAATTGCATTACTATCAAAATTGGTGCTCTTGTCAAACACTTCTTCAACTCATCAAAAGCCGTCTGACACTCCTTAGTCCAAATAAACTCCTTGCCCTTACGCGTCAAATGCGCCATAGGCACAGCAATCCTCTAGAAGTTTTTATGAACCTTCAATAATATCTGACAAGTCCAAGGAAACTCCTAACCTCTGTAACTGACATAGGGGTCCCTTACATCTCAACTACGACGATCTTCTCCGGGTCAATTGATAGTCCATCTTCAGTAATTATGTGACCAGGAAAGGATATTCTGTCCAAACAAAACTTGGACTTGTTAAGCTTGGCATACAACCTCTCCTTCCTCAGCGTCTCCAGCACGATCCTGAGATTCTCCTCATCCTCCTTACGGCTCTTAGAATAAAACAAGATATTATCAATAAATACCACCACGAATTTATCCAAGTACTGGTTGAAGACCTTGTTTATCAGGTTCATGAACACAACTGGTGCATTGGTTAAACTAAATGGCATCACTAGGAACTCATAATGTCTGTATCTCGTCCGAAAGGCTATCTTTGAAATGTCTTCCTTTCATATCTTGATCTGATGGTAGCCGGACCTGAGATCAACCTTCGATAATACACATGCGCCACTCAGCTGATTAAATAAATCATTGATGCATGGAAAAGGGTACTTGTTCTTTATCATTATAGCATTCAACTCTTTGTAATCAATGCACAAGCGTACCAACCCATCCTTCTTTGGCATAAATAAGATTGGAGATCCGTATAGAGAAATACTAGCTTGAATGAAACCCTTGTCTAAGAGGTGATCTATTTGGATCTTTATCTCAACCAACTCTTTCAGTGCTAATCTGTACATAGGAGAAGTAACTGGCCTGGATCCGAGAATCAGCTCTATGGAAAAATATCTCCCGATCAGGTGGCAAGCCAGGAAGATCATCAGAAAATATATCCTCAAACTCTGATATGATCTACGGGTATACCGGTTCACCTTCTGTAATGTGTGCCCTAAGAGTAGGGTGGGTACCATGCTCTCTGGCTCCCTAAAGAAACTTGAACTCAGGGTGATCTGGTGGTCTAAAGATGACACATCCACATCAACAATCTATTGTCACATGGTACTGGCTCAACCAATTTATGCCAAGAACAACATCATAGTCTGGCATGGAGAAGACCAAAAATTGGGCACACATCTCTCGCCCACAGACAACTACTAAACATAATGTACATATATTGTTAACTGGTACTATTCTATCTCCTGTAAGAATTTTCATGGGAGGAAAGAAGTTAAGTACCTCCAGTCCGTCACTCTCTGCCAGTGCATTACGAAAGTGACTACCAAGAGGGCTAACAATGAGACATACGAAAGGCATTTTCCAGGGTACCCGCTCAAGGAAGAAACTGTCAGCTATCGGGGGTAGTTCTTCCTCATAACCCCTGGGGGTGTCCCATACTGAGAGTAGTATTCCCTTTGACTTACGCCACAACCCCGCATTCCGAGAAGAAAGTGATTCCCATGGAACTGACTCTGAGATCCCTAGGGGTAGCTCCCCTCGCCAGGTTGATGTAGACTCCTACGCTGGGGGTAGTATTCCTTCCGAGTCCAAGGAGGAGACGGTGCTGCCAGCTTTCATTGATGACTACTCTTGCCAGGTGTTTGACACAGAAAGTGCGACATCCACTGCCCCATCCATCTCTCCCCATGTGAGGATGGTATACATGGCCGGGGACGACCATGAAAGCCCAACGACTGCCAGGGCCTCGAGACTCTCGAGGCCATGATACAGACGATGGGTACATCAATGCAAGTCTTAACCCAGATAATGCTGGAAATCAAAGCAAATATGGCCTCTCAACCAGCAAGAACTCCTGGACAAGCAAACTTGGTCCCAGGGACCAACGGTGATTCAAACATAAATGCCCCACCTGCGGGTAGTAATCCTCACCTGTCTGGCCCGTCTGCACCCTCCATAGAAGACAAGGCCAATAAAGCAATAAAGTAGGCCTGGGAACTCTGGGCTCGCCTAGACTCCATGGACAATCGGGACTCACTCCGCGATCTCGTGGTACGGCAATAATACCCGAAAGAATAGAGGGACGTACGGTATTCTCCCAGATACAAGTCCTTCAACATAAACACATTTGACGACAAGTCCTCCCCTCGCCGGTTCATGAGTTATTTCTAGATTACAATGTGACACCTACCCTGCAGCGATGCTATCCTTACCAGAATTTTCGTTAGGACATTAGCAGGGGTAGCTTTCGACTGGTTCTGCAGTCTCGAAGATAGTTGCATCTCATCATTCGATGACCTCAAGTGTCTATTCTTTAATCTTTCTATGAGGCAGAAAATGATATGACGATGTCCTCTATGATGGATGTCGCCCAGGGAGAAAGGGAACTAATGCAAAATTACATCGAGCGGTTCTGACAAACGGAGCTAAGGTTGCCCCCGGCAATCTCGTGGCCACACTAATGGATATGTGTCAAAAAAATATGCTTTCGGCAATCAGCCTCTAGATACGCGATAGCCAGTTCAAAGACTGGACGACGTTCATTATAAGCGCTATCAACGCTGAAAAGAAGCTCAAGGACACCCAGCACCTGGAATCCATATCCCTACTACTGAGGAAAATGGCAAGTGCCCTATCAACGCTGAAAAGTAAGCCATGGTCGCTAATGTGACAAAGAAGCCTGAGTAAAAGCAGAAAGAGGCTCCAAAATCAAAGGAGACATATTCTTTCAAAGACGGTGATGTCAAGCCCATCTTCGATATGCTGATGCAGGAAGGTAAAATATGCCTCCCCGACGTCAAAAGTTAGCCTGAAGCAGAGGAGATAAACAACCCAAAGTACTATCACTTCCACTAGTACGTTCACCACCCGACACAGGAGTACTATACCTTGAAGCGGTATATCCAACGGCAGATCGATACCAAGGGTCTCTCCCTGGGTTTCGATGATGTAACGGTTGCCGTTAATATAGTGTCCCTCCAGTTCGATAATTTCCCACCGATGGAAGCCCTGGACGGAGCCACACCGATTCCAAAGAAAATAATAGAGGTATTCAATCTTTCTCCAGCTCGCGACCAAGCAGCCGGGTTGACACCTCTTACTACCCCTCGGAGCGAGATCATGTGGGTCCACCCGGATCTGGTCCCAGACTTGACGTAGTAAGCAGCGCCTTCCGCCATGAAGCCTAAAACATGAAAAACCAAGCCCTGCCGTAAGGTTTCTTCTATCTCTGGGGAGGCCTGGGCAGGGACAACTAGATCGGTCCTTGCTTACCAGCAAGATTATGAAGCTTTCAACGTCAATGCACCTCCAACTACTGCACCTGTCGCATCTGATTCGGGTCCATCTTAACCCCCACCAGCGGACAAGTCCAAACAAAAAGAGGGACGCTTCGACAAGCCATTGCGTAAGAAAATAGCTCAGGGATTGGAAAAGTCCTACAACTTTGATGTCTTGTCTCAACTCGACAATACCCCGACAAAGTTATCGTTATTTGAGCTTCTGCGACTTTCCAGAGACACTCGAGCCACCCTAAGCGAGATATTACGAAATGCCGACACCTATTTGGCGTAGGTCAAGCCGCCAGCGGAAGATTCGACGATATGCTCCCACTGTAATAATGTTGCAGATGCAGTACCCAATATTACATTCTCGCCACAAGACATATTTCTTAAGAATAACATACATGATCATCCCATGTATTACACAGGGTATGTTGGTGCTATAAAGGTGGACCAGATGCACATTAATTTTGGTTTATCAATCAACATCATCCTGAGGAGTCTGCTACAAACCTTGGGCATCCCGATACACCGCCTGGAAGCTTCTAATAATACAATTAGTGGCTTCAACGCAGGAAGAAGCTATCCTCTGGGCAAGATTTGCCTGAAGTGCCAGATCGATGACCTGAAAACAGAGGTAACTTGCTACATCATTGACATAGATGTATCCTATAACGTCTTGCTCGGATGCCCCTGGATACACCAATATATGATCATATCGTCAACCCTACACCAATGCTTAAAGTACATCAACGATCATAGCATTATTAGAATAGAGTTCGCAGACATTGACCCATTCAAGGGAGTCGAGACATACTACTCTGACGCCATCCTCTACAAGCAAACCCACTAAGTCAAATGTAGAATTGAGGCCAATGATGAGGTTGAGGTTACAACAACACCAAAGAAGCCCATGAGAATCTGTGTCAAGGATTGCACTCCTGAAGCAGCCATTCCCCTCTTCGTCAAGTTGCAAAGGAAGGCACCAGAATCTCTGGCACATTCCACAATGTCCGAACCTTCAAAACAAGGATCCGGTACCATCTTCTCCTTCAGAAACTATGATCGATCATCTTAGCAGACCTTCAAAAGAAGACCCGGCCACGGTTGCAGCCTCCGGGCCTCTGGTGCTAAAACTGCACAAGAGACCACCAATGCTTGTAATCGTGCTAGGGGTAGACCATGAGGATGATGAACTGAAAGAATATGTGGCTACTCAGGCCAACGTCCCTTCCCTCGATGATATGATTCCTCCGGAAAAGATATCTTATTTTATCAATAAAGGGTTATCTTTGAATTATTCTGAGCGTACACATATCAACACATTGTACTCTATGGAGCATGACCTAGGCTTACACCTGCAAACACTGGTGACTACTACCTACGTAATAAACCAGATCCTCCCTAGTCAAGGTTCCTACTTCACGGTTCCAGCAAGGAGGCGAGGAGACAAACCTATCATCGTCGGCAGGGTTGAATGCCCTCGATCCTTCACCCCGGAGGAACAAGAGCCAGAACCCAACACCGGCAAAATACAACTCTACCGGTTCAGCGGTCAAGACTTACATATCATCCAGAATATGGGTTATGACCTTAAAAGTAATCGAGGTTTAAACTACGATAAGGGCCGACGGCTCCCCCCTGCGTCTACCTGCTCCCGCTGGCAAGTTCGAGGACTACTACCATAAGACCAAGCATGGATTAGGGTATGTAACGCCTCCCACAACCCCCAAAGGTTCAGATGAAGAATATGAGGTTCATTCCTACTCTTCGCAATCTTTCGCTTGGGACTCCAATACCAATATCGGGGAGATACTCAAGCAAACATTGTCCGTGTCAGCTGACCCTGAGAAAGATGACGAAAATCTATAGAAAATCCTTGAAGTCAAACCATGGGCCCAACTCCTAGACGTACAATGAGAGATTCAGTTCAAACAACCAGAACCTTCTTTCAAGGACGAAGACGTACAAGTCAATCTGGGCAAAAAATCCTCCCCCAAACCTATCTTTATCAGCAAAAGTCTGTCCGAAGAAGACCGAGAATCCCTGCTACAGCTCGTCAAGGAATACATTGATATCTTTGACTGGAGTTATGAAGACATGCCAAGGTTGGATCCTCAAATTATGGTCCACAAACTCAATATTTTACCGAATGCCAAACTGGTCAAGCAACAACAATGACGGTTTCGGCCGGACATAATAAATTCTATCGAAGCTGAAGTCAACAAGCTGATAGTTAGTGGCTTCATCCACGAGGAACAATATCCTGATTGGGTATCCAACATAGTGCCTATCATCAAGAAGAAGGGAAAGACTCGAATCGGCATCGAATTCTGTGATCTAAATGCGACATATCCTAAAGACAAATTTTCCCTTCCGATCACAAACATAATGATCGAAAACACTTATGGCTTTGAGCACATGTCCTTCATGGACGGCTTCTCAGGCTACAATCAAATCAGGATATTTCCCAATGAAGAAAAGCATATGTCGTTCCGATCATGCCTTTCGGTCTAAAAAATATAGGTGCTACATACCAGCGAGCTATGAGTACCATTTTTCATGAACATCTGCACAAGACGGTGGAATGCTACATCGACGCCATCGCCATCAAGAGTCTCTCTAAAGATAACCACCTCCATGACTTGAGGAATGTGTTTGACTTAATATGCGCATACCGTCTCAAGATGAACCCTACAAGGTCGTTCTTGGGAGTCTCCAACGGCAAATTCCTGGGTTTCGTCATCACTTTTCGGGGTATTTACATAGACCCCAACAAAACCAAGGCCATCCTAGAAATGAGCCCACCAAAGAACCTCCAGGAACTTCGCGGTCTTCAAGGGAGGCTGACATACATCAGGAGGTTCATATCAAACCTCTCTGGACGTCGTTGACCGTTCACCCAGCTCATAAAGAATAGTGTCTCCTTTGTCTGGGATAAAAATGCCAACGCACATTTGATGACATCAAGGAGTACCTATCAAACCCTCTTGTGCTGGCGGCCCCGGTCATGGAAAAGCCCTTCCTGCTCTACGTACATGCAATAAAGAAATCTTTCGGTGCCCTGCTAGCCCAGAATAGTGATCCAAGCCACGATCAGGCCATATACTACCTGAGCCGGATGATGATCGGTGCGGAGCATAGGTACACCGTCGTTGAGAAGGAATGCCTTGCTCTAGTATTCGCTATTCAGAAAAATTGACATTATATGCATGGACAGATCATTCATGTAATCTCGCGAGTCAACCCCCTCAGAGTCCTCATGACCCGTCACTACCACATTTTAGGAAAAAGGGTATTTTAGTAATTTCCTATTTAAAATAAATATTGTGCATGGTAAATAATTTTGGTTGTATTATTTAATTATTGTTGAATGTTATTTAAATATTTTGGACTTATTTTAGTGGACCCAACTAGTGTAGTTTGGACCCATGGACCAACATGAATTAAATAGTTAGATTTGGCCCATTTAGAAAGCCCATAGTTAAGGAGATGGATTAAATTAATTAAGTGATTAGACTAGAAGCTTCCTTCCTTAATTATTTCTTCATGAGAGGCCCCAAGGGGTACATTGGACATTTTACAATTGCTTGGGAGAGGGGCAAGGCTGGCCTATTAAAAGAGGGGGGAAATTTCTCTTTCCTCTCATTCTCATTCCAAATCTAGATCTAGAATTTCCACTCCCAAATTCCCTCCATTCCTATTCCAATTCCCTACCAAATTCATCCCAAATTCTTCCCAATTCACCATTAGAAAGTTGAGAAGCAAGAATCTAGAAGAAGGAAGCAAGGATCTATAAATAGGAGCAAGAATCTACAATTTGGAAGCAAGTTCTTCTCAATTGGAGGTTTCATTGGGAATCCATCTCCCAATAGGTGTAATTCAGATTTTTCCATTTAAATATCTTCTAAATATGATATTTAATCATGTAAAATTAACCTATATGTATGTACTACCCATAGGACTTTGTTTTGTGTTCATAGGAGACCCATGGAGAAAGTTATGGTGCTTTTTGTGTTAATTTTGTTGGAATTCCGAATTTACATTTTGTTGTGTGTATTAATTGATCCTATAGATCAATTGGACATGAGCTTATGTGTTTGGGACTAGTGTCGTGTCCATAATTTGGTACATGTGGTTCGTATCCCAACTATTTGGTGATACGTGTCATTTTGGGGGTTTTCCCTCCGACACGGGGCTTTGAACATGTCGTATTTTGATACGAACACATAGATCTACTTTTGACACTTTGATTTATTCATAAATATTATTTGTGATTTGTTTGTATCCTTCGAGGTGCAATTGGTTGTGTGTTGGACTCGTGTCACATGCGTATCATAGATCTAGTTGGATACGGTGTGATATTCTCCAATTGTGTAGATTTTTAAATAGATCTAATTATGTATGGTTTAAATTCTTCAATTATAATTAGTAAATATATATAGATATTATATATTTATTTTGTGTATTTATTATAGTAATTATTGTAGCATAGATCTATATATTTTTGTGTGTGCTAATATGATGTACAAATATAATATGTAGCTTTCTTGCATGTAATTATATATGTACTTATGTTAATAGTATAAATTATACATAAATATTTTATAAAATATATTTATGTGTTTAATTGTGTAATTATATTATTTATAATTATTATGTAATTATTTGTATATTAATGTATATATTTTAGGTGTGCTTCTAGCCATGTAAAATATGAACATTAATATGTGCATGTGTTGTAACTATTAGTATTTAATTATAAGTTTATATGTACATATATATATAAGTATATAATTATTTATTTATATATATATATTATGATTATTATTGCATATATATATATTTATATTTATATATATATATATATATATATATTTATATTTATATTTGTTTTGGTGACAGTGGTTTCTATGATAGTGAAACTGTCATTATTTGGTCTGAACAGCAGCCGCTGTACAGTGGTCAGCATTAATGACAGATCTGTCATTAATGCTGCGGCAGTTTTGAGCGACAAACTTTTAGCGACATTTTTTTGTGACAGTTTGAAACTGTCAGCAAACTGTGACAGCATCGGTTTTGTATATGGAGTTTCTGCGACGAATTTTCAGTGACAGTCAAGACTGTCACTATTAAACCTGTTTTATTTTATCTTGTTTTGTTCACTATTTTCAGTGACGCTTTGGCAGTTTTAAATTATATTTTATATATTATTATTGTATATATATATATGTGTATATATATGTGTTTTGTGAGGTATAATATTTGTAATAATATATTATTTTATTTGTATACATATTGGTTTGTATATATATTATTTTAGGGTATGTATTATTTGTATTATTAGTATACTTTGTGTGAGTATCTTTTGGGATCTAATTTTGATTTCCTAAATTGTTGTATTTTATTTCTATATTATTTTATATAGATTTCTTGTGAGGTTGACCTTGGTTTGACCATGTTTGACTTTAGTTGACTTTAGAGTTGACCATAGTTGACTTTTAACTTAGAATTTATTTATTGACCTAGAAGTTGACTAGTTTGACTTGTTCTCTTTCGGGGACCTTGTATTAATGTGGTATTCTATATCTAGGTCTTCGAGGTACCGAGTCAGACATCTGTGAGACTGTTCTTTGGACTTCAGGCGAGTACATTCTCTGATAGTTTCTTATTTATGATATCCTCTATGTTCGTTATATCTAGTGTAGATTTACATGTTTCTCTCGACACTATGGTTACACGGATTGGTATATCCGGATCTCGTCATGAGATGTTATTCCTTGGTATATGGTGTATATGGTGTAAGTATTATTTCATTGGTTATCTTGTACATGTACAGACACCGATTCTCGGGGAGACTAGCTATCTTCTTGGGGAATCTAGTTCCATAGCATACCGTGGTTGGATCTATTATACCAGTTGGGGGTGGGGAGTATTAGTATAGATATGTGATCAAATCCCTATTGAATAAAGTATTGGTAAGCGAATAGTGTTGATCATGCATCGCACGTATGATTAGCCAGGCCGCATTGTATCTTGCCCAAGCTGATCACATGTTAAGCTAGTACTCACACACTTAGTCATTAGTATTATTGTTTCATTGGCATATTGTTCATTATTGTATTTCTTTCCAGTATTTCCTTATTATCTATATATCTCTTGTATCTATTTTATGCATCTTGTTTATCCACAGCTATTTACTGTTACATAGTTTTTATCATGGATTAGAACTGCTGTTAGAGATGTACTCTGCTCCTTTCCTGACTGGATATATTTTTCCATATGACACTGAGGAGTATCCTACCTATTATGGACCCCAGGATGTTGTGGGTTTAGATTCGGAGACCCTGGCTCAAGAGGGACTTATCCCAACTGAGACAGTTGACCCGGGAGTGTAGTTTGTAGTATGATAGTATTCTTTTGTACTGGATTTGTCTTCAGCTTATTTTTGTTACTCTTCAGACTCATTGATGTATTATTTTAAACTCATGAGTTGATGATTATTCTATTCTTATCTGA
Organism: Iris macrosiphon; assembly: GCA_036927795.1. NCBI lineage: Eukaryota > Viridiplantae > Streptophyta > Magnoliopsida > Asparagales > Iridaceae > Iris > Iris macrosiphon. The sequence goes on along the minus strand of JAYESA010000014.1, from coordinate 101,148,912 downwards.
TCCGTGTTCATTCTATCTTAGTTCTATGATTGAGTACACTATCTTTTGGTGGTTCATTATATTAGATAGACTTTCTAGACAGCGTTCTACCGCCGATTCTGCGGCGTAGGCTGGGCGTTGTTTTCGACTAGTACCCTTACCCCGGGTGCGGGTCGTGACACGTTTTTGGTGGTGGCCCATGCAGGTCTAGCTTCACAAGTATGTGATATCGTGGTAGTGGGACAATTTAGTTGTACTACTGCGAGCCTGCGATAGGATATAGGATATAGGCTGAGATACTCAATCACATCTAGGAAAATTCTTTTGATTCAACTATTCTCCTTTGACATTGATACTTGAACCCTTAAACTGTCCTTTTCTTGATGTTTTACATCTTGTGCCATATTGATTCTTTCTTTCGCTTTGTCTCAGGATGCCGCCTAAGACTAGATCACAGCAGGGGAGAGCAGCTTCTGAGAGGTCTGCGACTTTCCGAGGGCCTGCACCAGTCACTTCTCCAGTGATTGGAGTGTCAGCTGCTTTCGGAGGTCCACCACCTACTCAGAGGACTATGCCAGCTGTATCTGAGGGGCTTCCACCTCCACCTCCTGTGCCAGCAGAGGCGTCACAGATGTTTACACTGTTTCGTGAGATGCTCGAGGCACAGAGGGCTCAGTCAGAGGCACATCAGAGGCAGACCAATGTTCTACGGCAGGGCATCAGAGTGCTCATCAGCTTGCTCGTGCTGTAGTTGAGAGAGGAGTTCCGATCCAGCAGCAGGTTGTTCCTCAAGTTGCTCAGCTTCGGCCAGGCAACATTCAGGACTTCAAGAAACTGGAGCCTAGGGTTTTCAAAGGGACGGAGGGCATCGTCTATGCTGATGATTGGCTCGAGGACATTGAGCATCTTATGAGGGTGTCCCGTCTTTCTGAAGATCTGAAGGTTGAGGCGGTAGGACTTCAACTTTTTGACATTGCTCGCACTTGGTTCAGGAATGAGCCGGTTCTAGTTGATGCAGGACAATCTTGGGAGGTATTCAAGGACCTTTTCAAGAAGAACTTTTTCGCCCGGATAGACAGGCTTGACTTGGGGAGACAATTTGAGAGTCTCATTCAAGGAAGCATGTCTGTGGAGGAATACGCTGCGAAGTTCAGTAGGTTGAGCCGATTTGCAGAGTACTTGGTGAGGGAGCCCGAGGTTCGAGCTATTCGTTTCCGAGAGGGTCTAAACTGGGAGGTGAAGATTCTCATTCCGTCTTTTTATGAGACATACTCGGAGATACTTGCGGAGGCACGCAAGGTTGAGCGGGATCTGGGTTTGAAGACCAAGAGAGACCGTAATTCTTTTCTGGGGGCCAACGGCAGTGTAGTATCTGCCAAACGTCCTCATTTCCAGTCCAGACCTTTCCAGCAGCCACAGCAGAACCAGACTCCAGCTAGAGCACCTTTTCACCAGGTACCTCAGCAGCAGAGGCAGTTACAGCAGGCCCCATGCAACTTCTGCAAGAAGCCCGGCCACATCTGGGAAGTTTGCAGGAGGAGGCTAGGAGTTTGTTTGTATTGTGGTACTGAAGGGCATCAATCGAGGGAGTATCCTCGTCGTGCAGTTCAGGGAGCAGCTCCAGCTCCAAAGACACAGACGAGACCACCTGCAGCACAGCCGAGGGGACCGCTTTCGACACAGCAGCAGCGTTTTGTCCAGCATCAACAGCAGGAAGGTGCTCGGCAGGGACGAGCGTTTGCTATGACCGTCGAAGAGGAGGAACCCACCGGAGATGTCATCGCAGGTTCTATTCTTCTTGATTCTATTCCAGCCTTAGCTTTGTTTGATAGTGGTGCTTCCCATTATTTTGTATCTGTTTCTTTTGCTCTGAAGCATGGATTGGTAGCTGAGTCTTTGCTTAGGACTTACAAGATCATGACCGGGGGAGGCATTATCCTGGTTAATGATATTTGCAAGGATCGAAGAGTTACTCTGGGAGGCCGGGAGTTGAGTGCGTGTCTACTTGTAATGCCACTTCCAAGCTATGATATTGTACTTGGGATGGATTGGTTGAGTAGGCACCGTGCTAGCATAGACTGTAGAGGAGGTAGAGTTTTGTTTGGTCCGCCAGGAGAGCCAGAGTTCGAGTTTGCTAGAGGAGCTGCGGAGCAGGGGGAAGGCATTATTTGTGGAGCTATGGTGGAAGACAAGGAGTTACCACATCCGTTGATAGCAGAATTCTTGGATGTGTTTCCTGAGGAATTGCCAGGATTGCCACCAGATCGAGATGTTGAATTTTTTATAGACTTGGTGCCAGGTGCAGAACCAATTTTGTAACATGTCTATAGAGTAAACAACAGCGAGCTGGTCGAGTTAAAGAAGCAGGTGGACGAATTGCAGGATAAGGGGTTTATCAGATCGAGTTCTTCACCATGGGGAGCCCCGGTATTATTTGTACCAAAGAATGATGGATCGATGCGTATGTGCATTGATTACAGGGCTTTGAATAATCTCACTATCAAGAATAAGTATCCTTTGCCACGGATTGATGATCTGTTTGATCAGTTGAGTGGTGCGAAGGTGTTTTCTAAGATAGATTTGAGATCAGGCTACCATCAAGTGAAGGTGAAGCTGGAGGACATACCAAAGACTGCTTTTAGAACTTGGTATGGTCAGTACGAGTTTATGGTGATGCCGTTTGGTTTGACCAATGCACCGGCGGTATTTATGAACTTGATGAACAAGGTGTTCCACCAGTACCTTGACAAGTTCGTGTTGGTGTTCATCGATGACATACTCATATACTCGAGGACACCGGAGGAGCATGAGGAGCATTTGAGGATTGTGTTGGATGTGCTAAGGAAGGAGAAGCTTTATGGGAAGTTGTCCAAGTGTGAGTTTTTCTTGGACAAGGTAGAATTCTTGGGGCATGTTGTGACTGGTGATGGTATTTCAGTGGATCCGAAGAAGATTTCAGCAGTGGAATCTTGGAAGACTCCGAGTTCGGTAGAAGAGATCAGGAGTTTCTTGGGATTGGCAGGCTATTACAGGAAGTTTGTGCAAGATTTTTCGAGGATTGCCGAGCCGATGACCAGACTCATAAGGAAGGATGTGGAGTTTGTTTGGACGGAGGATTGTCAGGTTGCTTTTGAGGAGTTGAAGAAGAGGTTGACGTCTGCTCCTATTTTGACGTTGCCATAAGGGTCCGGAGGTTTCACTATTTATAGTGATGCATCGGGGAAGGGTTTAGGTTGTGTTCTTCAGCAGCATAGGAAAGTGATTGCCTATGCATCCAGGCAATTGCGTCCTCATGAAAAGAACTATCCTACCCATGATTTGGAGTTGGCAGCTGTCATATTCGCCCTAAAGTTGTGGAAACATTATTTGTACGAAGAGCGTGTGGAGATCTTCACAGACCATAAAAGCTTGAAGTACGTTTTCACGCAGAAGGAGTTGAACATGAGGCAGCGTCGGTGGTTGGAATTGATGAAGGATTTTGATATCTCTTTGCAATATCATCCTGGGAAAGCCAATGTAGTTGCCGATGCTTTGAGCAGGTATCCGGTAGCTATGTTCTTGACGCAGGATCGATATCTGTTGGAGGACTTGGAGAGCTTGGGCATTGAGGTGATTGTTCCTGGGTGTGCTATGCAGATGTGGGGATTGCAGATACACTCAGATTTGATGGACAGGATCAAGGCAGCACAGTATAATGATGTATCTTTGAGGAGTATCAGAGCTCAGGTGAGAGCAGGATTGGAGGATGATTTCACTATTGCAGAGGATGGATCCTTGAGGCATGGAGTTATATTGTGTGTGCCTAGTGGAGAGTTGCGCGAGGAGGTATTGCAGGAAGTGCATCGCTCTTAGTATTCCATACATCCAGGTGCTAACAAGATGTATCGGGATATGCGAGAGAGTGTGTGGTGGTATGGCATAAAGAGGGAAGTGGTACAGTTTGTATCCAGATGCTTAGTATGCCAGCAGGTGAAAGCCGAAAGGCAGAGGCCAGGAGGGTTACTTCAGCCATTACCCATTCCAGAGTGGAAGTGGAAACACATTACTATGGATTTTGTGTCCGGACTTCCATGATCTCCAGGAGGGAAAGACGCGATTTGGGTCATTGTTGATAGATTGACCAAGTCGACCCACTTTTTGCCTTTCAAAGTGGGTTTGTCTACGGAGAAGCTGGCAGAGATGTATGTGAGGCAGATCGTTAGGATACATGGAGTTTCCGTCAGCATAGTCTCAGATCGAGATAGTCGTTTCACTTCTCATTTCTGGAGGAGTTTGCAGGAGAGTTTGGGCACTCAGCTCAAGTTCAGTACTGCATATCATCCCCAGACAGATGGGCAGTCAGAGAGGACTATCCAGACTCTCGAGGATATGTTGCGCACTTGTGTACTAGATTTCGGGGGTTCTTGGGAGGACCATCTCCATTTGGTAGAGTTTGCTTACAACAACAGTTACCAGGCCAGTATAGAGATGTCACCTTTTGAAGCTCTATATGGTCGGAGGTGTCGTACTCCTTTGTCTTGGGACGATGTTGGAGAGAGAATTTTGCTTGGGCCAGAGATGGTTGTGGATGCAGCGGAGAAGGTTCATTTGATCAGAGACAGACTTCGAGTGGCGCAGGACAGACAGCGGCATTGGGCCGATAGCCATCGGAGACCTTTGGAGTTTGAGGTATAGTTTAGATTTTATTTGTGCTTGTTCTTGTTTGTTATAGATTAAGTTCTTAAGATGGTATTTTGTTCTAGGTGGGTGGTTTGGTATTTCTGAGGATTTCTCCGACACGAGGCACGATTCGCTTCGGTGGAGGCGGAAAGCTTAGTCCGCGATTCATCGGACCTTTCACTATTCTAGAGAGGGTCGGTGCAGTTGCTTATAGACTAGACTTGCTACCTGCATTGGAGGAAGTGCACAACGTGTTTCATGTGTCGCAGTTGAGACGATACGTGGCAGATCCTAGTCATGTATTGGATCACTCAGAGATAGAGGTGGGCCCTACTCTTAGCTATCCAGAGCAGCCAGTTGAGATTCTGGATCGGAGAGAGAAGGTGCTGAGGAACCAGACTATTCCTTTGGTGTGCATCGCATGGAGGCATCACTCTCCGGGGGAGTCTACCTGGGAGAGAGAGGATGACATGCGAGAGCGTTATCCATATTTGTTTGTACCTTGAGGTATATTATTTTCTAGTTATGTTCTGTTCATTAGTTAATTGTGATTCTTTAGTTCTGTTCTGTGATTTTCTGGGGGTAGTTTTCGTCTTTAAATTTCGAGGACGAAATTATTTTAAGGAGGGTAGACTTGTCACTACCATATTTTAGGAAAAAGGGTATTTTAGTAATTTTCTATTTAAAATAAATATTGTGCATGGTAAATAATTTTGGTTGTATTATTTAATTATTGTTGGATGTTATTTAATTATTTTGGACTTATTTTAGTGGACCCAACTAGTGTAGTTTAGACCCATGGACCAACATGAATTAAATAGTTAGATTTGGCCCATTTAGAAAGCCCATAGTTAAGGAGATGGATTAAATTAATTAAGTAATTAGACTAGAAGCTTCCTTCCTTAATTATTTCTTCATGAGAGGCCCCAAGGGGTACATTGGACATTTTACAATTGCTTGGGAGAGGGGCAAGGCTGGCCTATTAAAAGAGGGGAGAAATTTCTCTCTCCTTTCATTCTCATTCCAAATCTAGATCTAGAATTTTCACTCCCAAATTCCCTCCATTTCCATTCCAATTCCCTACCAAATTCATCCCAAATTCTTCCCAATTCACCATTAGAAAGTTAGAAGCAAGGATCTAGAAGAAGGAAGCAAGGATCTACAAAGAGGAGCAAGAATCTACAATTTGGAAGCAAGTTCTTCTCAATTGGAGGTTTCATTGGGAATCCATCTCCCAATAGGTATAATTCAGATTTTACCATTTAAATAGCTTCTAAATATGAGATTTAATCATGTAAAATCAACCTATATGTATGTACTATCCATAGGACTTTATTTTGTGTTCATAGGAGACCCATGGAGAAAGTTATGGTACTTTTTGTGTTAATTTTGTTGGAATTCCGAATTTACATTTTGTTGTGTATATCAATTGATCCTATTGATCAATTGGACATGAGCTTATGTGTTTGGGGCTAGTGTCGTGTCCATAATTTGGTACATGTGGTTCGTATCCCAACTATTTAGTGATACGTGTCATTTTGGGGGTTTTCCCTCCGACACGGGGCTTTGAACATGTCGTATTTTGACACGGACACATAGATCTACTTTTGACACTTTAATTTATTCATAAATATTATTTATGATTTGTTTGTATCCTTCGGGGTGCAATTGGTTGTGTGTTGGACTCGTGTCACATGCGTATCCTAGAACTAGTGGGATACGGTGTGATACTCTCCAATTGTGTGGATTTTTGAATAGATCTAATTATGTATGGTTTAAATTCTTCAATTATAATTAGTAAATATATATAGATATTATATATTTATTTTGTGTATTTATTATAGTAATTATTGTAGCATAGATCTATATATTTTTGTGTGTGCTAATATGATGTACAAATATAATATGTAGCTTTCTTGCATGTAATTATATATGTACTTATGTTAATAGTATAAATTATACATAAATGTTTTATAAAATATATTTATGTGTTTAATTTTGTAATTATATTATTTATAATTATTATGTAATTATTTGTATATTAATGTATATATTTTAGGTGTGCTTCTAGCCATGTAAAATATGAACATTAATATGTGCATGTGTTGTAACTATTAGTATTTAATTATAAGTTTATATGTGCATATATATAAGTATATAATTATTTATTTATATATATGTATTATGATTATTATTGCATATATATATTTATATTTATATATATATATATATATTTATATTTATATTTATTTTGGTGACAGTGGTTTCTATGACAGTAAAACTGTCATTATTTGGTCTGAACAGCAGCCGCTGTACAGTGGTCAGCATTAATGACAGATCTGTCATTAATGCTGCGGCAGTTTTGAGCGGCAACCTTTCACCGACGTTTTTTTGTGACAGTTTGAAACTGTCAGCAAACTGTGACAGCATCGGTTTTGTATATGGAGTTTCTGCGACGAATTTTCAGTGACAGTCAAGACTGTCACTATTAAACCTGTTTTATTTTATCTTATTTTGTTCACTGTTTTCAGTGACGCTTTGGCAGTTTTAAATTATATTTTATATATTATTATTATATATATATATATGTGTATATATATGTGTTTTGTGAGGTATAATATTTGTAATAATATATTATTTTATTTGTATACATATTGGTTTGTATATATATTATTTTAGGGTATGTATTATTTGTATTATTAGTATACTTTATGTGAGTATCTTTTGGGATCTAATTTTGATTTCCTAAATTATTGTATTTTATTTCTATATTATTTTATATAGATTTCTTGTGAGGTTGACCTTGGTTTGACCATGTTTGACTTTAGTTGACTTTAGAGTTGACCATAGTTGACTTTTAACTTAGAATTTATTTATTGACCTAGAAGTTGACTAGTTTGACTTGTTCTCTTTTCGGGACCTTGTATTAATGTGGTATTCTATATCTAGGTCTTCGAGGTACCGAGTCAGACATCTGTGAGACTGTTCTTTGGACTTCAGGCGAGTACATTCTCTGATAGTTTCTTATTTATGATATCCTCTATGTTCGTTGTATCTAGTATAGATTTACATGTTTCTCTTGACACTATGGTTACACGGATTGGTATATCCGGATCTCGTCATGAGATGTTATTCCTTGGTATATGGTGTATATGGTGCAAGTATTGTTTCATTGGTTATCTTGTACATGTACAGACACCGATTCTCGGGGAGACTAGCTATCTTCTTAGGGAATCTAGTGCCATAGCATACCGTGGTTGGATCTATTATACAAGTTGGGGGTGGGGAGTATTAGTATAGATATGTGATCAAATCCCTATTAAATAAAGTATTGGTAAGCGAATAGTGTTGATCATGCACCGCACGTATGATTAGCCAGGCCGCATTGTATCTTGCCCAAGCCGATCACATGTTAAGCTAGTACTCACACACTTAGTCATTAGTATTATTGTTTCATTGGCATATTGTTCATTATTGTATTTCTTTCCAGTATTTCCTTATTGTCTATATATCTCTTGTATCTATTTTGTGCATCTTGTTTATCCACAGCTATTTACTGTTACATAGTTTTTATCATGGATTAGAACTGCTGTTAGAGATGTACTCTGCTCCTTTCCTGACTGGATATATTTTTCCAGATGACACTGAGGAGTACCCTACCTATTATGGACCCCAGGATGTTGTGGGTTTAGATTCGGAGACCCTGGCTCAAGAGGGACTTATCCCAACTGAGACAGTTGACCCTGGAGTGTAGTTTGTAGTATGATAGTATTCTTTTGTACTGGATTTTTCTCCAGCATATTTTTGTTACTCTTCAGACTCATTGATGTATTATTTTAAACTCATGATTTGATGACTATTCTATTCTTATCTGATCCGTGTTCAATCTATCTTAGTTCTGTGATTGAGTACACTATCTTTTGGTGGTTTATTATATTAGATAGACTTTCTAGACAGCGTTCTACCATCGATTCTGCGGCGTAGGCTGGGCGTTGTTTCCGACTAGTACCCTTACCCCGGGTGCGGGTCGTGACATGACCAAACAGGGGCACTCAGTTTTCGCTTGGCTACTTGGGCAATATTATTATCTCCATATGATATGGTGTTCATCCCACAGAAGGCCGTTAAGGGTCAAGCACTGGCTGACTTTCTGGCAGCCCTTCTGGGGTCAAAAACCTGCAAGCACTATAAGGAGATTCCAGATGAGGCGGCAGACTCTAACGTCAATTCACACGAAGCTATGTAGCAAATATTCTTTGATGACGCTTCAAGAGCAGGGCCCAAAGGTGGCGTCATCGCTAGGGTCGGTATAGTATTGATCTTCCCATACCACCTCATCATCAATCATGCCTACTCTCTCACGGAATTATGCTCCATCAATATGGCAGATCACAACACCTTAATCATCGGGCTCCAACTTGCTAAACAAGTTGGAGTAGAATACCTGGAGGTTTACGGTGATTCTCAGCTAATAGTCAAATAGGTCCGGGGCGAGTATGAAGTCCAAAACGAAGATGATCCCCTACCACCCAACAGCACTTAATCGCAACTTTTGAGATATTCTTCATAGAGCACGTCCATCGATTGTAAAACATTAAGGCTGACGCCTTAGCTAGTCTCGCTGCTTCCTGGGCGGTACCAAGCGACACTCATCATCTAATCATGGTGATCGGTCAATGTCATGACCCGCACCCGGTGTAGGGCACGAGTACGTGGGTATATCCAACCTATGCCGCAGCATCGATGGTAGAACACTGTCTAGGTCAACAATACTATCTAACATCTCACACAATATATATAAGGTACCTGTCAAGCTATCTCAACTTTAATTGGAGGACAATATGATATATAATAAATAGAAATCAATACTTAATCATAAAAAAAACAAAAGGAAGATAATGGCACAATATGGATTAGAAGAAAGGAATATAAAGAGTCACAAATATATCACAAGTCCAAGTCCAACTCTAAGTTGTAGAAGCATAAAAAATACGCCGGATGACTATACGCGGCATATCGGTGCAGAGCAGCATAGGCAGAGGCCTTAAAGAGCCATCAAGCACGCAACAGAGCCTTTTTTCGCTAGAACAGAGTGTGAAACATAAAGGCTCAAAGGACCATCCGCGTAAGGCAGTACGTCCAAGCCGCTTCAGCGTAAACAGGGTGCTTCATCGCCTCCAGGGCGTAAAACTTCTCCCCTTTCATACGCAGCATTGAGGTGTACAAGAGACGTTTCGTATTCCCCGAAGTGAACCTATCAGATCCTGCAATGAACCTGTTAGAGCCTGCAATGAACCTGACGTCTGCACTTCTGGCAAAGGGATACGGCTCGACTACCCAAGCAACGGCTATAATGATGGCACTGCACTGCCACCCAGGCTGTCAAATACCGCTATCCCCTTCGCGTAAACTGCTTTTTCAAGCACGAAGGGATACGCTGCCTTGTTTTACACAGGCAAAACGCGAGCTATTTACGTTCTGCAGTAGACAAACCGCCTGCCACGCCAAAAGCTGCACTCTATACGGGGTTCGAGGTACGTCTCTTCGCCTAATGCACAGAGCGGTGACAGTTTCTTGAGGCACGTCTCGGCGACTGATGCGCAGAAAGGGTTACAGACCGTCAAAGAACACGCCTCCACATTTAATGCACAGAATGGTGGCAAATCTCGGCATTTAATGCAAGAGATTTGATTATATCTTCAAAAGCCATAATTCCGGCTAAGACGTCCACATCAGCACTGTGGCATGGTATGCAGCGGCTTCTACGCCCATCCGGCCTCTGTGCTCACTCGGCTTCTGTGCCTATTCGGCCTCTGTGCCCATTCGGCTCCTACGCCCATCCGACCTCTACGACCACTTGGCTTCTACGCCTGTTCGGTCTCTGTGCCCATTCGGCTTCTATGCCTGTTCGGCCTCTACGACCACTCGGCTTCTACGCCTGTTCGGCTTCCACGCCTGTTCGGATTCTAGACCTGTTCGGCTTCTATGCCGGTTTGATAACTATTTGGCTTCTATGCCATGGTGACAGACATTTGGTTTCTATGCCAACCTCTTCTACACAATGGATACCTACCTACGTGGCTTTTACGTCGTGATCTTCATAGCAATTATACGCGTTGTGTCCCTTAGTTGGACCCGCGTCACACGCTCATTCAAAAGATCATCTATACGCAGGCATTGGTTACTTTAACCGTTGTGTAAAAGGGTGCTGTACTTTCCACTCCTCGGTTGTTACACCGACGGAGTGGTCACTGTCACTAAAACTCTATAAATAGAGACCTCTATCAATGAGGAACAAGGTCGAAAAACTTTAAACTTGAAGATCGAACCAAAGGTCGGAGAATTGGTCAAGAAACCAATATCAGATCCAGGGTCGACAAATCGGAAGATCGAACCAAGGAGATAAATTGGAAGATCGAACCAGAGAGAGAGAGAGAGAGAGAGAGAGAGAGAGCACCCGGAGCTCAGGCAAAGAATAGGGATCGACGACTTTGGCATCGTGCATCCACCCTCTTCTGCAACCTTCGAAGCTGCTTCCTATCTTCTACGACACTTTTTCAACATCGTGTGGTCCAAGGGCTAAAGTGATCGACTGCAGATCTGACACCTATAGCAATATTTACCCAGATTAAATAAATTGTACTCCCATATCCTCGTATAGGATCAAATTGTACAAGTTTGTTTGTAAACCAAAGAAGGCGGGTTCTGTGTAAACCCCATATTGAATACATCTTCATTCTTTCGTTTAATACCACAAACAAGATGGCGACTCTGCTGGGGACATCTTTCTCTTCTGACGAGGAAGCAATTGCTCAATACGATGCGGTATCTATAGGAACCGTGAAGAAGACACTGGTCGTCCATTTCGACCAGTCTGCCTACGAAGACATGCTTCGAACCGAGGGTAGCTCTCACTCTCTCTCCGTCCAAGACAATAGAAAGCTGCGCAAGGTCTGGATGCCCAAGACATCCTCTACCATTCCTGTGGACTCTCCGAACTCTCTGATCTCTCCGACCTCTCCGACCAATGAGGTTGTAGCACTGCTCCCTCCGTGCCCTACACATAAAATTCAGTCTCCCGCTACGCGCGGTACAGACGAAACTTCGGGCAAAGCCTCAGCGCTGACCCAGAAGTATCCACTGTGCTCTACGCGTAGGAACCAGTCTCCCGCTACGCACGGTATAGACAAAACTTCAGGCAAAGCCTCGGCGCTAACCCAGAAGTATCCACTACGCTCTACGCACAGAAACCAGTCTCCCGCTACGTGTGGTACAGACCAAACTTCTGGTGATGCCTCAGCGCCAGGTCAGAAGTACAAATCACGCTCCAGGCGCAAGACAACATCTGACCTCTACGAGGAACCAGATGAGCGCCGTGATTTTCGCAAGGGGAAGCAAGCAGCAGAATACTCAACTCCTCGGCCGTTACGCCAGCGAAGAAGCAATCTACCTACCCTCCGGACTACGCAGGAAGCCGACGGCCGACTGAGGACCTCTTCAGCTTTACACCAATCTGAGCAAATCTTCAAATTACGCCAGGCAAAGTCCCACGACGTAAAGCAATCTCCGGTTGCTACTCCTCCTGACCTGCGCAAATACCTAATCCAGAAGCGTAAGGAGAGGGGACATTCCAATATGTCTATTACGCCCCCTAGCGAGCAATGTTGTAATAGTCATAAAATTGTGATTGACTGCTGCTGTTCTAAAGCAAAACGGTCGGTTTTCGACCGATTGAGCTACTCTCAGTCTTTCCAGGAAGAAGAGCCCATGCATGCATCTGTGAATATGGCTTCACACATATCTAGAGGAGGGTCGAGCTCAAGACGTCATCCCTCAGGGCCTCCGAGCCGAAGAAGATTCGAAGACCTCCTCAGGAACACTGAAGCTGGGGTATTCCAAAACACCCGTACAAGGTCACAGCAACCAGCTTCGTACTCGTCTGATTCCGACGCTGGGGGTCGCCAATCTCCCAAATCAGATGCTGAGAGTATAGAGTCGACTTCTGCAGCGACCTATACTAATCCTTCGATGACGCCCAAGGAAATGGGAGTTTACGCCATTGAAGATGAACGCGAGGAAGCTTCGCCGTCAGGAAACGCGGAACAACGCATCACTATACTGGAGACGTCTCTGAAACAAATGCAATCCATAATGGAGAACATGCACCAGATGATGCTAACTCAGCACACAACTGCCATGGCTCAAGCGTCGGTCCCGCCAACTCAGATACGTGTGGGGGTGAACTTGCCACCATCCAACCCAAGCCAAGAGCCTGCTCTAGATCAAGAGTCAGCAGTTCCTCCGCTTCCTCACTCGGTGAATATATTACCTCCCGTTGGAGTCACGATACAAATAACTCCGCACTACACCATAGCCCCGCTTCCAACTGAAAATTCGATGCAGGCAGTGCGGGAGTTGAAAGCCAGTTTGATGCCTTGAAGCACAAAGATCAGCTCAAGAAACTGGGAATCAACCAGCCTTACCCAGCTATCTGGGAAGAAGTCCCTTTTTCTCTGAAGTACAAACCTCAGACTATGGCTTTGTTCGAAGGAAAAACATCACCAAGTCAATACATGAACTATTTCAGTATGATGACGGTGTTGCTACAAGGGAACGACGCCCTCCTCACTCGGGTGTTCAAAGGCTGCCTCTCAGGAGTAGCCTATCAGTGGTACCGTAGCTTGGCAGACAACTACATTATTTCCTTCAAAGACTTCAAAGCTTTATTCTTCACGCAATTCTATGAGGGTGGAATGGACATGTCTATGTCCTCTCTCATCGAAGTCAAGCAAAGGGAAAATGAGGACGTTCGCACCTTCATCGAACATTTTTGTCAGGCCACCTTACAAATGACTCCAGGAGTTCCAGACTCGGCGTTAGTAGACATTTGCAGGAAGAACCTCCTTCCCGTAGTCTCGGTGTTTATAGGACCATATCAGTTCCATGAGTGGCCTTCGTTTATCGTCTCGGCAGTGGCCGCCGAAGACAACAGTCGCAAGGCGCGCGACAATGGCATCATAATCTCCGCCTCCGATAGAGGCAAAAGGTCATCTCCCAGTAGCGACCATCCTCACAGCTCCAAGGGAAAAGAAGCTCTGACGGTCAATACGTCCAGACAAAAGACGGCGGCGACCACGCAGACGAAGCCCGGGGACTTCCAGGCCTGTCGAAGTCTACTCTTTTGACGACGACGATATCCCTAGTATATTCGAGTGTCTCATCAAAAGAGGTAAGATCACCATTCCGGAGCTAAGGCGGCCCCAAGAAGTCGACAGTACTGACGACCCCAAATACTGCATCTTCCACAGATACGTACACCACCCAACAAAGGCGTGTTACATACTGAGAGAAAGATCCAGGGGTTGATCGATGCTAAGGCCATCACTCTGTACAACACCGAGAAGACGGTCACGGCCAACATGATCTCTCTGCGGTTCGACAATCTGCCTTCCCAAGAGGTCATGAACGGTGTCACGCCCATTTCCCGAGCTACGATGGACATCGTCAATCTTCCTCCAGCTAGAGATCAAAATCAAGACCTGGTACCCCTGACCACCCGGCAGGGCGAGATTATGTGGGTTCATCCAGATTTGGTGTCAGAGCTCGAGGAAGAGACTAAAGCTACTAAAGCTACGTCTAGAAGAAGCTCCAAGCGCAAACCATGCCATATGGTCGCAACTTCTTTGCCATCAGACGAAGACGAGGTACTTGCTGCAACCCGTTCATGGAAAGCCTACCTCAACAATTGCGGAGCAAGTCAGGAGGATGCACCGGTGGATGCTTCAACTACCAAACCTTCAGGACCAGGCCCCGTCGTACCAGAGGCCAGCCCTTCAAAATGGACGCCGACAGACAAAGGGAAGCAAAGAGAAGTGAGCTTTGATAAACCTGTGAAAAACATTCCAAACAAAGGTTTTGAGAAGCCATACAACTTCGATATCCTGGCCCAACTGGCTAATAACACCAGCCATGCTCTCCATCTTTGAGCTACTCAGGCTCTCCCAAGACACTCGTCTAGCCCTGAGTGAAGCGTTGATGCAGGCGGAGGCATGCTTGACCCAGCTCAAGTCCTCCGACGAAGAACCAGTGGCGTGTCCTCAATGCCACAGCGTGATGGAGGTGGTACCAAATATCACTTTCACCCAAGACGACATGCTGTTAAAATATAACAAGCATGACAGGCCCCTCTATTACACCGGGTACGTCGGTTCCATGGAGGTCGATCGGATTCACATAGATCCGGGATCGTCGATCAGCATCATCCCTCACAGTCTGCTTAGACCATTGAGGATTCCTACAGCAAATTGGCTCACACCTCCACTACGATCGTGGGTTTCAACGCCGGAAGAAGTAAGCCGTTGGGGAAGATTCGCCTAAGGATCCAGATTGGCAACCTCAGATCGGTGGCCACATGTTACGTGATCGATTCAGAGGTATCCTACAACATTTTGCTGGGAAGACAGTGGATCCACGATCACAGCATCGTTCCTTCAACTCTACATCAATGCCTTAAATATGTAGACCCCCAAGGAATGGTACAAACGGAGGTTGCCGACCTAAACCCGTTTAAAGGAGTAGAGTCCTACTATTCCGATGCCGTGTTATACTCTCAAGACCACACGGAAGAAGTGTCGGGCGAGACGGAGAAGGAATCCTACCGGGAGCCAGGAAAACCCTCTGCCGCACTGCCGCTGTCGATCAGAGTGAAAGGACGAACCACTCGTCCAAAAGCCATAGAGCCTATGGCTATTCACCTGAACAAATCCAGCTCAGGAAGAGGAAGCAATTCTCCAGCGGTCACTCTGAACCAGAAGCCTCCACCTTTGGTCATCAACCTTCGGTGCAACGGGCAGCCGATCGATGTAAACGCGACCAGGAACGGAGTTCCAGATGATAATAAATATCCTCTTTTCCAGTACGTTAACGCTCAAATTCTAAATCAGGAATCCACTCCCCATAACAAGGTAGAGCCCATGGCACGAAGATTCTTGGAAGTCATGAACTCCTACCGTCCGTATGTCTGGGAAGTAGCGTCATCATCCAACGTCGTCACAACATATGGGCCACAGGAAGATTCTATCTTCATTGTCCCGCCTACCTGCAGCAGCCAGCGTTCAATAGTCTTCGGCCGCATGCACAATCAACCGGCTATCCAGGAAGATCCTTTCGATGACGATACTAGAAAAATGCAGATTTACCGATACAGCCCGCAGGCGTTGAGGATCATACAAACATGGGCTACGACTTGGAGCGGAGGCCAGGCCTCAACCACGGAAGGGGCAGACGAACGCCGCTACACGGCGACCCCCGCTATCAGCAAACCCGTTTCGGGTTAGGATATGCCACCTCCCTTACGACTTCTAAGTCAGACGAGGACATCTTTTCCTCCTCCCAGGATGGCCCATCGCCCTCCAACTCACCTGAAGCTCTCAAACAAGCATTATCAGCAAATATGGTGATGGCAGATCCCTTCGAAGTAGACGAACAGGATTCTGAGCCGTTTGAGAATGACTCTTGGGCTCAACAAATGGATACGCAGTGGGAATTTCGCTTCGAATAGAGGGAACCTCCCACCAAAGATGAAGTTATCCTGGTTGACGTTGGGGGTGAACTTTTGCCAAAAACCGATATTCATCAGCAGTAATCTTTTCCCAGCCGAACGGGAAGAAGTTATCCGGCTGATAAAAGAATATATCAACATCTTTGTGTAGAATTATGAAGACATGCCGGGCCTTGACCCGAAGGTGGCTACTCATAAGCTCAATATATTGACCGACTCGAAGCCTATGAAGCAGCACCAACGTCGGTTTCGCCCGGACATGATGGACGCCATCGAAGCTGAAGTCAAGAAGTTGATAGCCTGCGGTTTCATCCGGGAAGAACAACATCCCGACTGGGTTGCCAACGTTGTCCCAGTTATGAAGAAAAATAGGAAAATACATATCTGCATCAATTACCGAGATCTGAATGCGGCCTGCCCCAAGGATGAGTTCCCTCTTCCCATCACGGACATCATGATCGACAACACCTGCAGTTTTGAACGCATGTCTTTCATGGATGGATTCTCGAGATACAATCAGATCAAGATGCATCCTGAAGACGAGAAGCACACTGCCTTCCGCACCCCGTTGGGAGTATATTGCTATACGGTCATGCCCTTCGGATTGAAGAACGCCGGGGCTACATACCAACGGTCTATGAGTGGCATATTCCATGAACATTTATGTGGACGACATAGCCGTCAAGAGCCGCCTCAAGGATGATCACATTCAAGACTTGAGGACGATATTCGAGTTAATACGCCAACATCAACTCAAGATGAACCCTACGAAGTCCTTCCTGGGTGTATCTAGTAGCAAATTCCTGGGATTTGTCATTACCGCTAAAAGGCATCCAGGTGGACCCTGACAAAGTCCAGGCCATCGTAGAAATGCGACCGCCCCGCAATCTGAGGGAACTTCGGGGATTTCAAGGCCGTCTGGCTTATATCCGGAGGTTCATATCCAACCTCTCGGGAAGATGTCAGCCCTTTTCGCATCTCATGAAGAAAGGTGTATCCTTTGCATGGAACGAAACCTGTCAGCAAGCATTCGGGGATATCAAACGCTACCTCACCAGTCCGCCAGTTCTGGTGCCTCCCATCATGGAAAGACCATTCTTGTTGTACGTCCGAGCAATGGATCATTCGCTAGGAGCTCTTCTCGCACAAAAGAACGATGTGGGGCATGAACAGGCTATCTACTACCTCAGCAGGATGATGGTCGGAGCCAAACACCGGTACAACCCAGTAGAGAAAGAATGCTTGGCTCTGATGTTCGCTATCCAAAAGATGCGACACTACGTCACCGGCCAGACTATCCATATCATCTCCAGGATCAACCCTCTTCGAGTACTGATGAGCAAACCGAGTGTTCTTAATTCCTGACTCGCAACTTGGGCGATGCTGTTAACACCATATGACATGGTATACGTACCGTAGAAGTCCATCGAAGGCCAAGCGCTGGTCGACTTCCCAGCTGCTCATACAATCCCGGAGGCCTCCAAATTATACTAAGACATTCCCGACGAAGTTGCAGAATGTAATTTCGCAATGGAAGGTGACGCATGGCAACTGTTCTTCGACGGCGCCTCCAGGACTGGTCCCCAGGGAAACGTGGTTTCAGGGGTAGGAATCGTCCTAGTCACTCCTGATAAACTCGTCATCTACCGGGCATATTCTCTTAACGAACCATGCTCCAACAATATGGCAGAATACAACGCCCTGTTAATTGGACTCCAAGTCGCTAAAGAGCTGGGGGTCGAGTCCCTGGAAGCTTTCGGTGATTCTCTGCTTATCGTCAATCAAGTCTGAGGAATATATGAAGTCTGGAATCCAGACCTTATCCCCTATCACCAAGCAACGATCGAGATAGCCATGACATTCAAAGGGTTCTTCCTAGAGCATGTACCTCGATCCCAGAATCTGGAAGCTGATGCCCTAGCCAGTCTAGCTGCGGATTTAGCCACTCCTATAAGAAGGCAGGATTCGGTAATCCTTCTTAACAGAGATTTATTCTGCGTGAAGAACAACTTTTACATAGAACGCAGCTTCGCTGTGAACACGGATCCCCCTGGAAGAGACTGGACAAGTTCCTTCATAGATTTTGTCGCATACGAAATCTTGCCAGAGGACCCCAAAGAAGCAGTATCCGTCAAAAGACGATCATTACGCTTCTACTTCGATGCATCTTCACAATGCCTATATCGTCGGACTTACGACAGACTGCTATTAAGATGTCTCTCAAGCGACGAAGCACAGCAGATTATCCGAGAAGCTCACGACGGCATATGCGGAGCGCATCAGCCCGGTCCTAAGCTACAGGATCGTATCAGGAGAATGGGCTATTACTGGCCCACTATGATCACAGACGCGATCAGCTATGCAAGACAATGCAGAGCCTGTCAGGTTCATGCAGACTTCATACATCAACCGTCTGAATATCTACATCCTACGGTTGTATCCTGGCCTTTCGAAGCATGGGGTATGGATATCATAGGTCCTATTCACTCGTCTTCTTCCAGAGGCCACCGGTTCATACTTGCCATCACGGATTACTTCTCCAAATGGGCAGAGGCGATCCCTCTGGCTGAGGTAAAGGCGTCTGGCATAATCAGCTTCATAAAGCATCACGTCATTTATCGCTTTGGGATTTCCCGAAGGATAATCTACGACAATGGGCCTCAGTTCATCAGCCAGGCGTTTCATCGATTTTGCGATAAAAAACGAATACATAATATTGCTTCTACGACATATTATCCAGCTGCTAATGGTTTGGCAGAAGCTTTCAACAAAACCATTATCAAACTCCTGAAGAAGTTCGTCTCTTCAAACAAAAGAGACTGGAACGAGAAGCTGGGCGAATATCTCTGGGCATACCGCACAACGGTACGGACACCAACAGGTTGTACCCCCTTTTCACTGGTCTATGGGAGCGAAGCAGTTCTTCCCATCGAAATCCAGATCTCGTCGCTCAGGATAGCCGTGACTAATGAGCTGACCCAAGAAAAGAATGACCTGTTAAGGCTTCAGGAGCTCGAAGGATTAGACGAGAAACGCCTCCAAGCTCAACAGCGCATCACGCTCTACCAAGCACGCATTTGAAAAGCTTTCAATCATAAAGTAAAGAAAAGAGTGTTCAAAGTCGGCGAGCTAGTCTTAGCCGTAAGAAGGCCTATGATTCTCACTCACAGGAGTAAAGGGAAATTTCAGCCCAAGTGGGAAGGCCCTTATGTGATCGAGACAACGTTCTCGAATGGCGCTTACAGGTTAGCCCAGCCTAATGGAGACCTGTTAATGGATCATATCAACAAAAAATTCCTGAAGAGGTATTATGCTTAACCCCCTCTACCCCAGGGTAGAATATAGCGGGAATCCCAATTCTGACAAAACTACTTCCACAACGAAGCTAGTTAGGTCATATTCTATCATGTCCGTATGACCTCTGAATAGGTATGTCCTGCTAGAAGTTTATCGAGAGTTTATCACGTCCATACTACCTCTGATATCACTCTTACCCAAACCTGTCATTTACATTCTGAAATGATAGGTCCACAAAGTCAGAAAAGACTCGCTTTATTTATTCCCGAAGAGAGCAAAATTATATTGGGGAAGCGAAAAGAAGAAAGGGTACATCATTATGGGGGAGTCGTCAGATCGCGAATCAGCTTCGCCAGTGCAGCTACCCTCTCGCCCCTGGAAACCAAGGCATCAGCGCAGGCCCGTTCCAGCCGTGCCTCAGGATTGTTCGTAAAAGACAGTTCGGCCCTTGCCCAAAGAGAGCCAGCTCGGGCAGCTTTTGCACGCTCCAGGTCCCGTCGTGCGGTGCTCAGTCGACCAGATGCTACGTCTAGACCTGCCAGCGACTGAGAATCCCACTCCTCTGCCCGAGCGAGTTTCTTCTTCAACTTGCGGACCCTCGCTGCGTTCCCTTCGTGCTCGGATTGGCACTTCGTCTCGAGAGCAAGAGCCTCCTCCACGACAGCTTTTCTTTTATCCATCTCCAGCTTATGTGCTTTGATGGAATTATCTAAGCTCTCTAGCTGTTTGGTAAGCCGCATAGTCATGGAGTCGTATCTGGCCTGGACTTCGGCTTCAAAACTGCCCATCGCCTCCAGGGCGTCAGCTACCCCGGAATCGCCGAACTCTCTGACGGCCCCATTCGAAAACTGGGAAGCCTTCTTCAAGCTCTCAAAATCCAGATTCTTTGCCAACACCATTGTTATCAGCGTGTTCAAATTGGCGTAGAAGGTGCCGGTATACAGCTCGGTCAGCGCAACCAGATCTGGTTGGACGCCAGGAGTGGCCGCGATATTGGCGAGTTCTCCTCCAAGGACGATTGCAGACGAGGTGGCCACAACCGCCGCCTCGACAGGCGGTGCGACCGAAGAAGGCGTGACAACGACGGTCAAAGTCATCGCCATACTCACAAGAGGCGAGGTCACGATGACGGGTTCGTCCTCCTCTTGAGATGACGAAACCACTCCGGGCGAGCTGGCCCCCGAAGCCATTTCCTCTTCGAGGTGGAACACCTCCGTACCATCGTCAGGAGCCCGAGCAGAGCCAGAAGGCGTTTCAATGCTATACTCCCCGTGGGCGCAATCTCCTGAGAAGAGGACAAGAAAGTTGACATCAATATGATAGTAATCTTTCTAAGAGGAGACAAAAAGATGACCTTTACCCGTAGCCAACGATATATATGCCGCGTCTGCAGCCGATGTAGCTATGTCACGCCTTAATGACGAAATACGAACTATCATACCTGGAGAAGGAGGTGGGCCAACCGACATCGCCAGGAGCACCACCAAGCCTCTACCGAGACGTGTTCGAGGCTCGTCAGCTGGAACCTCGCTGGTCATGCTCACGGACGCAGCAGGAGTTTCCTCCGTTGCTGGTCTAGAGAAAGATTCTCCTATTTGCCTCGACCACGCGGGCAATTTCATTCTACTACCGGAGACAGTGGCAGCAACGGCAGCCTCAAGCAGGAGTTCTCCGATGCCGCCAGCCGAAACTAAGGGTCCCTCTCCGAGAGGCGGGGAACCTCCAATCAAAGGGACATCCCCAACAGGAGAGGCAGCAGGTTCCTCTCTAGGAGCCTCAATGCCAGGAATCCGGAGAGGGCGATCAGCCGTCTTCTTCTTCCTCTTGCGAGGGGAAGTCTGCTTCGAGACATGAGCCCTTCACTTCCCTGAGATCGCCAAAGCCCCCGCAGGCGGAGGTACTTCACACCTTGGTACCGACACCAGAGGCTCATCCGGAATGGCGGACTCCTCGCCCTCGTCAGATGAAACCGAGGGGACTTCGATTCTTTCCCCAGGCTTGAAAGAAGGCACCCTGAAGCTTCCAAGCATGTCAAAGTCACGATGGAGGGTGTTGATCGCCACGTAGAACTGAGCGTATGAATGGAGGATACGCAGCTCCGTGGAGAGGGTGGCGACCGGCACGATGAAGATTGCTCCCGTGCAGCCCATGATGAAATACCGCCACCCCCTGGCTCCATCAACGAGTCTGCCCCGGGACCTGAAGCTGGTGATGGCATTGCCCACGTGCAGCTGATCGTACCCAAACTGCCTCGCGAACCGATTGGTCAAGTAAGGCTCAAAGAAGAAATGATCCTCGCTTCTGTATAGTAAATGGGAGGGTCTGATGCAGACCAACCAATTAAAGGCTTCCGGGGAAAGATTGGTCTTTTCTCCGCCTAAATCCTCGAGCCTAATCCCCAACTGAGTGCGATGTACAGAAGGGACGGTGCAGAGGAGCTTCCAACAATGACCAAGGCTCAGCGCCAGCCGACAGTCCACGACTGTGGTCACGTTCCAGAGGGATCCCTTGTAGTTCAGCAAGAAACTACCCCCCCCCCCCGCGCTGCTACCAGGACCAGGAGACATTACCCGGGGGTTGTGGAGAATTAACCATCCCATCAAATACAGGTATGGTAACTCTACCCGAGGAAAGCTATCACATCGAGCTTCGTCGACGAGCAGTCCGTCAGTCATGGCTCTCAGTCCAGCCTGTATACGGCACACCATGGCAGAAAGCAAGCCCAGTCTTGCCCCGAACACCAAACGGACAGCCGACCACAGGATGTTCCGATGAATGCGGTTCGCAGACACGGTGCCAGGCACCACTACTCGATGCAGCCATAGGGAGAGAAAGCCAGCCAGCTTGGCTTCCTCAGACAAAGGCCTGTGGCAGCGCCTCAAGTAACTATAGGCCTTCGTGCCTTCAGGGTACTTTCCTACCCCGTCATTAAGAAACTGATATGGAACGTTGGCCTCCTCCATAAGATCCTCAATGACCTCGACACTGAGCACGGCCAAACAGTTCACGGGCTCATGCTTGTCCCCCAAAACCTTCACCGACTTGACGGCCCTGGGCGGTGGAAGAAGAGGTAGGACATCCACTTAGTGGTGTGAGCCAAGTCAGAAGGCTCATTATAAAAAGCAGTGCACGCAAAGTAGTGGCACATCAGCTCCTGGTACACCTCCATAACCCGAGGGTCAGAGTCCTCCAACTCCCGGTTGGTGGGAACATACTCTTCATACGGAGTATCCCCCATCGGCAGTCTCAAGATCGCTGCCATTTCTTGAAGGGCCAACCCCAACTCCCCTAGTGGAGTGGCGAAAGTCCCGGTGAGCGAAATGTATCGCTCCATCAGCGCCAGAAATAGGTTAGGGTTAGGAGGCAACCCAACACTCGTCACGCTCACGGCGGCATACAGTCCGATGACTTCCAGCTCTCTCTAAAAATGCTTCAAAGCCCAGTCAACTAGGCAGGACCATCGGAGATTTGTTGGGGTAATCCACCCATTGCACCGAGGATTCTCCTTGGGGTATACCCCCCTCGCACCATGAAGTCATTGCAGAAAGTCGACAATTGCACCGGCTGGATCACTGAACTGTCTTTACTCGGGATGCTGCCCGGGCACAGTCCCCTGAACAATGTCATGACTCCAGAAGGGCGGCTGACAAACGACCCCTGGTCGGCTCCTTTAAGATGAAAGATCTTCCCCGGCTTCCTGTGAAGATCAGGAGTCAGCGTCCACGACATCTTCCTGCGATGTGTGGCATGGAAGAAAGCCGAGATCGGATAATCTCTCGGTATCGTGGGCAGATACAAGACCACGCTCTCGGCAGGGAAAATCCAGGGTTCTCTCTTGGGCTTCATTTGGGACTGCTTGTCTATCATGTCCCCAAAGAGGAAGGCCGGCTTGATGTACTGCTCCCTATCTACGTACGTTAGGGGCTCCCGGTTGATCATGCTCAGCAGCATTCGCTCGTCCTGAGCCGATATCAAGATCCCCCTTCCTTCGGGATACTGGAGTCCAGAGATAGGAAATGTCACATGCGACAGATCCTCCAAGTAGTTCGAGTGCAGCATCCCAGCAGTGGATCCCATCACCTCGGCCAGTGGAGACTCCTGCAAGTCAACTGCGAAAAGTGCAAGGAAAATACGTCACTACAAATCTTGCAAACGCAAAGGCCAAGAAACAACAGTCTGTGCTTTACGCCAAGACTGTACAAAATTTGGTCATCCTACGCCAGAAGCCACATCCTGAAGCGTAGTTGGTGGTATACTGTCCGTGCTTTACGCCAGACTGCCAAAATTCTAGTTATTACGCCGAAGGTCCCATCCAAAGCATAAAACTAAAATTTTATAGTATACACCAAGTCTTCGGCAGCCAGAGCTTTTACGCTCATAACTGCGAAGACATAGAGTTTTTACGCTGACACATTAGAAATATGGACATAAAAGATGAAAATGTCTCCGTGTGTCATCTTCCTCAAAGAGGCTATTAACAGAAGATGACCTAGCGCGGTCACGTTCAACGTGTGCGAAGGATTTTTCGTCGTTCTTTGTCATTTCCGATGGCTATACCTCTAAAATCGGGTGCGCTACTCGTCGACAGGATCCTTCGCTCAGAAGGAAGTTCACCTCGCCCGACCGAAGACTCTCTCGTCGGGGCAGAAGCACGAAAAGAAGAGCCTATGCTTTTTCCCTTGGTGGAGAGGGTTTGCTTCGGCGCCATTACTGAAAACCTGGAGTGCTCGGAGAAAGTACGAGGGGAAAAAAACTTAAACAATTAAAGCTCTCTCTCGCAGAAGACGGATAAAAAAGTTTCTCTCTCCAAAAGCTTGGGATATATATAGAGTTCGGGTCGACTCCTCGAATCCTCAGGCGGCTCCTCGAAACCCCAACCAAATCTCACAAATTAATATTTGGTTATGATTGGGTACTACGTCAGCCCGCTACTCTCGAAAGACGGACAGTCAGCAAATTCGAAGAGTTTTTCGTGCAAAAGCAGGTCAGCGGTTCCTATACTAAGGAGCTTTCTATGCTCGACAGCAACAGATCTATAGTTTTACGCTCGCAAGCTACAAGTCTATGGTTTTACGCCCGGATGCCTTTGTGCTCGGTAGATTTTATGCTCGAGAGGCCACAAACCTACGACTTTTTACACTCAGCAGGTACCAAATCGATGATCTCACGCTCGGTGGCGCTTAGTTTACGCTCGGAGGCAACAGATCCGCAACCTCTACGCTCGGAAGATTTCTCTCATTCACAGGCTACAAATCTACAGTTCTACGCTAAGGAGCTTTCTACGCCCGACAGCAATAGATCTACGGTTCTATGCTCGCAAGCTATCAGTCTATGGTTTTATGCCCGGATGCCTTTGTGCTCGGTAGCTTTTACGCTCGAGAGGCTACAAACCTACGACTTCATGCTCAACAGCTCCAAATCGATGTTCTCACGCTCGGTGGCTTTCTACGCTCAACAGGCCTACGAACTCAAGATTTTTAGCTCATCTACACTACGGATCTCTGACTTTTCGCATATCCGAACTCAAGGCGGTCGATTACAGGAGTTCACACAGAAGATACTCCTTCTTGACCTCAATATATCCTAAGTACCCAAAGCATACAAGAGTTCAAACATTGAAAAATTACTCTTCTTGGGTCAATTGGAGGTTCATCCAGACTCCAGTCTGAATATCTCGTCTATCAAGATGGCAACTCAGTTAGACAGCCATTTCTTGACCTTGTTCCAAGGGATTTTTTGAGAAATTATTCTTGAAGACGAAGTCTGAACAAAAATTCTACGCAGTTCCTCAGTCCTAGCAACATGACAGTTCTAAAATGTTCAAAATGCTCTACAACGTTCTATGGACTATTCGCTATGCGTAAATGACAGGACCTAGCACTCTTTTTATAGAGTCGGCGTAAAGAATCAGACGTGTCGAAGCTACACATATTCAGACTTCACAGCAACGTATGGCAAGATGATCATATGGAGAAGAAAGACGATTTTATTAAAGATTAAAGTCATGATTACATATGAGGAAAATTCAATCTACAAGGGTTTTCTTTTCATTTTCATGATTACATCTGAGGAAAACTCCGTCGACAGGAGGGTTCCCCCATTATCGTCTGAAGATTGCCCAGAAGCTGTTCTGACAGGTTCTCGCAGGGGCACAATTCTTCATCCATCTTCTCCGGCAGTCAGTCAGTTCCAGCAAACTGACTGACATGGCAATGATCACCGGCGAGAGAACGACAGAGTTGGGGCTTTCATATCCCATGCTCCGTGCACCATGACAGATTGAGTTGAGATATTTCATCAAACTCAATGCCCGAGGTCAGAACTAGTCGCTGCTCTCACCACCGGAGGTAACAGGAGAAGACACCACTTGCAAGCAGTGTGGTCTAATACGACCCTTTCCTTCTTCTGGAAGAACAGCCATATAAAGTTGCTGATTATCCCGAGCAAGGGAGGCTAAGATATCCTTCCATGATCCATCGTTGCAGTGGACACTTGCTCGAAGATGCCGTCTTTTTCGGCTCCTTACACGTTGGAAGAACATGATCTCCTTCTTCCTCAGATTGACCCGACGAACTCCGGTGATCATCTCTGTGTGGTGATGGGAATATGGGGAGAACAGGCTAACTCCCCCGGCCTTTTTATAGGCGAAAGGGGTCACACCGGTCCCCAATAAATCTGCCATAAAGTCGGCATCGACCGTTTCAACGCTCCATTCAAAAACGTTTTGAGTCACGAGATATGGTTCATGCTTCATTCAAAGCGTTCCAACTTCCGAGGAATTTGAAAGCTTTGAAGGGGGTCTTGTAGAAGCATAAAAAATACGTCGGATGATTATACGCGGCATATCGGTGCAGAGCAGCATAGGCAGAGGCCTTAAAGAGCCATCAAGCGCGCAACAGAGCCTTTTTCCGTTAGAACAGAGCGTGAAACATAAAGGCTCAAAGGACCATCCGCGTAAGGCAGGACGTCCAAGCCGCTTCAGCGTAAACAGGGTGCTTCATCGCCTCTAGGGCGTAAAACTCCTCCCCTTTCATACGCAGCATTGAGGTGTACAAGAGACGCTTCGTATTCCCCGAAGTGAACTTGTCAGATCCTGCAATGAACCTGTAAGAGCCTGCAATAAACCAGACGTCTGGACTTCTGGCAAAGGGATATGGCTCGACTACCCAAGCGACGGCTATAATGATGGCACTGTACTGCCACCCAGGCTGTCAAATACTGCCATCCCCTTCGCGTAAACTGCTTTTTCAAGCACGAAGGGATATGCTGCCTTATTTTACACAGGCAAAACACGAGCTGTTTACGTTCTGCAGTAGACAAACCGCCTGCCACGCCAAAAGCTGCACTCCGTACGGGGTTCGAGGCACGTCTCTTCGCCTAATGCACAGAGCGGTGACAGTTTCTCGAGGCACGTCTCTGCGACTGATGCTCAGAAAGGGTTGCAGACCGTCAAAGAACATGCCTCCACATTTAATGCACATGATGGTGGCAAATCTCGGTATTTAATGCAAGAGATTTGATTATATCTTCAAAAGCCGTAATTTTGGCTAAGACGTCCACATCAGCACTGTGGCATGGTACGCAGCAGCTTCTATGCCCATCCGGCCTCTGTGCTCACTCGGCTTCTGCGCCTGTTCGGCCTTTGTGCCCATTCGGCTCCTACGCCCATCCGACCTCTACGACCACTTGGCTTCTGCGCCTGTTCGGCCTCTGTGCCCATTCGGCTTCTACGCCTGTTCGGCCTCTACGACCACTCGGCTTCTACGCCTGTTCGGCTTCCACACCTGTTCAGCTTCTACGCCTGTTCGGCTTCTATGTCGGTTTGATAACTATTTGGCTTCTATGCCATGGTGACAGACATTTGGTTTCTATGCCAACCTCTTCTACACAATGGATACCTACCTACATGGCTTTTACGCCGTGATCTTCGTAGCAATTGTACGCGTTGTGTCCCTTAGTTGGACCTGCGTCACACGCTCATTTAAAAGATCATCTATACGCAGGCATTGGTTACTTTAACCGTTGTGTAAAAGGGTGCTGTACTTTCTACTCCTCGGTTATTATACCGACGGAGTGGTCACTGTCACTAAAACTCTATAAATAGAGACCTCTATCAATGAGGAACAAGGTCGAAAAACTTCAAACTTGAAGATCGAACCAAAGGTCGGAGAATTGGTCAAGAAACTAATATCAGATCCAGGGTCGACAAATCGGAAGATCGAACCAAGAAGATAAATTGGAAGATCAAACCAGAGAGAGAGAGAGAGAGAGAGCATCCGGAGCTCAGGCAAAGAGCAGGGATTGACGACTTTGGCATCGTGCATCCACCCTCTTCTGCAACCTTTGAAGCTGCTTCCTGTCTTCTACGACACTTCTTCAACATCGTGTGGTCCAAGGGCTAAAGTGATCGACTGCAGATCAGACACCTATAGCAATATTTACCCAGATTAAATAAATTGTACTCCCATATCCTCGTATATAATCAAATTGTACAAGTTTGTTTGTAAACCAAAGAAGGCGGGTTCTGTGTAACCCCCATATTGAATACATCTTTATTCTTTCGTTTAATACCACAAACATAAGTCACAACACAATGGTCTTAAATAACAATACATGCCATAAAGTCTAACTAGAGTCAAATACAATCTTATAATAAAATGTCGAAATCTCTCCAAATAGTGATACTACTCAACATGCTCAACGGCCTCACCATCCTGTAGACCGTAGTAGGTGGGACACATCGTCTCTAGCCAATTATCTGAAAAATATATCCAGTCAGGCTTAGAGCAAAGAGCAACCCAATAACAGTTCCAATTTAATTGATAATGACTATAAATAGAAATAAAAAATGTAATACAAGACGAGAAAAAATGAAACAATATGTCATAGTATGGTGGAAAGAAACAGGTTAACTAGAGCTATATAGTATAACTGATCACGATAAAATAGAATAAAGACAACGAACTAGAATATAGAGAAGAACTGTAACTATACTAAGTACTTGAAATACTAGTCAGATATGTGATCGGCTTGGGTTATCAAGATCTACTAATACGATCAATAACACAATCATATGATTAGTATGATTGGCTGTTATATACAAGAAACACAATCATTTAAGATTAGCTATTGTCTATAAGAATATAATTATTTAAGATTGTATGATTAGATGTTGTCTAAATGATATAATACAATATTCAAGTTTTTGATCACATATCTATCTAGAACTTCCCCTACCCCCAACTAATACTCAGGGATCCGATCATGATATGTCACGAACACAAATATAATATGAGTACACGAAGAACACGAATGTACACGAATGAACACGAGCACAAAAAATATCCGATGCACACGATAAAGTACATATGAAGGAGTATCCAAAGTACACAGTAATGGGATGACATCTCCTAACATGATCTATATAGTACCAGTTCGTGTAACCACTATGTCAAAATCAAGTAAAATATTTCTAAATATTTATATTATAGTAAATATCAAATAATGAAAACTATTAGAGAATGTACTCGCTTGTGGTCCAGAATAAATAATGCAAATCGATGTCCGAACTGGTGTCACACTGACCTATATATGAAACATCATTTCACTTGGGTGTAATGAATGAGAAATAAGTAAAAGATGCACTAATATGATTTTCTAGGCCATTTCTAGGTCGCTCTAGCTAAACTAGGTCATACTCAAGTTTCTAGGTCCAATAGTAGTTAATTAGTTTATAATGTTTAGTAACTAGCTTATACTAGCTTATCTTAGCTGTACTAGATTATTTCCTAGAGTTCTAAATGATACCTTACTAATACCTACACTAACTAGTATAACTTAGTATTAACTCATATCCTATACTAACCTTAACATTTAACTTAAATCTAAGGTCACTGATACCCATCAGTGGATATACACACTGTTACCCACATTACTCCATATACAAAAACTCTAGCCCAACTGACATACTTACAGTTATCGCTACCTCAACTCCTGATCTGCAACAGACCTTAAACTCTATTAACAAGTATTAATATACTAACTCACTAATTTGAGAATTTAACTGATATCATATACTAGTTAATAACTACAACTATATAACACTAACTTATTACCAACTAACACAACTAATATTAATACTCTAACTAACTAATTCCAAAATACACTGATACTCGAATGAGCAACTGATACATAAGTCTACACCTATAGAAATCAAAATTGAACATTACCCCTCAATCCTTACTGACTTAACAAGCTCCTGGCACACCCTTGATACTTTACTACCCATGAATGACTTCCCCAGGTATGTATGAACTGATACTTGGAAACTTCCTCATACTTGAGACTCACATGCACAGACACTAGTTCACACTACACAAGCACACACTAATTATACCTACACTTCACTGCACTCTTCAACCCATCTCTCACATGCACCCATGTATCTTAAGTGTACTTAGCATACTGTCCTAAACTCAACCCCCACCTGAACACCACATCTAATCTACTACCACACTCAATTACTGCTAACAGGCTCCCTCCCCAAATAATGCAACTACTGCTCACTGCTAAATCACTTGCACTCACCACTTGCTTACACACACAGATCTATTTGAGTGCACTGCCACCATATAGTCACACTGGTATATTTGTACAACTTTAATTTGCTGCTGCTGATGATAACTCCCCTTACTCATACACATCAATGTGTATTCCCCCAACTACACCACAACCCAGGCTGCAACTATTGCTATTGTTGCTCTTAATTAGTTGTTGTTGCAACTGTGCACATTACTCAAACAGAACCCCCTCACCCTGGCATTCAAAAGACAGACCTATGCCAATGTTGTATATTCTGGGTAATTTCCCCTAATCTCCTTTACCCAATACTTGCAACCTCTTCTTTCACCTGGCCTACACACAGACACAACATCACATATCACACAAACCCAGTAATAACAGTAGCAGTAGCACTGCTATAGATCCCCCTAGTCCTTAATACCAGATATCAACTCCTCACTATCAGTCATAATGCTTGCTAATACCAACTATAACTAACCAAGATGACCCAATTTGACAGTCATAACACACACATAATACTGTAGTACAACACATGTACACATGCACTTCACATCCCCTTGTCACATTGACTGATACACATGTACTCCTCAACTCCCAATCATAACACAACATCATCAAGCCACAACTCTCAATACCATCTGCACACACAATGACTAATATCACTCTCACACAAAACACACACTTACATCCATATATAATATACAAAACTTAATATAATTATATATATACTTATCTATATATCACCAATGATACACACTAGTAGTCAATACCTCAAACACTTAGGGTGCACAACTAGGATACTCATGATACCCATCCAAACCAAGTGCTAGAATTCTCAATTCTTTACTAATATTAATTATACACAACAATTACATAATAATACAACTAAATTAATTAGTTACAATAGAAATTGAAGAGAAATCACTCTTATGCACAATTTTCCCGAAAATGGACCCATATCCTATCGTATAACACCGTATCGTGATACGGCCTACTGGTATCAAATTATGAACACGTAGCTAGTCCCACACACTTGATCTAAGTCTAATTAGACTAAATTAGTCTCTTGACACACACTTGATGTGTCAATCCCATAATTCCTCCAAAATGCACAGAAAAACCTATGTAGAAGTCACAATAAGGGTCAATTTGGCCTAGAACTTCTTCCTATGGGTAGCCCTAAGCCATGGGATGGTTCCTAATGGTCAAATACATGAATTAAAAGCTATAATTAAGAGAAATTAAGAATTTAACAATTAGGAGATGGAATTTTAATGAATTATTTCCACGGACACGATCTAGACACGATCTCCTTGCCAAAGCTCCTTCTCCTTGGGCTCCTTTCAACTCCAAGCTCCAATGCTCCTTAAGTGGCAAGAATGAGAGAGAATGAGAATAAATTATGAGAAATTTGGTGGAGGAATGAAAGGAATTGGGGATCTAGAAAGTTGGAGATCTAAAATGATTATAAAATAAAGAGGAGAGAGAGAGAGAGAGAGAGAGAGAGAGAGAGAGAGAGAGAGAGACCTTTATGGCCGACCCTTAGTTCCTCTTCTCCCAAGCAATAACAAATGTCCAAGAAGCCGCTACTTGTTAGTTATGAAGAGTATTAAGGAAAGACTATATTAGGAAAGCTTCTATACTAATGCAAATTAAGTTAATCTCCTTAATTAACTAGAGGGAATGGGTTTTATGGGCCTAGTCCAAAGTTGGGGCTCAAATTTTGTCATGACTAACTAATTTGGGTCCACTAGTATTAAGTCTAAATAACTAGGCTAGATCACTAATTAATAAATAAATATCACAAGCACAATATTAATTAATAGCACGACATAAATAAATATTAATACACTAAAAATAAAACAAAATACAAAATAACTAAAATACCCTCATTTGAAAAAGTGAGGTTGACAAGTCTACCCACCTTAGAAAAAAAATTTCCTCAAAATTTGAAGATGGACATATCTCCTCTAGGTCAAACCCCCAACCCGTCTAGAATAATACAAGCATGCAATTTAAAATAAATCATTAACTATAGTCATATGCAGTGTTACGGTCTGTGTCCATCATGGTATTGCAGTCACTTCTAGGGTATACTACTACTATACTATAACACACAAGCAATTTATAAGGTACTAATAAAGCACAAAATAATAGATGGAAGGAAAAGGATCAGAACAAGGCGAAGACAAGCTAACCCATCACCTGTAGCATCGGCCTCCTCGACCGTCATCGCAAATGCCCCGCCATGTCGGGGTGGCTCCCTCTGTGGGAGATGAGCGGTCTGTGGTGCCACAGGTGACCTAACTCTCTCTCTGATCTGGATCTGCACTATGGTTTAAACCATAACGGTTGGTAGGGCAATCCCTCACGCGGTGCTCTAAAGATCCACAATACAGGCACACCTTGAGTCTTCTTCTACAGTCCCCCCGAACATGTCCAACCTTCTTACAATAGTTAAAAAAGGATGCCTATTGTATTTGACCTTAAGGCTGCGGTGGAACCTAATGAATTGGCCTCTGAAAATGATGTGTCTACTGAGCTGGTGCCCTAACTGGCACAGGTTACTGTTGGTGCTGATATGTTCCCGGCTGCTGGAAATGGGGTCGCTTAGCTAGACCCTCACTACTACTAATTCCTCCTGAGGTGTCCCTCATCCTCTTGGATCTAAGCTCCAAATCATCCTCGGTCTGTTGTTCCTCCGCTATAATCTCCTCAAAGGTAGCGGTACAGTGTCTACTATTATGGGATTTGATTTCCTTGTTCAAATCCTTTCTGAACTTTCTGGTCTTCCCCCGGGGATTCTGCTCCTCCACAAAATGAACCAATATGCAGAACTTCGCTGCGTACTCATCCAATATCATGCTGCCCTGGACGAGATACTGAAAATGGATCTCTAGAGAAGTCAAATTCAGAGCCACATCTGCAAATAACTTTTCCTTAAAAAGCTCCTTAAAAGCTTCCTAAGTAAATTTTGGTGCTGTGATCCTCGGGTCTGTCCTGAACCATGTCAAAGAATTATCGAACATCATGCTCCCTGCTACCTCTACATGCAAGCTCCCTAGAATCTATGCTAGCCGCAGGTTCCTCTCTTTATCATTGATCCAGTCATCCGCATAAATAATCCCTTCGATGCCTTTAAAGTCCTTAGGCCTCATCCTCTTAAAATCAATAATGGTCCCCGGCCTTGGCTGCTGCAGATCGGGCTGAGGTGATACGACATGTGGCTGAACTGTCGTAACTCTCTCTATTGTGATGAGTGCTACCTGGTAGGCATTCTCAATGCCCTGCCTCATGACCTCAGACTGGCGCTGTTGGGCCTCCGCCTAGGCCCTCTGTGCCTCCATTATCTGTTGAAAGAGCACAAATACCTGCGCCGGATCCACTAGTGGTGAGGGAGGTAGAAGCTCCTCCAAAACTATCGGCACCATCCTATGTGCTGGAGGTAGAGCACCCCCGAAAGCTGCTGCCGATGCTCTTACCTGGATCGGTGAGACGGCCCTCCGAACTGAAACTGGTGGAGCAGTAGCCGTTGCTGTCCTCCTCAGAGACGACGACGTGACCGACCTCAACGATACTGCGCCCGAATGATGGGATCACATCTTCGGCGTCATCCTGAAGATAGATTGAAAACAAAGGAATCAATATTGTGCTAGGTATGATATTATCAAAGAAGGACAGTAACATTCAAAGAAATCAACATTCAGATTGAATAAAGATAGCAAGAATCAATTGGTTTGAATTATTTCCAAGTTGTGATTGAGTATTCGCTCTCTCATCCTAATATCCTATATCCTATCCTATCGCAGGTTCGCAGTAGTACAACTAAGCCGTTGGACTACCATGACATCGTACTATCGCAAAGATGGATATGCATGGGCCACCATAAAAATGTGTCACGACCCACACCCGGTGTAAGGCACGAAAATGTGGGTACGTCCAGCCTACGCCGTAGCATCGGCGGTAGAACACTGTCTAGGTCAACAATACTATCTAACATCTCACACAATATATATAAGGTACATGTCATGATATCTCAACTCCAATTGGAGGACAATATGATGTATGATAAATGGAAATCAATAATCAATGACAATAAAAACTAAAAGGAGATAATGGCACGATATGGATTAGAAGAAAGGAAAATAAAGAGTCACAAATACATCACAAGTCCCAGTCCAACTCTAAGTCACAATATAATGGTCTTAAACAATAATATATGCCATAAAGTCCAACTAGAGTCAAATACAATCTCAGAATAAAATGTCTAAACCTCTCCAACTAGTGATACTACTCAACATGCTCTACGATCTCGCCATCCTGTGGACCATAGTAGGTGTGACACATCGCCTTTAGCCAATTATCTAAAAATATATCCAGTCAGGATTGGACTAAAGTACAATCCAATAACAGTTTCAATTTAATTGATAATGACTATAAACAGAAATAGAGAATGTAATACAAGACAAGAAACAATGAAATAATATATCATAGTATGGTGGAAAGAAATAGGTAAACTAGAACAATATAGTATAACTGATCACGATAAAATAGAATAAAGACAATAAACTAGAATATAGAGAAGAACTGTAACTATACTAAGTGTTCGAAATACTAGTTAGATATGTGCTCGGCTTAGGTTATCAAGATCTACTAACACGATTAATAACACAATCATATGATCAGTATGATTGGCTATTATAT
Source organism: Iris macrosiphon (assembly GCA_036927795.1). Taxonomy (NCBI): domain Eukaryota; kingdom Viridiplantae; phylum Streptophyta; class Magnoliopsida; order Asparagales; family Iridaceae; genus Iris; species Iris macrosiphon. Next base: position 101,114,132 of record JAYESA010000014.1, on the reverse strand, counting down.
ACAAGGAACACAATTATTTAAGATTGGATATTATCTATAAGAACACAATTATTTAAGATTGGCTGTTATCTATGGAGTAACACAATCATACATGAGATGTATGATTGACTGTTGTCTATACGATGTAATATAATATTCAAGGTTTTGATCACATATCTATCTAGCACTTCCCCTGCCCCAGCCAATACTCATGGATCCGATCACGCACGTCACGAACATGAATATAATATGAGTATATGAAGAACACGAATATACATGAATGAACACGAGCACAAGAAATACCCGATACACATGATAAAGTACATGTGAAGGAGTATCCAAAGTACATGGTAATAAGATGGCATCTCTTAACATGATCCATATAGTACTAGTCCGTGTAACCACTGTGTCGCAATCAAGTAAAACATTTTTAAATACTTGTATTATAGTAATTATCAAATAATAAAAATTATCAGAGAATGTACTCGTCTGTGGTCCAGAGCAAATAATATAAATCGGTGTCCAAACTGGTGTCACACAGACCTATATATGAAATATCATGTCACTTGGGTGTAATGAATGAGAAATGAGTAAAAGATGCACTAATATGATTTTCTAGGCCATTTCTAGGTCGCTCTAGCTAAACTAGGTCAAACTAGGTCATACAAAAGTTTCTATGTCCAATACTAATTAATTAGTCTATAATAGTTACTAACTAGCTAATACTAGCTCTTAGCTATACTAGGTTATTATCTAGAGTTCTAAATGATACCTTACTAATACCTACACTAACTAGTATAACTTAGTATCAACTCATATCGTATACTAACCTTAACATTTAATTTAAATCTAAGGTCACTGATACATACCCACATCTGTGGATATACCCACTGTTACCCATATTACTCCAGATATAAAAACTCTAGCCCAACTGACATACTTACAGTTACTGCTACCTCAACTCCTGGTCTGCAACAGACCTTAAACTTTATTAACATATATTAATATACTAACTCACTAATCTGAGAATTTAACTGATATCATATACTAGTTAATAACTACTACTATATAACACTAACTTATTACCAACTAGCATAACTAATATTAATACTAACTAACTAATTCCTAAATACACTGATACTCGAATGAGCAACTGATACATAAGTCTACACCTATAGAAATCAAAACTGGACATTACCTCTCAATCCTTACTAATTTAATAAGCTTCTGGCACACCCTTGATACTTCACTACCCATGACTAACTTCCCCAGGTATGCATGAACTGATCCCTGGAAAGTTTCTCACACTTGAGACTCACATGCACAGACACTATTTTATACTGCACAACCATACACTAATTACACCTACACTTCACTGCACCCTTCGACCCATCTCTCACATGCACCCATGTATCCTAAGTGTATTTAGCACACTATCATAAACTAAACCCCCACCTGAACACCACATCTAATCTACTACCACACTCAATTGTTTCTAATAGACTCTCAACCCAAATACTGCAACTACTGCTCACTGCTAAATCACCTGCACTCACCACTTGCTTACACACACAGATCTATTTGAGTGCAATGCCACCATGTATTTACATTGGTATATTTGTGCAACTTTAAGTTGCTGCTGCTGATGATAACGCCCCTTACTCATATACATCTATGTGTATTCCCCCAACTATACCATAACCCAGGCTCTAATTGCTGCTATTGTTGCTCTTAATTAGTTGATGTTGCAACTATACACACTACTCAAACAGAACCCCCTCACCTTGGCATTCAAAAGACAGAGCTATGCCAAGGTTGTATGTTCAAGGTAATTCCCCCTAATCTCTTTTACCCGATACTTGCAACCTCTTCTTTCACCTTGCCTGCACACAGACACAATATCATATATCACACAAACCCAACAATAACAGTAGTAGTAACACTGCTATAGCTCCCCCGAATCCTTAATACCAGATATCAACTCCTCACCATCAGTCATAATGCTTGCTAATACCAACTGCAACTAACCAAGATGACCCAATTTGACAGTCATAACACACACACACAATACTGTAGTGCAACACATGTACACAGGCACTTCATATCCCCTTGTCACAGTGACTGATACACATGTACTCATCAACTCCCAATCACAACACAACATCATTAAGCAACAACTCTCAATACCATATACAAACACAATGACTAATATCCCTCTCACACACAACACACACTTACATCCATATATAATATACATAACTTAATACAATTATATATATACTTATCTATATATCACCAATGATACACATTAGTAGTCAATACCTCAAACACTTAGGGTGCACAACTAGGATACTCATGATACCCATCCAAACCAAGTGCTAGAATTCTCAATTCTCCACTAATATTAATTATACACAGCAATTACATAATAATACAACTAAACTAATTAGTTACAATAGAAATTAAAGAGAAATTACACTCATATGCATAATTTCTCCCAAAATGGATCCCGTATCGTATCGTATCGTATCGTATCACACCGTATCATGATACGGCCTACTCGTATCCAATTATGGACACGTATCTAGTCCCACACACTCGATCTAAGTCTAATTAGACTAATTGACATACACTTGATGTGTCAATCCCATAATTTTCCCTAAATGCACACAAAAACCTATGTAAAAATCACAATAAGGATCAATTTGGCATAGAACTTCTTCCTATGGGTAGCCCTAAGCCATGTGATAGTTTCTAATGGTCAAATGCATGAATTTGAAGCTACAATGAAGAGGAATTCAGGATTTAACAATTGGGAGATAGATTCCTAATAAATTATTCCAAGGACATGATCTAGACACGATCTCCTTGCCAAAGCTTCTTCTCCTTGGGCTCCTTGCAACTCCAAGCTCTAATGCTCCTTGAGTGGTGAGAATGAGAGAGAATGAGAATAAATTCTGTGGAATTTGGTGGAGGGATGAAAGGAATTGGTGATCTAGGAATTTGGGGATCTAAAATGAATATAAAATAAAGAGGAGAGAGAGTGACCTATATGGCCGCCCCCTAGTTCCTCCACTCCCAAGCAATAACAAATATCCAAGAAGCCCCTACTTGTTAGTTATGAAGAGTATTAAGGAAGGACTATATTAGGAAAGCTTCTACACTAATACAAATTAATCTAATCTCCTTAAATAACTAGAGGGAATGGGTTTCATGTGCCTAGTCCAAAGTTGGTGCTCAAATGTTGTCATGACTAACTAATTTGGGTCCACTAATGTCAAGTCTAAATAACTAGGATAGCTCACTAACTAATAAATAAATGGCACAAAAAAAATATTAATTAATAGCAAAACATAAATAAATATTAATTCACTAAAAATAAAAATATACAAAATAACTAAAATATACTCATTTGGAAAAGTGAGTGTGACAGTCAAGAGCTGGTCTACCCCAAATATAATTGCTGCCTATATCTGAGCTATGCTACGGAAGTATACACTGATGTCCATGACTGGAGGCTTCCATTCATTGACTACGCGTTCTATGGAATTTCTCCCGAGAACCCAAAGGAAGCCACGTCCATCAAGAGACATTCCCTCCTGTTCTACTACGATACGGCTACTAAAATGTTGTATTGCCGCTCATATGACGGCCTTCTGCTACGATGTCTATCATTAGTAGAAGCCAAATAGGCCCTTCAGGAAGCCCATGATGGAGTATGCGGTGCCCATTAACCTGGTCTGAAGCTATAATTTTGTCTTCGTAGAATGGGCTACTACTGGCCTACGATGGTATATGATGTTATTGATTACGCGAGAAAATATCAGATATGCTAGATCCACGCAAAATTTATCCACCAACCCTCGGAGTTGCTATACCCGACTGTTACGTCCTGACCTTTTGAAGCCTGGGGTATGGATATCATTGGACTGATTAGTCCACCTTCATCCAAGGGACATCGGTTCTTTCTCTCCATCTCCGACTACTTCTCCAAGTAGGCATAAGCCATACCACTTACGAAAGTCAAGACGTCCAACGTGATTAGCTTCATCAAGCATCACGTCATATACCATTTTGGCTTGCCATAAAGGATTATTCATGATAATGGTCCACAGTTTACAAGCCATACATTCTACCGATTATGTGATAAAAAACAGATTCAGAATGTAGCGTTGACTGCCTACAACCCAACATCGAATGGTCTGGTAGAAGCCTTCAACAAGACCATCATAAAGATCCTCAAGAAATTTATGTCTTCCAGCAAACGCGACTGGAACGAGAAGCTGGATGAATGTCTTTGGGCCTACCGTACAACTGTCCAGACAACTTCTGGAAATATGTCTTTCTTTCTGGTGTACGAAATGGAAGCAGTCCTCCTGCTCGAAATCTAAATCCCTTCACTCCGAGTGTCTCTCTCCAACCAATTAGTCGTCGATGACAATCACCGTCGACGGATAAAAGAGTTAGAAGCACTCGATGAGAAACATATCTTAGCTCAACAACGCATTGAGTTATACCAAGCATATCTCTTTGGAGCCTTCAACAAACGGGTGAAGAAGAGGATCTACCAAGTGGGTGATCTCGTCCTGACCGTAAGGAGGCTGATGGTTATGACCAACAACATGACCGACAAATTCTATCCTAAATAGGAGGGCACGTTCATCGTGGGATATGTATTCTCCAACGGCAACTACCGGCTAGTGAAACCTAACGGTAACTTGCTAATGATGCCTATCAACGACAAGTTCCTAAAAAATTACTATATCTAAACTAAACTTGTACTTCCCTTATCCCCAGCGGGACAACCTAGATGTACATCTCTACACACTTGGTTCTTTATCCCCAGCAAGTTCATATGTGCAATATTTTTCCCTTCGTTATAAATTTTTGTAAAAGCCATCACCGGTATCCAGGAGTCACAGATACACAATGGATGATGGATCCTCAAAGTCTCCCCAATGGAGCAGTCCTCAGGTCCACTTGCACACTCCTGCCCTGACCACTCAAACCAATCTCGTTAGGCGCTAGCCATGTTCAAATTACCTCTGAGCTATCGTCATTACGATCTCCCCAGCGGAGCAACCCTCAGGTCTATCTACATTCCCGGATAGACCACAATCATTAAATCACTCCTCAACGAGTTTCTTGGACATTGGTTCATGTCCATATTACCTCTGAACTATTGTCCTAACATCTCTCCCCGGCTGAGTTAGCCATGTCCATATTACCTCTGAGTAAACTTTCTGAATCTTGGCTATCGATCATCATGTAAATATCCAAATTTTTTAAAATTAAAGTATAATTTTTGGGATTTTTCGGTGATTTTTAAATAATTAAGATAAATGTTCTTCAGGTATTAAATATTTTTAAGAATTAAATTAAATATTAAAATATTACAAAACTTATATTTTTGAGTGTAAAATAAATAATTGGTAGTGTAATTTTTTTGGAATTTATTGAACCAAAAAACTATTTTTAAACAGCTAAAAATATTATTTTTTAAATAAACCAAAATAAACCGGATTAAACCAACCTGAACCGAACCGAACCAAGCCTAATTAAACCAACCTAACCCAACCCCTAATAGATTCGGACCCATACCCGCCAACCCAAACCCGAACCCGACCCGTTAAACACTACTACAGTAACATTGGAACCAGACTGTCCCCGCATCCCTCCGATTTCCCTGCCACCGTCCAACCGCCGGCCGCTCATTTTCCTGACCCGCAGGCTCCAACCACCGTCCCTACCCATTCGCCTCCCCGCCGATGCTTCACCTCCCTGAAACCGCCACCGAGGCCCTCCCTATAAAACCCCGACCACCCCACCGCTGTCACCATCAACCTCCGCCATCACCGCCATCGCCGTCTTCTTCCCCTCCGGCCATCGACCGCCGAGTAGCAGCAAAAGCAGCCTCCACTACGATGACAACTTCGCCGACGCCGCCACTACCAGCACCCGACGACCGAGGAGCGCCGCCGTCGACCGACGAGCACAGTGCCGCACCGCCCCGTGTACGCGTAGTTATGTCGATTCCGACCCCTTGTTCCGGTGAGTCTTTCTCTCTCCTCGTTGTGTCGATTTTCGAATGGTCTGTTGCGACACGTTCGCTGTATAACCCTCTCGAACCCCGTACAATTAGATTGGGGTATTGTATCCTGTGTCGATCGCAAACCGCGACACAATAATAGAAAAATAGCCCAATTTTGGACCTCAGAAACTGTCTCGAACTCATAAGTTCATAACCATTTTACGTCCAACCTGTTTAATAATTCTAAAATTTACTTGAACAGTAAATTAGATAATATAACCGAGTTTTAAACCCTATAATTAGTTTATTTTATGGTGTTGTATGTTGTGTTTTATTCGCGGGTGAAGTTGACCGAAATCTTGGTTTTCAAAATCTAAATTCTCCCGAAACTGGGTGCATCCAACTAAACGAGGTGACTTCGTCGTGTGCAAATTTCACCGAAAGGTGCGCATTGTCAATACGAACGTGTGGAATTTTATAAAAGTTGATTTGGATATGCGTGCACACCGAAATCAACGCATATCCGTCGAAATTACCTCGTATCGGCCTTGTTCTAAAACCCATTGTAACTTCGTGTGTGCTTATCATTTCATAACAAAACTTGTGCCATCAGATTCGTAGCATTATGCTGGTCCTGTGACCCAAGTTTGGTTCGATTATGAGAACGTTGACAAAATCCCGTATCGTGGGCCCCACGGCTCCACTCTACGGACGATTTTGTGACCGGCTCATCAGAATCCAGTTCTGGATATTCCGTTGGGTTCATATCGTCGTTCTGGACTCATAGACACTAAGTTTGATAAATTTAGGGAACTTTGTCTCTGACACATTTTTCGGTGCGAAGTGGGCCACATGTGGACCTCGCTTTGACCAAAAACTGTTAATTTTGTCCCTGTATCCAAATTGGACTTATGGGTAGGAGATCCTAGCTATTTCATATCTTCTGAGAATGATAATAATGTTTATTTCAGTATCTTGATCCATAACTGAAGATCCTGCTGTTACCGGAGCAATTGGAGGAATTCAAACCCCAGGCTAGTGTACCTTGCCAATCTTGCAGTAGTTGCTTTATATTATTCTCTTAATTTATTTATGTGATGTATTTTCTTAACATAGGATCGTGTGATGTTGCTTAGCGCCCGAATAATATTCGGGTGTCGACGCCGTATACGAAGTCGTGTAACGTCACCTAGAGAGTTGATATCACGATCCTATATTTTCGTGCTTGCTTTATCAAGTACATCATACCATAGGACACTTGACACTATTCATGAGACATAATCTTTTCTGAGATATTCATGGTAATTCTGTATAGGCTTATAGGATTTGTGCCATAGTCTTGCATTATACATAGATATCATTATGACTCGCTGTAATAGTTATAGGTCATGATCTTGCGTGTTATGGATATGAGACATCATGGACATGAGACGTATGATTACATTGGGTAGGGAAAGACACACAAGCTACAGGCTGATTATATATATATTTATTATTGTGAGGCCGTAGTCTCTATATCAGAGCTAGGCACTTTACGTGATATCACTGCTACCGGCTCCCCGACACAGAGCTTGTAGTGGTCTCAGCCTGAGTTCTCGTGATTCTCTCATTTGCATATCACATAGTTGGTTACATAGTTTGCCCTATTGATATATTTTATATACTGCATTATTTGTCTTAAGTTATTCTTGTACCTTGCTATGTCCCCTAAGGACATGGATCCCGATTATGTCCCCAGGTATAGCAGAGGAGATCTACCCCGAGGTATACGGGACAGGAGAAGACATTGGAGCAGTACAAGTACCAGAGGACGAGGTGATGCCAGAAAATTTCTTCTGAGTATTTGCTTTATATACTCAGTCATTTCTGTTCTTAATACTCTATTTCATGTCTCATGGATTTTTGTATTAAACTCATTATCGGGTTGTTCCCCGAGACATTTTATTGATACTTATTATTGAATTATATTTTATCTTGATTATTCTGATATTTGAACTATGATTATCTTCTGTAGATGAGATTATAATTAGACTGTGACTTATATCGTAGACCATTATATTGTTTTACAGCTTAAGTACACTCTAACGGGTCCATTATATTGGGTTTGCCCATTGGAGTGTGCTGCTGGCCATTGCAACGTGGCTAGTCCCTCAGTATTTTAGGACTGGGGCGTGACACATCACGTCCATATTACCTCTGATATCGATTTTTATCCCCACTTATCACCCATACTCACCAAAGTACACCAGCGGTGTTAAGTCCATAAAAATTGCCATGTCTAAATTTCCTCTAGCAAGGTTTGTTCCAAATCTATTACTTGCACAAATGTGCGCAAAAAGTAATGGGTCCACAAAACCTATCACGTCCATATTACATCTAATAGGGATTGTTTTTGAACGTATTATTTGCACTCAATGTGTGCTACAAGTAATAAGTCCACTAAGAGTCCCCCAGCAGGATTTCCTTAATGGAAGCAAACAACCACGTCCATACTACCTCTGGCGCACTTTCTTTTCCTTCCACGAAAATTTTAGGATCGTACCTAACCTCTTGGTATGACTATCGATTAGTTCACGTCTACGTCACCTCTGAGCTATCGTCCTCACATTCTCCCCCGAGAGTGTGCTATGTCCAAGTAATCTCTGAGCAAAACTCTTCCTACAACTATCATTAGTCGTCATCTCAACTTATCACTCGGGCTTAAATTTAAGTATGCCAACAATGTTAATCCTACCAAAATTTCCACATCCATATCACCTCTGGCAAGGCCCACTTTGAACTTATTAGTTGCACTCTCGTGCGCAAGAAGTAATAAGTCCCCCAAAGATCCCCCAGTGGAATATCCTTGGCAACTATGGTATTGTACTATATCTACATCACCTCTAGTACAATACCCAAAATTTATACGGATAATTCCAATAAAAGGAGAAAAGTTTCTTTTTATTATTATTTTCCCCCAAACGGGAAACTAAAAGAAAATGATACTTGAGGACTTACCAATGCCTCAATCAAAATAAAAAGGAAGAAATAATTACTGATACTACTGATCGGTACACAACTCCTCTAAATGTTCTCAGAGACTAGCCACTCTAGCATCAATCTGACTCCTGACTCTGAGCTCGGCTTCTTGGGCTACGGCAGCAGGAGTATCAAGGTAAGCGTAATACTGGTGCTTCTCCTCCAGTCCCTTCAGAGTCCCTTCAATGGCGGCAGAAGACTGAGCTACATTGAGAGATTGTGCGTGGATAATCTCCCGCTCTTGACCGGACTCACGAACGTCACCCTTCAGGATCTTAAGGTTGGCATGGAGTTGTACAATCTTTGCCTGGATCTTAGCAATAGTGTGAGAGAAACCATCTTTCCAGAAAACTAGCAGCCTCATTTGCGTCCAACGTAATACATTGGAGTTCTAGTTTCCGGAGCTCCTATTCAACACCCACCTTGGTTTGCCCATAGGCAGCCTTTACTTATTTTACGGAGTCTAGGAGGCATTCATACTCCGTGGCCACGGTCGTAGCGACGTCAGCCTGTCGTACATGTTGCAAATCGTCCAAGCGTTGTTCCACTTTATTAATTTCTGAAACAAAGGTCAGCTATCTGCTCAGAGCCAGTGAGGGTCTTCAAAATGTGTATTTGTACCAGGGCACCTTGCCTGGACCAAATAAAGGGCATCCTTCGAACCAGTACATTTTGGACCCCTTGCTTCAACAATATGTAGAAGCCTTGAAGGATAAGTTTCGAAGTAGCCATCATCGCAACTTCTGTAGAGGGCGTCAAGGGAGCCAAAGCCAAATGAATTACAGGTAATTCAAAAATTGAAGTAGCCTTTGAAATAGAGGAGACAACACTCAAAAGGTCATATGGTGGTACTACTGGTGTCGGACGATGAACTAATTTCATAGCAGCCAAGCTCTGTCCGCAGAAATTAGTGTCTAAACCGGCAAGCTTGGCCTTCACATTGGCAAGGCCATGAATGGACCCCGCTGGAGGGCCGCTGCCCCTAGCAACCGAGGAAGCCACAATTTTAGGTTATCCAAGGTTACCCCGCAGAGGCGATAAAGCAATCGCCACACCAGGTAGACTCGCAGAGGTAAAGGCTTCCCCTACACTAACCGCAACAGAAGGTTCTGCCGGATATTCTCCACCCCTAGTAGGGGGAGGGAGAGTGGACTTTCTTCAATCTAGCCTCCCATCTTTGTCTTCTGTCACATCTTTCTCAGGGGCCACATCCACCATCCTCAGGGAAGAAGTTGAGTCTGCAGGAACAAAAGCACCTGTGACTGACCGCACCAACCAAATAGAAAAATAAAGACAAAATATCTCATCCCGCGAGAAAAGACGGAACAACATACGGGGAAAAAATGACGGGATTTTTTGAGCCACCTTAATAATGTCTCGGTCATTCATCGAGATGTGGGGAGTAGTCAGTTCCACCAGCTCCCCCTCGGGGATATGCCCGCCTAAATTCTCAAGGGCAGGCTCCTTAGTTGCGACCTCAGGATCAGGAGATATTGACTCTTTGCCTCGTTCTGCGTAAGAGACCCTAGCAGCCGTAGACCTCCGAGAGTGATCCTGTCTCCCCTGTGGCTACAAAGTTTCAAACAAACCATAAGAAAGATGTTCATATAGAGGAGTCGCAAGAATCAAATTAAGAGGTCTTACGAACACCGCTATCGCATCTAAAGTAGGGTCTGGTTCAAAATCCACCAGCGCACTAGGTCCTACCTCCTCTCTTACATCCTCCGTAGGAGGATCATATCCTTCAATAAGCCTCGCTTTCGGAGCCTTCTTGACTCGCGCTCACTTGGAATGACTCGGGTGGCGAGTCACAGTCATCTTGGGCTTAGGAGCAGGAAGGCCATCAGAAGGAGTCCCCTCGTCAGTCGACGGCTTTGAATCAACAAGAAAAGGTCGGGCCACGCCCTTACCCTTTTTGGGTGTTCGTCGACCTTTTGAAGATGGAGGCACGAAAACAGTGCCCGCCTGGTAGCTCGTCCCGGGGTCATAATCAGACGGGGGAGCGTTGACTGTGCAGTAGAGACTCCCTGCAGCAAACAGCATAAGCGACACGACACCGTCCGCCGGTAATCCAAACTCATCTTGGGTTTCGACGGAGGCATAGTAGCTCCATGCATGAGCATCATCGAGAAGATTGCCCAATACCCGAGGAAAACACTAGGAGTATCCAATAAAAGTTGGCAGTACCCGAACTGACGAGCAAATCGACTGTGTAGATAGGGCTCCATGTAGACATCACCTCGATTTTGATACAGCAAATGGGAATGACGGATAGCGAGGAGCCAGTGGTAAAGTTTTGCCGATAGCGGACGGTCAGCAGCCTTACTGTCTCGGTGAATATCACTCATTTCCCCTTAGTGAATTCGGGGATGGTGCTAAAGAACGTCCAACCGTTCAGATAAGCAAGCTCCCTCTAACAAGAGGGCACATCCTCACACTTCCACTTCATCCTCCGGTAGCGATGGATAACAACATCCCCCTCCAATATTTCTTCCTCGGTGCTAGGACGCATCTGTTTATGGTATTAAACGAAAGAACGAAATATATATAATACGAGGTTTGCACGAAACCCGCCTTCTTTGGTTTAGGATCAAACTTGTACAATTTGATCCTATACGAGGATGTAGGAGTACAATTTATTTAATCTGGGTAGATGATTGCTATAGGTGTCTGATCTGCAATCGATCACTTTAGCCCTTGGACTACACGATGGTGAAGAAGTACCGTGGAAGATGGAAAGCAGCTTCATAGGTGGCGAAAGAGGATGGATGCACGATGCCAATGTCGTCGATCGCTACTCTTTGCCTGAGCTCTGGATGCTTCTCTCTCTCTCTCAAAGACTCTTCGACCTCTCCTCAATCTCTAATATTTCGACCCGTGGTTCGATCTTCTTTCAAAGTTTCGACCTTGTTCGATTTTTAAAGTCTCGACCTGTTCCTCTATTGATAGAGGTCTCTATTTATAGAGTTTTGGTGACAGTGACCACTCAATCGGTGTGGAAACCAAGTAGTGGAAAGTACAACACCCTTTTACACAACGGTTAAAATAACCAAAGCCTGCGTATAGATGACCTTTTGAATGAGCATGTGACGCGGGTCCAACTAAGAGATAAAACGCGTATAATTGCTACGAAGATCACGGGTAGAAGCCACGTAGGTAGGTATCCCTCGTGTAGAAGAGGTTGGCGTAGAAGCCAATGTCTGTCACCATGGCGTAGAAGCCAAGTAGGCATAGAAGCCGAGTAGGCGTAGAAGCCTGATGGCATAGAAGCCGAATAAGCACAGAAGGCCGAATGAGCATAGAAGCCGAACGAGCATAGAAACTGAATGGGCGTAGAAGCCGAGGTGATGTGGACGTCTTTAACCGAAATCATGGCTCTTGGAGATATAATCAAATCTCTCGCATTAAATGCAGAGATCCGCAATCATCATTAATTGCCGAGGCGTGTTCCGATGGCCTGCCACCGTTCTGAGCATTCGGTGCAGAGACGTACCTTGAGCCCTATACGAAGAGCAGCTTTTGACGTGGCAGTCTGTTTGTCTTCCGCGGAGCATAAACAGTTCACGTTTGCCTGTGTAAAACAAGGAAGCGTATCCCCTTGTATGCGTAAAAGCAGTCTCCGCTGAGGGGATGTCAGTAAACGACGGTTCGGTGATATTTAATCAAATCCTCTGTATTAAATACAGAGATCCGCCATCATACTGTGGGGCACGTCCCGAGTGGTCTGCCATCTTTCCATCCGTCGTCTGGGTAGCCGTGCAGCACTTTTTGTCAGGAGTCAGATGTCAGGTTCACTGCATGACTTGACAGGTCCATTTCGGGGAAGACGAAGCGTTCCTCGTACGCTTTTAACGCTGCTATAAAAGCAGATAAGTTTTACGCTATGGAGGCGATGAAGCACCCCGTCTACGCTGAAGCGGCCTGGACATACTGCATTTATACGGATGGTCCCATCATATTTTACGCCGTGCTCAGTGGAAAAGCTCAATTGCACTCTTGATGGCCTTAAGGTCCCCTGCTTACGCTGTCCTGCATCACCATGTTGCGTAGAGCTATCCAGCGTATTTTTCATGCTTCTACAAGACCCCCTTCAAAGCTTTTAAATTTTTTCGGAATTTGGAACGCTTTGAATGAAACATGAACCACTCCTCGTAACTCGAAACGTTTCTGAATGGAGCGTTGAAACGGTCGATGCTGACTTTATAGCAGATTTTTTGGGGACCGGTGTGACCTCTCTCGCCTATAAAAGGCCAAGGAGTTTAACCTGTTCTTCTTGCATTCTTTTTGCCACACAAGGATGATCGCCGGAGTCCGTCGGGTCGATCTGAGGAAGAAGAAGACCATGTTCTTCCAGCATGTAAGGAGCCAAAAAAGACGGCGTCTTCGAGCAAGTCTCATCTGCAACGATGGATCATGGAAGGATATCATAGCCTCCCTTGCTCGGGATAATCAGCAACTTTGTATGGTGGTTCTCCAGGAGAGAGGAAGGGTCGTATTAGACCACACAGCTTGCAAGCTGCATATTTTCTCCTGAGACTTTCGCGGACGAGAGAAGACAAGCTGTAACTGTCGTTCTCGATCGAGTTGGGTTAAAGAAGCCTCAACTAGATTTGACATAGCGTGTGGAGGATGGGCCCTGAAGAAGTTCAGGTAGGCCCAGTGCTGTATCCTTCCGCCAGCAATTATCTTCTTGTTCATGACTGTGGAAGTCGATGAACCGTCATGGAAGAAGAGGAAGACCTTCACCGGTGCGAGAACCTGTCAGAACAGATCCTGGGGGGGGAGGTGGCCTTCCGATGATGACGAGGAAATCCTTTGTAGATAGGATTTCCCTCATATGTATTCATTAAAATGAAGAAAAAACCCTTGTAGACTGGATTTCCCTCATATGTAATCATGATTTTCTATTTTTAATAAAGTCGTCTTCTTCTGTGCATATGATTGTCTTGCCATACGTTGCTGTGAAGTCTGTATATGTGCACTTTGACACGTCTGATTCTTTACGCCGACTCTGTTTAGAAAGAGTGCTAGGTCCTGTCCTGTCTTTTACGCATAACTAGAGATGCGTAGAAAGCTGCTTTAGCATTCGAGTGTTTGAACCGTCCTGCTATTTTAGGAGTGAGGAACCGCGTAGAATTCTGAACTATTGCTTCTGATTAACAGAATTTCTTTGTTCAGACATCATCTTCAAGAATGATTTCTCAAAAATCCCTTGGAACAGGGTCGAGAAATGGCTGTCAAACTGAGTTGCCATCTTGATAGATAAAATATTCAGACTGGGGTCTGGATGAACTTCGAATCGACCCATGAAGAAGAGTAGTTTTTTAATGTTAAACTCTGTCTGCTTCGGGTACTTGGGATATCTTGAGGTCAAGAACGAGTATCCTCTGTGTGAACTCTTTGCAATTGACCGCTTTTGAGGACCGTTCAGATGTACGCGTGATCTGGCCGGCGTATCCTTCAGATGTGCGGAAAGTCGTGGAGCGTTAAATTATTAGACTGCAGCTTCTGAGCATAAACTAAACACCACTGAGCTTGAAATCATAGACTTGTAGTTCCTGAGCATGAAGTCGTAGGTTTGTAGCCTCTCGAGCATAAAAGCTACTGAGCACAAAGGCATCTGTGCGTAAAACCCGACTTGTAGCCATCGAACATAAAGCCGTAGATTCGTAGCTGTCGAGCGTAGAAAGATCCTTAGCGTAAAACTGTAGATTTGTAGCTTCTGAAAAAAAAAAAATTTTGAGCGTGAAGTCGCGGATCTGTTGCTTCTGAGCGTAAACTAAGTGCCACCGAGTGTGAGATCATCGATTTGTTATCTGCTGGCATAAAGTCGTATGATTGTGGCCTCTCGAGCATAAAAGCTACCGAGCACAAAGGCATTCGTGCGTAAAACCATAGACTTATAGCTTGCGAGCGTGAAACCGTAGATCTGTTGCTGTCGAGCGTAGAAAGCTCCTTAGCGTAAGAACTGCTGACCTGCTTTGCATGAAAAACTTTTCGAATTCGCTGACTGTCCGTCTTCTCTGAATAATAGGCTGACGTAGGACCCAATCATAACCGAATATTTAATTAGGAGATTTGGTTCGGGGTCCGAGGAGTCCATCCGAACTCTATATATATCCCAAGTTTTTTGAGAGAAAAACTTTTTATCCGTCTTCTGCGAAAGAAAGCCTCCGACTGTTCGAGCTCTTCTCCGAGTCTTCTCTGAGTCTTCAAAGTTTTCAGTAATGGCCTCTAAGAAATCCTCCTCCTCTAAGGGAAAGAAGATTGATTCCTCTTCTCGTTCTTCTGCCCAAGCAGGAGTACCTCCGGTTGGACAGGGCGAACCCCATTCTGAGCTGAGCATCCCGCCGATGAGCAGTGCACCCGGCCTGATAGGTAGAGCTTTTGGGACGAATGAGAACGACTGAAAAATCCTTCGCACACGTTGAACGTGACCACGTTAGGTCATCTTCTGTGCTGATAGCCTCTTTGAGGAAGATGATGCACAGAGACGTTTTATCTTTTACGCTCACATTTCTAATGTGTCAGCGTAAAAACTCCAGATTTTTGCAATTGAACATAAAAAGCTTTGACTGCCGAAAACTTGCTGTATACTGTATAATTTTGAACTTTTTCGCTTGTGGATGAAAATTCTGGCGTAATAGCTCGAACCTTGGTAGTCTGGCGTAAAGCACAGACAGTATACTGCCGGCTTGAATTTTTATGCTTCTGGATGACAATTTCGGCGTAAACGATCAAGTTTGTACAGTCTTGGCGTAGAGCTCAGACCGTTGCCTCTTGGCATGTGCTGCGATATTTGTAACGTCTGGTATAAAACTGACGTGTTTTTCTCGCACCCTTGCAGTTAACTTGGGCGAGTCTCCGCTAGCCGAGGTGATGGGTTCTGCCGCCGGGCTGCTGCACTCCAACTATCTGGAGGATCTGTCCCATGTGGTATTTCCTATCTCCGGACCCCGATACCCCAAAGGAAAGGAAATCTTGATATCGGCTCAGGGCGAGCGAACGCTGCTGAACATGATTAATGGAGAGCCTTTGACATATGTAGACGGGGACCAGTATATAAAGACGGCCTTTCTTTTCGGGGACATGATTAATAAGCAGTCCCAGACGAAGCCAAAGAAAGAACTCTGGGTTTTCCCTGCCGGGAAGTTAGTGTTGAGTCTGCCCAAGATGCCGAGAGATTATCCTATCTCGGTATTCTCCCATGCTACTCATCCCAGGAAGATGTCGTGGACGCTGACTCCCGATCTTCATGGTAGGTCGGGGAAGATCTTCTACCAGAAAGGATCTGGCCTATTTGTCAGCCGCCCTTCCGGTCATGTAACATCGTTCAGGGGATTATATCCGGGCAGTGTCCCGAGTGAAGACAGCTTGGTGCTCCAGCCGGTGCAATTGCCGACCTTTTGCAATAATTTCATGGGGCGCGGAGGAGTATACCCCAAGGCAAATCCTCGATGTAACGGGTGGATGACCCCAACAAATCTTCGATGGGCTCGCTTAGTTGATTGGGCCCTGGAGCATTTTCGGATCGAGTTGGAGAATATCGGTCTGTTGGCAGCTGTGAGTGCCACCAGCGTTGGGTTACCTCCTAACCCTAACCTATTTTTGGCACTGATGGAGCGATACATTTCGCTCACTGGGACTTTCGCCACTCCGCTGGGGGAGTTAGGATTGGCCCTTCATGAGATGGCAGAGATCTCGAGACTGCCGATGGGGGATACTCCGTACGAAGAGTATGTTCCCATGAACCAGGAGTTAGGGGATTCAGACCCTCGGGTAGTGGAAGTGTATCAGGAGCTGATGTGCCACTACCTTGCTTGCACCACCTTCTATGTTGAGCCTTCAGATTTGGCTCACACCAGTAAATGGACGTCCTACATCTTTTTTCACCGGGCTAGGGCTGCTCAGCCGAAGAAAGTCTTGGAAGTCAAGGATGAGCCTGTGAATCCTCTGAGCGTGCTGACTGCTCAGGAAGTCGACGATCTCCTGGAGGATGCTAGGGCTCTGGATCAGATCCTCGTCGAAGGGATAGGAAAATACCCTGCAGGTACTAAGGCCTATAGCTATCTGAGGCATTTCCGCAGGGCTCTATCCAAGAAAGCTCAACTGGCTGGCTTCCTCTCTATATGGCTGCGCCGACTGGTGGTACCCGGCATTGCATCTGCGAATCGTATTCACCGTAATATCTTGTGGCCTATAGTGCGTCTAGTGTTTGGGGCTAGACTGGGTTTGCTCCCTGCCATGGTGTGTCGCATACAAGCTGGCCTGAGGGCGATGACTGAGGCGCTGCTCGCTGATAAAGTTCGGCGTGAAAGCTTTCCCCGGGTAGAATTACCATACCTGTATTTGATGGAATGGTTAATTCTCCATAACTCCCGGGTGATGTCTCCCGGTTCCAGCAGTAGCTTGGGGGGAGTTTCTTGCTGAATTACAAGAAATCCTCTTGGAATGTGCTCATAGTTTTAGACTGTCGGCGGGTGCTGCACTGCGGTCACAGCTGGAAGCTCCTTTGCACTGTCCCCTCTGTTCATCGTAACCAATCGGGGATTAGGCTTGAGGACTCAGGTAGAGATAGGACCACTCTTTCTCCTGAAGCCTTCAATTAGTTGGTCTGTATTAGACCTTCCCACCTGCTGTACAGAAGTGAAGATCACTGCTTCTTCGAACCCTACCTGCCTAGTCGGTTTGCCAGGCAGTTTGGGTATGATCAGTTGCATGTGGGCAATGCCGTCACCAGCTTCAGGTCCAGAGGTGGACTCATCGATGGAGCAAGGGGATGGCGATATTTTATCATGGGCTGCACCGGGGCAATTTTTACTGTGCCCTTCGTCACACCCTCCACGGAGCTGCACATCCTGCATTCGTATGCCCAGTTCTATGTGGCAACGAATACCTCCCATCGCAATTTTGATATGGGTGGAAGCTTTAGGGTGCCCTCTTTCAAGCCTGGGGGAAGGGTCGAAGTCCCCTCGATTTCTTCTGACGAGGGTGACGAGTCCGCTACTCCGGATGAGCCTCTCGTATCGGTACCGAGGGGTGAAATACCTCCGCCTGCAGTGGTGTTGGTAGTCTCTCGGAAACGAAGGGCTTCCGCTCTGAAGGAGGCTTCCCCTCGTAAGAGGACGAAGAGGATGGTTACTCGTCCTCTCCAGATTCCTGGCATTGAGGCTCCTAGAAGTGAGCCTGCTTCTCCCTATGTCGGGGATGATTCTTTGATTGGGGGTTCCTCGCCTTTTAGAGAGGAACCTTCTACAGTTTCGGCCGGTGGCGTCGGAGAATCTCAGCTGGAGGCTGCTACCGCTGCTACTGCTTCAGGTAGTGGAACGAAGTCACCTTCGAGGCTGGTTATAAGATTCTATATACCTTTGTCCGGATCAGCATTGGGAGAGGCCCCTGCCGTGCCTGTCAGCGCTTCTAGCGAGATTCCAGTTGATGAGCCTCAAGTGGATCTCGGCGAAGACCTGGAAGAGTATTTGCCAGTGTCAGTTAGCAGGCCCTCTTCTCCAGGTATGACAGCTTGGCTAGCATCACTGTCATCTTTTCGTGCCTCTTCTTTTAGGAAAATTAACATCATGTTTGACATTAACTTCCTCTTGTCTTCTTCTCAGGGGATGACCTTTTGGGGGAGGGCAATGTATATGCGCCCTTCGGCTCCATGTCAGGTCCTAGCGTTGATACGGAGGCGCCTGATTTTGAAGAGGAAGCATCTTCCGGTGCCGGCTCACCTGCCGACGAGGTTTCGATACCTCAAGAGGACAACCCTGTCGTTACGATAATGCTTCCTTCGAGTATGCTGGTTACTTCGTCTGGTGTTGGCGTTTCCTTTTTTGTCGCACCCCCTGTCAAAATGAGGACTGTGGCCACGTCAATTACGGTCGCCTTTGGAGTGCGGTTCGACAATATTGCAGCCACTCCCAGCGTGCATTCGGGCCTAGCTGCGCTGACCGAGCAATATACCGGTATCTTCTACAACACTTTGACAATGCTGATATCAATGGTGTTGGAGAAGAATCTGAATTTTGAGCATCTGAAGAAGTCCTCTCGGTTTTCGATAGAGGCGATCAGGGACCTTGGCGATATTGGTTTAGCTGACGCCCTGGCGGAGGTAGTTAATGGTTTGGAGCAACCCGTTAACGAATACTCGCAGCTATCCCAAGATAGTGTTGACGATTTGGTCCAGGATGAATACGACTCGCTGACTGCAAGGCTGGGAGAGTTGGAAGCTCTGAACAGGTCCCTCGAGATGCGGCAGCAGGAGATGAGCGACGAGCACACCCTCTTAGAGTGTGTTGTTCCCCAGTTGGCCAAGAGTAAAGCTGAACATGAGAAAAAAGAAGAGAGGGTCCATAAGTTGGAGGCTGAGCTCGCTTTAGCGAAGGAGTGGTCTCGTGCTTCAGCCGCTGGTGTGCATGTGTTACAGAGCCAGATGGAAGAAGCTCAACAGAACTTGGCACATGCGAGTGCCATGCACGCCGCTCTTACTCATTCTCTGTCTGATTTATCCGGCTTGAATAATGAAGAGACGAGATGGGAGCGAGCTCGAGCTGCCATTTTGGACTCCAGGAATGCGAAGATGGCCAGACTGGCGTAGTAGATTCACGATTTGACCGCTCCTCCTTCATGATGTACTTTTGCTTTTGTTTTTTAATGTACTTTCGCTCTTTTTTGGGGAATAATAAAGAGGCTTTTCATCTGACTTTGTGGACCCGACATTTCGGAATGTAAATGACGGGGTTGGGTGAGAGTAATATCAGAGGTAGTATGGACGTGATAGTCTCTCGGTAAACCCTTTTTTAGCAGGGCGTATCTATTCAGAGGTCTTATGGACATGATAGAATACGGCCCAACTAGTTTTGTTTTGGAAGTAGTTTTGTCAGAATGAGATTTTTGCCTTATTTCACTTGAGCAGAGGAGGTTAAGCATAGTACCTTTTCAGGAATTTGCCATTGATTGGAGCCATTAGTAGGTCTCCATTAGGCTGGGCTAACCTGTAAGTGCTGTTTGAGAACGTTGTCTCGATCACGTAGGGGCCTTCCCATTTGGACTGAAATTTGCCTTTGCTCCTGTGAGTGAGAATCATTGGCCTTCTTACAGCTAAGACTAGCTCGCCAACTTTGAACACTCTTTCCTTTACTTTTTGATTAAAAGCTTAGGAAATGCGCGCTTGATAGAACGTGATGCTCTGTTGAGCTTGAAGGCATTTTTCGTCTAATCCTTCTATCTCTTGAAGTCTTAAAAGGTCATTCTTTTCTCGAGTTAACTCATTGGCGACTGCTATCCTGAGTGACGGGATTTGGATTTTGATGGGAAGAACTGCTTCGCTCCCGTAGACCAGTGAGAACAGGGTACAACCTGTCGGTGCTCGGACCGTTGTGCGGTATGCCCAGAGACATTCTCCCAGCTTCTCGTTCCAATCTCTTTTGTTCGAAGAGACAAACTTCTTCAAGAGTTTGATAATGGTTTTGTTGAAGGCTTCTGCCAAACCATTAGCAGCTGGATAATACGCCGTAGAGGCGACATTTTATATCCGATTTTTATCGCAAAATCGATAAAACGCTTGGCTGATGAACTGAGGCCCATTGTCATGGATTATCCTTCGGGGAATTCCAAAGCGATAAATGACGTGATATTTGATGAAGCTAATCACATTGGATGTTTTTACCTTAGCGAGAGGGATCGTCTCTGCCCATTTGGAGAAGTAATCCGTGATGGCCAGTATGAACTGGTGACCTCTGGAAGAAGACGGGTGAATAGGACCAATGATGTCCATACCCCATGCTTCGAAAGGCCAGGATGCAACCGTAAGATGTATATGTTCAGACGGCTGGTATATGAAGTCTGTATGGACCTGACAGGCCTTGAATCGTTTGGCATACTTGATTGCGTCTGCGATCATAGTGGGCCAGTAATAGCCCATTCTCCTGATACGATCCTGTAGCTTAGGACCGGGTTAATGCGCCCCGCATATGCCGTCGTGAGCTTCGCGGACGATCTGTTGTGCTTCGTCATTAGAGAGATATCTCAATAGCAGTCTGTCGTAGGTCCGACAATATAGGCATTGTGAAGATGCATCAAAGTAGAAGCGTAATGATCGTCTTTTGACGGATGCTGCTTCTTTAGGGTCCTCCGACAAGATTTCGTATGCCACAAAATCTATAAAGGGACTTCTCCAATCTCTCGTAGGAGGATCGGTGTTCACAGCGTAACTGCGTTCGACGTGAGCGTTGTTCTTCACGCAAAATAGATCTCTGTTAAGAAGGATTACCGAATTCTGCCTTCTTATAGGAGTAGCTAAATCTGCAGCTAGACTGGCTAGGGCATCGGCTTCCAGATTCTGAGATCGAGGTACATGCTCTAGGAAGAATCCTTTGAATGTCACGGCTATCTCGACCGTTGCTTGGTGATAGGGGATGAGGTCTGGATTCCGAACTTCATATATTCCCCTGACTTGATTGACGATAAGCAGAGAATCACCAAAAGCTTCCAGAGATTCGACCCCCAGCTCTTTAGCGACTTGGAGCCCGATTAGTAGAGCGTTGTACTCTGCCATATTATTGGAACAGGGCTCGTTAAGAGAGTATGCTCGATAGATGACGAGTTTATCGGGAGTAACCAGGACAATTCCTACCCCTGAAACTACGTTTCCTTTGGGACCAATCCTGGAGGCGCCGTCGAAGAATAGTTGCCATGCGTCACTTTTCATTGCGGAACTAAATTCTGCAACTTCGTCGGGAATGTCCTCGTATAATTTGGAGGCCTCCGGGATCGGATGAGCAGCTAGGAAGTTAGCCAATACTTGGCCTTTGATGGACTTCTGAGGGACGTACACCATGTCATATGGTGTCAGTAACATCACCCAAGTTGCGAGTCGGGAGTTAAGAACACTTAGCTTGTTCATCAGTACCCGAAGAGGATTGATCTTGGAGATGATGTGAATAGTCTGGCCATTGACATAGTGCCGCAACTTCTGGATAGCGAACATCAGAGCCAAACATTCTTTTTCTACCAAATTGTATCGGTGCTTAGCTCCGATCATCATTCTACTTAGATAGTAGATAGCCTGTTCATGTCCCGCATCGTTCTTCTGCACGAGAAGAGCTCCCAGAGAATGGTCTATCGCTCGAACGTACAGGAAGAATGGTCTTCCTACGACGGGAGACACCAGAACTGGCGGACTAGTGAGGTAGCGCTTGATATCCTCGAACGCTTGCTGACAGGCTTTGTCCCATACGAAGGATACACCTTTCTTCATGAGGCGAGAAAAAGGCTGGCATCTTCCAGAGAGGTTGGATATAAATCTCCGGATATAGGCCAGACGACCTTGAAATCCCCTGAGTTCCCTCAGATTACGGGGTGGTCGCATTTCCAAGATGGCCTTGACTTTATCAGGGTCCACTTGAATGCCTTTGGCGGTAATGACGAATCCCAGAAATTTGCCACTAGATACACCCAGAAAGGACTTTGTAGGATTCATTTTGAGTTGATGTTGGCACATCAGCTCAAATACCGTCTTTAAGTCTTGGATGTGATTGACCCTGAGGCAACTTTTGACAGCTATATCGTCTACGTAACATTCCACTGTCTTGCGTAAATGCTTATGGAATATGTTACTCATAGCCCGTTGGTAAGTAGCTCCGACGTTCTTCAACTCGAAGGGCATGACTGTATAGCAATATACCCCCAGTGGTGTTCGGAAGGCAGTATGCTTCTCGTCTTTAGGATGCATCTTGATTTGATTGTATCCTGAGAATCCATCCATGAAAGACATACGTTCAAAACCGCAGGTATTGTCGATCATGACGTCTGTGATGGGAAGAGGAAACTCGTCCTTGGTGCAGGCTGCGTTCAGATCTCGGTAATCGATGCAAACTCGCACTTTCCCATTCTTTGGCGACCCAGTCGGGATGTTGTTCCTCCCGGATAAAATCGTAGGCTATCAACTTCTTGACTTCAGCTTCAATGGCGTCCATCATATCCGGACGAAACCGGCGTTGGTACTGCTTTACAGGCTTTGAATCGGGCAATATGTTGAGTTTATGAGTAGCCACCTTTGGATCAAGTCCTGGCATATCTTCATAATTCTACGCAAAGACGTCGATGTATTCTCTTATCAGTTGAATGACTTCTTCCCTTTCAGCTGGGAAAAGATTGTTACTGATAAATATCATCTTTGGTAAAAGTTCATCCCCAACATTAATCTGGATAACTTCATCTTTGGTGGGAGGTTCTCTCTGTTCGAAGCAGAATTCCTACTGTGTATCCATTTGCTGAGCCCAAGCGTCATTCTCGAATAGTTTGATTTCTTGTTCGTTTGATTCGAAGGGATCCGTCACTACCATATTTACTGGTAATGTTTGCTCGAGAGCACGAGATGAGTTGGAGGGCGACGAGCCATCTTGAAAAGGGGAAAATGTGTCCTTATCTGACTTGAAAGTCGTAAGGGAGGTGGCATACCCTAACCCGAAATGAGTTTGTTGATAGTGGAGATTGTCGTACCACGGTATTCGTCTGCCTTTCCCATAGTTGAGACCTGGCTTCAGTTTTAAGTCATAACCCATATTTTGCATGATCTTTAAGGCTTGCGGGCTGTACCTGTGAACTTGTATTTCACCAGCATCGTCATTGAAGGAATCTTCTCGTATAGTCGATTCGTTACGCGTTCGGCCCAAGACTATTGAATGCTGACTGCTGCGGGCAGGCGGAATAATGAAGATAGAGTCCTCATGGGGTCCATATATCGCGACGAATTTGGATAATGATGCTACTTCCCATATGTATGGATGATAGGAATCTATAGCTTCCAAAAAATTTTGCGCTATAGGTTCTATATCATCATGGGGAGAGGATTCCTGATTTGGAATCTGAGCGTCGATATACTGGAAAAGAGGATGTTTATTATCATCTGAAATTCTGTTCCTGGTTGTATTTACATCAGTCGGCTGCTTGTTGCGCCAAAGGTTGATGACCAAGGGTGGAGGCTTCTGGTTCAAAGTGATCACTAGAGGATCACCCCCTTTTTTTGACATGGTTTTGTTCAGATGGATAGCCATAGGCTCCATGGCTTTTGGACGAGTAGTTCGCCCTTTCACTCTGATTGACAGTGGTTGTTCGGCAGAGGGCCCTTCAGGCTCCCGGTGGGATTCCTTCTCTGCTTAGGCTGACACCTCCTCCGCGTAGTCTTGAGAGTACAATACGGCATCGGAATAGTAGGATTCTATTCCTTTGAATGGGTTTAGGTCAGCAACCTCCGTTTGTACTGTTCCTTGGGGGTCTATATATTTAAGGCATTAATGTAGAGTTGAACGAACAATGTTGTGGTCGTGGATCCACGGTCTACCCAGCAAAATGTTGTAGGATACCTCTGAATCAATGACATAGCATGTAGCCACCGATCTGAGGTTGTCAATCTAGATCCTCGAGCAAATTTTCCCCAACGGCTTACTTCTTCCGGCATTGAAACCCACGATTGTAGTGGTGGTGTAAGCCAATTCGCTGGTAGGAATCCTCAGCGGTCTGAGCAGACTATGAGGAATGATGCTAATTGATGATCCCGGATCTATGTGGATCCGGTCAACCTCCATGGAACCAACGTATCCGGTGTAATAGAGGGGTCTGTCATGCCTGTTATGTTTTAGCAGCATGTCATCTTGTGTAAAAGTGATGTTTGGGACCACCTCCATCACACTGTGGCATTGAGGATACGCCATTGGTTCCTCGTCAGGGGACTTGAGCTGGGTCAGGTATGCTTCCGCCTGTATCAGTGCTTCACTCAGGGCCAGACGAGTGTCTTGGGAGAGCCTGAGTAGCTCAAAGATGGAAAACCTGGCTGGTGTATTGGCCAGTTGGGCCAGGATGTCGAAGTTGTATGGCTTCTCTAAACCTTTGTTTTGAATATTTTTCACAGGTTTATCGAAGCGTACTTCTTTCTGCTTCCCCTTGTCCGCCGAAGTCGGTCTTGCAGGATCGGCCTGTGGTATGGCGGGCTCTGTAGCTGAAGCGTCTGCCGGTGCATCTTCCGGACTTGCTCCGTAGTCCTTGAGGTAAGCTTTCCCTGAACGGGTTGCGGCCAAAGCCTCGTCTTCGTCTAATGGCAAAGAAGTTACAACCATATGGCATGGTTTGCATTTGTAGTTCTTCCTAGACTTAGCCTTAGCAGCATTAGTCTCTTTCTCGAGTTCCGATACTAAATCCGGATAAACCCACATGATCTCGCCCCGCCGGGTGGTTAAGGGCACACCGTTCGGGACTTCTTGGGGAGGCAGATTGCCAAATTGCAGGGAGATCATATTGGCCGTGACCGTCTTCTCGGTGTTATGCAGAGTGATGGCCTTAGCATCGATCAGCCCCTGGATCTTCCTTTTCAGTATGTAACACGCCTTGGTCGGGTGGTGTACGTATCTGTGGAAGATGCAGTACTTGGGGTTGTTGGCACTGCCGACTTCACTGGGCCGCTTCTCCTCCGGAAGGGTGATCCTTCCACTCTTGATGAGACACTCGAATATACTCAGAATATCGTCGTCGTCGAAAGAGTATACTTCGACGGGCCTGAAAGTCCCAGGTTTCGTCTGCGTGGTTGCCGCAGTCTTTTGTCTGGACGTATTGATTGCTAGAGCTTCTTTTCCTTTAGAACTGCGAGGATGGTCGCCGTTGGGGGATGACCTTTTGCCTTTGTCAGAGGTAGAGATCATAATGCCATTGTCGCGCGCCTTGCGACTATTGTCATCGGCGGCCACTGCTGAGATGATGAACGAGGGCCAGTCGTGGAACTGATATGGTCCTATGAACACCGAAACCACAGAAAGGAGGTTCTTCCTGTAAATGTCCACCAACGCAGAGTCTGGAACTCCTGGAGGCATCTGTAGCGTGGCTTGACGAAAACTTTCGATGAAGGTAAGAACGTCCTCTTTTTCCCTCTACTTGACTTCGATGAGAGAGGACATAGACATGTCCATTCCTCCCTCGTAGAATCGTGTGAAGAATAAAGCCTTAAAGTCTTCGAAGGAAGTAATGTAGTTGTCTGCCAGGCTGCGGTACCACTGGTAAGCCACTCCTGAGAGACAGCCCTTGAACACCCGAGTGAGGAGGGCGTCATTCCCTTGTAGCAACACCGTCATCATACTGAAATAGTTTATGTACTGACTTGGCAATGTTTTCCCCTTGAACAGAGCCATAGTCTGAGGTTTGTATCTTGGAGGGAAAGGGACCTCTTCCTAGATAGCCGGGTAAGGCTGGTTGATTCCCAATTTCTTGAGCTGATCTTTGTGCTTCAAGGCATCGAATTGGGCTTTCAACTCCCGTACTGCTTGCATCGAATTTTTAGCCGGTAGCGAGACCACGGATTGGTGCAGAGTCGGTTGTATCGTGACTCCCACAGGAGGTAATGCATTCTTCGAGTGAGGAAGTGGAGGACCAGCTGACTCTTGATCTAGAGCAGGTTCTTGGACCGTGTTGGATGGTGGCAAGTCTACCCCCACACGTATCTGTGCTGGCTGGACTGATGTTTGAGCCATAGCAGCCGCCTGTTGAGTTAGCATCATCTGGTGCATGTTCTCCATCATGTATTACATTTGTTTCAGAGACGTCTCCAGTGTAGTGATGCGCTGTTCCTCACTTCCTGACGACGAAGCTTCCTCATGTTTATCTCCAATGGCGTATACTCCCATTTTCTTGGACATCGTCGAAGGATGTGTATAGGTCGCTGCAGAAGTCGACTCTATACTCTCAGTATTTGATTCGGGAGAATGGCGACCCCCAGCGTCGGAATCAGAGGAGTATGGAGTCAGTTGTTGTGACCTCGAACGAGTGTTCTGGAACACCCCATCTTCAGTGTCTCTGAGGAGTATGTTGAATCTTCTTCGGCTCGGAGTTCCAGAGGACGGACGTTTTGAGCCTGAGCTTCCTCCAGGTATATGTGAAGCCATGTTCACAGATGCATGTGTGGGCTCTTCTTCTAGGAAAGATGGAGAGTAGCTCAGTCGGTCGAAAACTGGCCGTTTTGCTTTAGAACAGCAGTAATTAATTACAATCCTGTGACCATCACAACAGTGCTCGCTAGAAGGCGTAATAGCCATGCTGGAAGATTCCCTCTCCTTGCGTCTCTGGATTAGATACTTGCACAGGTCAGGAGAAGTTACAGAAGAAGAAGATGATGGCTTGTTCCTCCTGTTCTCATTAGTAGGCGTGCGGATGATGGGGACCATAGTCTTCCTTGTGCCACCCGTATACAACAGATTGGCCATCTGGGTGGCAGATAATCTCCGAGGAGCGCATCTTTCCGTCAATCGAGCCTTCTGTACGCTTAGGGACTTTGCCTGGCGTAATTTTGAGCTTCGCTCTGGTTGGCGTAAGGCTGAGGTTGTCCTCAGGCGGCCATCAGCTTCTCGCGTAATTTGGAGGGCGGGTAGATTTTTTCCTTGCTAGCATGAATGCCGAGAAGTTAAGTAGCTCGTCGCTTGCTTTCCCCTGCGGAGATCACGGGTGTCATCTGGTTCCCCGTAGAGGTCAGATGTTGTCTTACGCGCGGAGCGTGCTTTGTACTTCCGATTTGGCACTGAGGAATCATCAGAAGTTTTGTCTATTCTGCCACGGACGGGAGACTGGTTTCTACGCATAGAGCGCAGTGGATACCTCTGGGTTAGCGCTGAGGCTTTGCCCGAAGTTTTGTCTGTACCGCGCGTAGCGGGAGACTAGTTTCTACGCGTAGAGCGCAGTGGATACTTCTGGGTTAGCGCTGAGACTTTGCCCGAAGTTTTGTCTGTACCGCGCGTAACGGAAGACTGGTTTCTACACGTAGAGCACAGTGGATACTTCTGGGTTAGCGCTGAGGCTTTGCCCGAAGTTTTGTCTGTACCGCGCGCAGTGGGAGACTGAATTTTACGTGCAGGGCACGAAGGGAGCAATGCTACAACCTCATTGGTCGGAGAGATCGGAGAGGTCGGAGAGATCGGAGAGTCCACAGGAATGGTAGAGGATGTCTTGGGCATCCAGACCTTATGCAGCTTCATGTTGTTTTGTACAGAGAGAGAGTGAGAGCTACCCCCCGTCCGAAGCATGTCTACGTAGGCAGACTGGTCGAACTGGACGACCAGTATCTTCTTCATGGATCCCACGAGTACCGTATCTTGTTGAGCAATCGCTTCCTCATCAGAAGAGAAAGATGTCCCCAGCAGAGTCGCCATCTTGTTTGTGGTATTAAACGAAAGAACGAAATGTATATAATACGAGGTTTGCACGAAACCCGCCTTCTTTGGTTTACAAACAAACTTGTACAATTTGATCCTATACGAGGATGTAGGAGTATAATTTATTTAATCTGGGTAGATAATTGCTATAGGTGTCTGATCTGCAGTCGATCACTTTAGCCCTTGGACTACACGATGGTGAAGAAGTGCCGTGGAAGACGGAAAGCAGCTTCGTAGGTGGCGAAAGAGGATGGATGCACGATGCCAATGTCGTCGATCGCTACTATTTGCCTGAGCTCTGGATGCTTCTCTCTCTCTCTCTCTCAAAGACTCTTCGACCTCTCCTCAATCTCCAATGTTTCGACCCGTGGTTTGATCTACTTTCAAAGTTTTGACCTTGATCAATTTTTAAAGTCTCGACCTGTTCCTCTGTTGATAGAGGTTTCTATTTATAGAGTTTTGGTGACAGTGACCACTCAATCGGTGTGGAAACCGAGTAGTGGAAAGTACAATACCCTTTTACACAACGGTTAAAATAACCAAAGACTGCGTATAGATGACCTTTTGAATAAGCGTGTGATGCGGGTTCAACTAAGGGACAAAACGCGTATAATCGCTACGAAGATCACGGCATAGAAGCCACGTAGATAGGTATCCCTCGTGTAGAAGAGGTTGGCGTAGAAGCCAATGTCTATCACCATGGCGTAGAAGCCAAGTAGGCATAGAAGCCGAGTAGGCGTAGAAGCCTGATGGCATAGAAGCCGAATAAGCACAGAAGGCAGAATGAGCATAGAAGCCGAACGAGCATAGAAGCTGAATGGGCGTAGAAGCCGAGGTAATATGGATGTCTTTAGCCGAAATCACGGCTCTTGGAGATAGAATCAAATCTCTCGCATTAAAAACAGAGATCCGCCATCATTATTAATTGCCGAGGCGTATTCCGAAGGCCTGCCACCGTTCTGAGCATTCGGTTCAGAGACGTGCCTCGAGCCCTGTACGAAGAGCAACTTTTGACGTGGCAGTCTGTTAATCTTCCGCGGAGGGTAAACAGTTCATGTTTGCCTGTGTAAAACAAGGCAGCGTATCCCCTTGTATGCGTAAAAGCAGTCTCCACTGAGAGGATATCAGTAAATGATGGTTCGGTGATATTTAATCAAATCCTCTGCATTAAATGCAGAGATCCGCCATCATACTGTGGGGCACGTCCCGAGTGGTCTGCCATCTTTCCAGTCGTCGTCTGGGTAGCCGTGCAGCACTTTTTGTCAGGAGTCAGATGTCAGGTTCACTGCGTGACTTGACAGGTTCATTTCGGGGAAGACGAAGCGTTCCTCGTACGCTTTTAACGCTGCTATGAAAGCGGATGAGTTTTACGCCATGGAGGCGATGAAGCACCCCGTCTACGCTGAAGCGGCCTGGACATACTGTATTTACGTAGATGGTCCCATCATATTTTATGCCGTGCTCAGCGAAAAAGCTCCGTTGCACTCTTGATGGCCTTGAGGTCCCCTGCTTACGCTGTCCTGCATCACCATGTTGCGTAGAGCTATCCAGCATATTTTTTATGCTTCTACAGCATCAAGGACTGATGGTGCAATAAAAGCCAACCCATCAAGTAGTGATAGGGTAACTCCACCCTATTTAACTCTCTAATCCCTTTGTGGTGCTTCACCTTAGAGGCAAAATGTTGGAGACCGCGGTGGATGCAACAGACTATCACGGGTAGCAGCGCAAGATGATGGCTAAAAGCCAGCCGCACGGCCGAGAGAATGAGATTACGACTAATTCTCTCAATCGAGCCTAAACCATCCGCGAACACGCAGCTGCGTAGCCAGATCATCAGATATCCCACTAGCAGTGCTTTCTCAGATATTTCGTAGGTATCTATGAAGAAGTAGCTCAACTCCTCGCTCTCGGTAGACAGATTACGAGCGATAGATGCCTCACGATACTTCTGGATCAATGCCGCGACATCCTCTTGGGATTTTGGCCCACGGACATAAACTTCGTCCGACTCGGGCTCCTCTGGGAAAAGATAGTGCATCCATACAGTAATGTGGGTATGTCCCCTTCGGACGAATTCTCCTCCCAATTCATTCTCTGGAAGATACTATAATGGCACAATAGATCTACGTACACTGCTACAAGCTTCGGATCCTCCTTTTCGAGGTCTTGTAGTTTGCTGTTACTCGGGACATATTCCTCGTAAGGCAAATCACCCCAGGAAAGCTTCGACACCAAGTGTATCTCATGCAAAGCAAGCCCCATCTCACCACCAGGCATGAATAAAGTTCCCGTATGGTAGTTATACATCTCCATCAAGGCGATAAAGAGGCAACGGTTCGCCTTCATGCCATAACAGGTGCAATACCCCGTTTCGCTCAAGCGGATTGCTGATTCAAACAACAAAAGTGCAACATCCCGACCTACTTTGCTTCAGCGAGAATACTCATTTGAGGCAAAGGATTTCCAGACTTGTCCCTTCAGGAGTTCCGGCTTAGGCTTTCAAAGACTCGCTCGGAGTATCGCTCGACCGAGACAAATCATTAAGGTGGGTGGCTACAATGAACTTGTCTTTGCTTAGCCAGCACACTTAAAATATGGAATGATACATGCTAGTCGCTAGGTGAATCACCCCCTGCATGCTAATGAGAATACAACGCACCTAGTTAAGGGAATAATCCCAACTTATATTGCTTGTGTTAGAACATGGAAATGAAATATTGCTTATAATCAGACCCTCGCATGCTACCTTTGCCTTATGCAACTAGACCCTGCTTTGCCTCGAGTAGAACGATATGTATATGCTCTGTAGTGAATTGTTCACTTGCTACACTGCACGACCCTAGATTATGTTTGCTCGGTAACTCTCTTTACGGTTTCACTCCTCGGCTTACCTTCGGGTCCGAGCTAATGTGAATGCTTATGGTTATAACAAATGCATGCTTGCCTGCTCATATATTGCCTCAATTCAATGCTTGTCATATAATTGCATGCCAAGATCAAGTGAATTCTATCTTGCCTTATTTTCATCCAAACTACCGGAAGACTATCTAATAGCCGTTTGGAGCCAAGTATAGAATATTGAAAGTATTCGGGATCGTTTGTTTGCCAAGGCATTTCCCGAACTAGGGGACTGCATCAAGGGACACTTAAGCAAGATAATATTATAATACCTCAGAAAAATGATACTCGTCTTGTACTCAATCTAACGGCTCAGGGAGACTATGCAAAGACTGATTATGCTATATGATTGTTTCATACTCGTATTGCCTTAGATTGCATCAAGTCAAGTTGAACACTGAACGAGAATCGTGGTAAGTAAAGCAATGAATCAATAGCTCGAGGAGCAATACTCGTTCAGAAAAGAATCAAGGATTATTGTTATGAATCTGGAATGGCCTTAGAGACTTGCATATCGTGGACAACTTGTGCACAAGGTTTATGGGTTCCGCAGATGATTGCCGGGGCACCGGGACTGATCCGATCCGGACGGAATAATGGATTAGTCAATATGTTGGAGGAGGAAATGGCATATGGCGGGGCTCTCTATCTACGTCACATATCATTTCTTTCCCGTGACTATAACTCATCCTTTATGGCTATGCCAGCGACAATCGTTCATATAGATAAGTTATCTTCGCTTAGCGGCAATCCACATGCAAGTTATTGCATCATATCAAAAATAACTGATACACCTGAACAATCTTGAGTATTATGTTGTATATATGGAACACTTGAACGTCTTATGCAACACACCTGATATTTCGTGTAACTTGTGCACCTGAAGCATAATCTCGCTCACAACACAGTGTTTGTATATGTTATTGTCTATGAATGTTTATACATGCTCGTTCTTGAATTTACTTGGTTTGCCTTAGACTAGGAAGGATAAATGGTAAGTTGGTAAGTCTCGCCGTATTTTCTCTTGTATCACACAGCGCACTGCCACACGAGTTAAGCTATTCAAATTCTTACCATGAAACTGATCCTAAGGCAACTAGAAAGACAACATAATAGTTGGTGCACGGAACCTATATTACGTGTTTAGATTTTTTGAATGGGCGAGTAGCCTCCCCAGTAGTGGATTCATGTACTGATAACCCACCAGATTATTTGCAGGATGCGGGAGAACCTCGTTCGGTACGGATGCCTCATTCGTGCGTGCTAAGGCATGGTGTTCACTCTGGAGCCTTGGAGCATTGCGTCCGGAACTGAAGCACATATAAAAGACATAATATTGGAACATCGCCTTTATATCATTCCACAAATGTAGCCACTTGGCACAATTTTATTATTTCAGAGAGAGAGGCTTGAGCGACTTGTAATCTTGGCTATACGTCGCTTGTAACACTTGTTCAAATATCAATAAAGAGTTTGCTTTAATTAAATACTTGTGTTATTCAATGCTTCCGCTATTGACGAATCTGTGAACTTGTTACCAATCGCCTATGCATTCATAATTATGTTGCACTCGGACAATCTGTGCGACTCTGTGACTTAGACCTCTTACCGCCAACCAATAAACCCCGGCCTTGCACGGGCGTGGCTCACGCTCGTGCGGCATCACGCCCAGATGGGTCAAGCGATCGTCCCGCGGGAGCATTGGTGCGGTGATTCTCGGCTAACGGGGACGACCAATTAGCTTGCGGGAGATCGGAGCGTGACAGATTGGTATCAGAGTTTGGCCATACGCCTTTGGACTTCGTTTTGATTCTCCTAGTTTCGAAAGATCGTTCGTGGGTTATGTGCACACACTCTCTCTCAATGTCCCAAACGTAATGTTCCAAACAGTAAGTCTAAATACTTTTAAAAAAGTTCTTTGAATGATGTGATTGCTTGTACAAAAATTATGATGATATGGCCTTTGTGCCAACCTGTGTCTGACCATTCAGGAATAGACTAGTGCTAGAATTGCGACTTGTGTGCAAAACCGAAATTCCTATACATGTTTGTCCAACTGGTTAGTGCGAAATCGAATAATTCTCGAACGGTTAACTTTGCACGCAGCCTTTTGGCTAAGTTGTATTGAGTATCGCGCGCCAAGACCCTTTGGCGCAAGCTAAGTTGTAACGAAATTAGGATATCATTCAGGAATAAGACAAGTCAGACTTAGAATGACAACCGATAGAAACATTCTCAAATTTATCGCTTAGGTGAATATGGAGAATCGTGCTTGGATTTTGAGAAATAGCTCGAACGGTATTTCGTATTGGAAGATACAAATCGATTGAGGATTTAATTGGATGACTCAATTTCGAGTGGTGTATGGATCATTTAGAAAATGTCCAAATGGATTCATAGTTCTCGTGCGATAGTCGAATTGAACGGATTTGAGAATGTCTTGAATAAATGATAAGGCTTATATCGAATTGGGATTCACGGAAATGGAAATCGATACCTTGGTTAAGGAAACTTGTTGGAAACTTAGAGTATCGTGCGAGCAATTTTGGATTGAAATAAACAAAATAAACTTGAATAAAATATCGCTCAAATAAAAGTTAGTCCAAAAATAAATATTGTGGTTCGCTGAAAGAGATGAACGATAATAGATTTGGCTTGGAGTTTGTAAGAATGATCTTGAAACCTAGTTCAAAACGATAATATTCGAAATCAGTCCCAACGGGAGTGATTATCCTGCGGGAGCGCCGACGTGGTGATTTACATACGGCAGGGATGATCGAACTCACAAAAATATGTTCGGTGATTATTCCAAACGAACTCGATGAATAGAACGTATCAAAATGCAATAAACTTGGGCTTGAATAATTGAACCTAGTTGCTTGAGGAATGCTACAAGTAAGACTATGGAATTATCGAACGGTAACACTGAAGTTGGATAATTTTATTAGACGAATTATAATTACTGCATGAACGGACTTGACTCGATAAATATTTATATAACTTGGATGGAGGAAAGTAAATATCAAGGTGTCTTGATCGTTTCGAAGAAAAACCATAACATTTAAATATTCTTGTCTTGTGCGAGCGTAACTCTATGCCCGTACATGCGTCATATCCAGATTAGGACGATTATCCAGTGGGAGCGTTGACATGGTAATCTCACATCCAACGAGGGTGATCGAACTCGCGGGAGGCTGGAGCATGATAATTTATGGATCGTCTTGACTTTTGGTTCGACACGATAAAACAAATTTGGAATGCAAGTGATCAAAAATATTTCGATGGATAAGTTAGCGTAGAACCTGAAATAAATCACGCTTGATAGTTTCGTGAACAAATATGTGAATCAGGTTGGATGACTTGGAGTTATAATCAAAAAAGTTTAGAATCGAATCTTGGCTTGGTGGTCTAGACTTGAAATATATAGGTATTCTATCAAAGCATGTTTGGAGAGATAGACTATGCAAATTACTAGGCTTGTCTTGCAACTTGGATATATTATAGATTTTACTGAACGGACTCATCCCCTGTACAAACGAACGTGTTATTGAGAGTAGGATAATCCGTGCTTGATGTTTAGAAATTTGAGTGAAACGAGCTTGGGTAGAATACCCCGTACAAATGAACAATGGTTTGACCCTAGGAATTGGGGCGAGCATCGTGCGATAAATTTGCACGATGACTCGAGTACTTGAACTTGTACCTATGACCTTGTGAGCTGACCTAATAATTAGGCAGATGACCCTGTGCCGAGTGAATGAACCTGTGTTACCGGCTTTACCATATTGCTTGAACAAGCCATAGAACTAGGGCAGCAAGACTTAGGGTTAGACTTGGGAGCGATAACGTGTGCTATGTTTGTCCCGAGCGAACAGACACTAGTCGGTTGATCGGATAGATCGTACTTAACGGTTGTGCAAATACTTGAATTGGGTTGGAATGGAAATGACTTAGAATTTGATTGACTCTATCAGAAGTATCCTTGTGATTCATAAAACGAGAACCATGAGATTTTCGCAAAGTAGCTTGTCCGATTTCACTATCTCTAAGTTTGGTTGAATGCATATGTTTGAGGGACGCCTTGAATGTGTGCATGATCCAAGACTAAAGGATATGTGAAACTCGAGTGCTAATATTTCGCTACCGTCGAGTTAGTTGACATGCATATGTTTGAGGGGCACTTCGAATATGTGCACGATCCAGACTCGTGGTATGCCGATCTCTTATGCTAGTACAAGTGAATATCCACACGAATAAGTATAACGAATTGTATAAGTTTGCCTCAGCCCTAAATCATCATTTAGTATAGATATAAATGGATCCTACGTTAAGCAATATGTCCCACGCTAAGGCACAAATGAGACCGACTCAGCATACACGGGACACGGCGTAAGAAGAGAGTAGGAGATTATGAACAAAATTGGATCTAGTGGTACCGATTGCTATGCTTGGGATATATTCAATAATGTGATAGAACGACTTGCCCTCAGGAAGTCTCGAGGATGAGAATTTTCTGAGTGGTGTATGATGTAACACCCTATTTCACTCAAGCGGACTGTCGATTCAAATGACAAAAGTACAACGTCCCAACCCGCTTTGCTTCAGCGAGAATACTCGTTTGAGGCAAAGGATTTCCAGACTTGCCCCTTCAGGACTTCCGGCTTAGTCTTTCAAAGGCTCGATCGGAGTATCGCTCGACCGAGGCGAATCATCTCTAAGGTGGGTGGCTACGATGAACTTGTCTTTGCTTAGCCAGCACACTTAAAATATGGAACGATACATGCTATTCACTAGGTGAATCACCCTCTGCATGCTAATAAGAATACAACGCACCTATCTAAGAAAATAATCCCAACTTTTATTGCTTGTGTTAGAACATAGAAATAAAATATTGCTTATAATCAGACCCTCGTATGCTACCTTTGCCTTGTACAACTAGACCCTTTGCCTCGAGTAGAACGATATGTATATGCTCTGTAGTACACCGTTCATTTGCTACACTACACGACCCTAGATTATGTTCGCTCGGTAAGTCTCTTTACGGTTTCACTCCTCGGCTTACCTTCGGGCCCGAGCTAACGTGAATGCTTATGGTTATAACAAATGCATGCTTGCCTGCTCATATATTGCCTCGATTCAATGCTTGTCATATAATTGCATGCCAAGATCAAGTGAATGCTATCTTGCCTTGTTTTTATCCAAACCACCGGAAGACTATCTAATAGTCGTTCGGAGCCAAGTATAGAACATTGAAAGTATTCGGGACCGTTTGGTCGCCAAGGCATTTTCCGAACTAGGAAACTGCATCAAGGGATAGTTAAGCAAGATAATATCGCAACACCTCAGAAAAGTAATACTCGTCTTGTACTCAATCTAATGGCCCAGGGAGACTATGCAAAGACAGATCATGCTATGTGATTGTCTCATACTCGTATTACCTTAGATTGTATCAAGTTAAGTTGAACACTGAACGAGAATCGTGTTAAGTAAAGCAATGAATCAATAGCTCGAGGAGCAATACTCGTTCAGAAAAGAATCAAGGATTATTGTTATGAATTTGGAATAGCCTTAGAGACTTGCATGTCGTGGACAACTTGTGCACAAGGTTTATGGGTTCCGCGGACGATTGCCGGGACATCGGGACTGATTCGATCCGGACGGAACATATGGATTAGTCAGTATGTTGGAGGAGAAAATTGCATGTGGCGGGGCTCGCTACCTGCGTCGCATATCATTTATGTCCCGTGACTATAACTCATCCTTTATGGCTATGCCAGCTATAATCATTGATATAGATAAGTCATCCTCGCTTAGCGGCAATCCGTATGCGAGTCATTGCATCGCATCAAAAATAACTGATAAACTTGAACGATCTTGAGTATTATGTTGTACATATGGAACACTTGAATGTCTTATGAAACACACTTGATATTTTTTGTAACTCGTGCACCCGAAGCGTAATCTCGCTCACAACACAGTGTTTGCATATGCTATTACCTATGAATATTTATACATGCTCGTTCTTGAATTTACTTGGTTTGCCTTGGACAAGGAAGGATAAATGGTAAGTTGGTAAGTATCACCGTATTTTCTCTTATATCGTACGGTGCACTGCCACACGAGTTAAGCTATTCAAATCCTTGCCATAAAACTGATCCTAAGGCAACTAGAAAGACAACATAATAGTTGGTGCATGGAACCTATATTACGTGTTTGGATTTATCGAGCGGGCGAGTAGTCTCCCCACCAGTGCATTCATGTACTGATAACCCACCAGATTGTTTGTAGGGTACGGGAGAACCTCGTTCGGTGCGGATGCCTCCTTCGTGCGTGCTAAGGCGTGGAGTTCACTCTGGAGCCTGGATCATTGCGTCCGAAACTGAAGCACATATACAAGACATAATGATGGAACATCGCCTTAACATCATTCCACAAATGTAGCCACTTGGGACGCTTTTATTGTTTTAAAGAGAGAGGCTTGAGCGACTTGTAATCTCGGCTATACGCCGCTTGTAACACTTGTTCAAATATCAATAAAGAGTTTGCTTTAATTAAATACTTGTGTTATTTAATGCTTTCGCTATGGACGACTCTGTGAACTTGTTACCAATCGCCTATGCATTCATAATTTTGCTGCACTCGGACAATCTGTGCGACTCTGTGGCTTAGACCTCTTACCGCCAGCCAATGAACCACGGCCTTGCACGGGCGCGGCTCATGCTCGTGCGGCATCACGCCCAAATGGGTCAAGGGATCGTCCCACGGGAGCGTTGGCGCATTGATTCTCGCATAGCAGGGACAAAAAATTAGCCTGCTGGAGATCGGGGCGTGACAACAAGTGCCCCGCACCGCAAGAAAGATATTGGCGTCCCTTATTTCCCGCTCATAGCGCCTCAACACCCATCGGGTCAACTAACACCACGAGGGACTGAAATGGGCCCAGCCAAGAGTCCTTAATTGACTAGAAGGATAACTCCATTTCTTGGCCACTTGGTGGAAGAACGTGTCAGCAACGTAAGAGTCAAGGTTTGGCCCTAAGTCTTTCCTGACAACACCCGGTGCCAACCAGAGAGAAGAATATGAAGGAGACTCCTTATGACAAGAGAAAGTCTCCTTGCTCATATTCGATCCGTACCAGATATTACCAAGGGCCCCCCCATGGCTCTGGCGTCAGGTTCCAGTTCATCTCCCTCTGGCTCATTACTACGCAAAAGTCTGACAGAGGCATATGGCGCTCAAAAGTGGGCAGCGACATCTTTGTCTCGTAATAGGTAAAAATCCAGTTCTCTTTGGACTTCCCCAAGTCCTAAGCAGAGGTAGTCATCACATCCCCGAAAAGAAAGAAGGGTTTCTTGAAAAGTGATCCTGTCCAGCAGTACTTTTTCCTGCGTTCATCTGGCTTTCATGGTAAAAATTGCTCTGGCCAGCAATCAGCTCTTGCCTCTCGGACGTGAAACCCCT
The DNA here is from genome assembly GCA_036927795.1 of Iris macrosiphon. NCBI lineage: Eukaryota > Viridiplantae > Streptophyta > Magnoliopsida > Asparagales > Iridaceae > Iris > Iris macrosiphon. The sequence goes on along the minus strand of JAYESA010000014.1, from coordinate 101,075,558 downwards.
TTCCAGTTAAACTTGCACGGAGGCAGTCAAATCCGTAAAGTTCATGCTCAATGGGACACGCTCAGGTTTAAGAATCAACTCACCAGAAAGATTAGCGGGCAAGCTCACTGCAAAGAACATAAAAGAAGCGCAAATTAGCACGTGTGCTAAAGTATCACAACAAAAAGCTAGGCGTGTCACCCACACAAGGCGCTGACTAGAACTGCGCAAAGTAGGGTTACCACCCATACGACAGATACACGGGCTGTGCATCGCAGAACCGTGCATCCATGCGACAGGTCATGTCAGAGGTCTGCGCACTTAGGCGACGAGACCCGGGAGAAGGTCGCGCATGTCTTTTCATCTATCCAACGAACCATATAAGCAATGTCTCAGGGTTTTCATTTGTCATCGTCCCTAGAGGAAACCCAACCTTTGACCGACTTTTGCACTTCTGAAGGAATCTTCAGGGAGACGCCCCCGACGATAAAAATTATCCCTCTTTCATTGCCCTTCTTCCTCGGGCCTGAAGCCTCAGTAGCTAGGTCCTTGCCCTTGGCAGCAGTGGAAGAAGAAAAAATTTGTGAAGCCTTGGCAGTCGTCGACGAAGAACACAAGAAAAATCGCAACAAAGGAGGAAGAAAATTAGCAAAGAGTCTCTCTTTTCCGACTTCCCCTCTTTTATAGACAAAATTGCCTCGATCCACGTGGAAACCTAGGATAAGAATGACGCTTGAAGTCTCGATCCACCGTCACCCAGAAGTGAACCGTCGCCTCAGACTCCGCGTCGTGAGATGGCTCATAATCCCAAGAAATCTTCCCTTGGATCGAATTGAATCCTGCATTAAATGGAGATGTGACAACCTGTAAACACTCATCCGTGCGACCCACGACCATACGGAACCAACGTCCATGCGACCGAAAATATATTCTCCATGCTTCTTATTCAAAGTATTCCAAACTAATCAGTTTAAAAATTTTGAAGGGGGTCTTGTAGAAGCATAAAAAATAAGCATCCATGCGACCCTGCGCCCAAAAAATGAAAACTCAGAAGAGATCAGGACGTAGAGTTTTCCTGTGGCCCAATAAGCCAACAGCCATGCGCCCCCAAAAGGAAGATCAAATTAGGCCGCAGAGTGGCCCTGCGACCCAAACAAAGATGACATCCATGCGTCTCGAATCAGCCAAAGTAGCTTGGCCGCAGAAGGATCTAACGTGGCATCCCGTCAGTAGGATCGTCTCTAACACAAAATTCTTACGAAAAGATTTTCTGACTTCATCAAAAGACATGAATATACTAAACGACAAAAGTCTCACGTCAGCACATAACTTCACTCTCGAAGTATGTGCAGCACCACGTGTACAGTACAACTGGCCTCATACGACTCCACGCGGTCCATACATCTCTGGCCCCATGCGTCCCAGACCCCACGAGGCCCTGTGCGTATCTGGCCCCATGCGTCCCAGACTCCATGCGATCCCATATGTCTCTGGCCCCATACGTCCCAGATTCTATGCGGTCCTATGCGTCTCTGGGCCCATGTGTCCCAGACTCCATGCGTTCCAAGCGTCTCTGGCTCCATGCGTCCCAGACTCCATGCGGTCCATGCGTTTCTGGCTCCACGTGTCCCAGACTCCATGCGTACCATGCGTCTCTGGCCATATGGGTTTCAGACCCCATGAAGACCAAATCTTGATGTTACGCAAGAGTGATTCTCTCCAACCAAGTACGAACTATGTGTCAAGCTGACATAGTCACACCCACAAATGACGAGAACCACCCAGATCTTCAGCAACAAAAAATCCTAACAAGTGCCTATGTGACAGCTCGGCCTGCTCACGGTTACAGCTGCACCCTATCAAGAAGGGGCACATAGCACCCTTCAGCATCCATACGGCCCAATATATGCTGTCATGCCCCAGTCCCAAAATACACGGGACCAGGCCACGTGACAATAGTCAGTTGACACGTCTCCAAGAATATCCTAATTTAATGGGTCTTAATGAAGAGTGCTACGCTGTCCTAAATTACTAACAAGTCCAATATCAACATCAAACAGATAATCTAATCTCATCCACAATATAACCAAAAGTACTAAAATAAATACTGAAAATAAACGCCAGTCTGTAATATCATAGTACAATCCAAAATGTCTGGTGGGAACAAACCCACTACTATAACAAAATAAAAGTACTGAAAGACATATAAAAAGAGTAATAACTAGAGCATCGGCTGACTAGATAATGATGCTCCCATCCTAGGCGGAAAGCCTACCAAATGATCACGGAAACTCTGACGGTAGCACTTCTAGCTCCTCCTCGGATGCGTACCTCATCTCCTGTCCCGGTCCGTACACTATAGGGTAATATGCCTCGTCCAAATCTGGAAGAAAACCAGGTCCTCAGAGGGACGTAACAAGATATATAGAAGCATGCCATATATAAATACTGAATAAAATATAGGATGTGCTAACCATCTAAGTGAATGCAATATGAGGACAACATTGGTACATATGGGTAGGCGTAGGCATAATGTCCAACACTCTGAAGAGCGTGGCATCTGCATAGTATAACGTCCATATCGCTCCGTAGAACGTGGCATCTGAGTAGTATATAGTCCATATTGCTCCGTAGAACATAGCATCTGAATAAATAAAGTCATTGGATCTGTGGCTCCTCCGGATACTACGAATTCCAATGCGTGTACCCCATACGCCTACTAGTTGTCCTCCCCGCCCAATATAGATATACAAGTAGAATACTCGACGTACATACCACGTATCTATATGCCAAGTCTCTACTAATTATATAATCCTGAATTACGTACTAAACCGTGTTGCATGTCACACGCACCGATAACTAGTCGGGTACGCGAACCCGCATCCCAACATGAATTTGTCACCGTGATGCGTGTAAGAGTGTCAGATCTCGAAAGATATCAGAGTATCCTCCCAATCGAGGTGAGTCTGCTAGCGACTAGGTCAAGTACACTACTCATCGACGTACTCGTCGACTACACCCGAGTCAATCTCGGACGTGCACAGTTGTATAAAAGAATGCAACAAGATATCATACAATATTTACATAATTTAAATTAAACAGTAAATATGGCAAGGTATCTTGCCTGGGTCCTCAAGCTGTGAATGCAATAACCTGCTCCTGCAATCTCTCCTGACTGGTCCAACGACCCTATACATATAATATAATATAAAAATTCGATCATCAGACACTAAAGTGATACACACAGAACCACGACGCTGCTCTTCGATACTGACGCAAGGGGTTACAGTTGGTCAACTAACAGAGTCGCGTGTGCACGCAGCTAAGACGTACATGTGTCCTGTCCACGAGTGGCATTTACACCAAGACAACGAAACATCCGGATACACTACGCAACTAAGACGTATAATACTACATTATAAATCTTATCTAGCATGTTATAAGGATACGTGCACATGGTTAGTTGTCCAAGTCCTAGGTCAACACAGTGTTCATAACCACAAGTCATTTATTAATTGATCAATTAATTATCAATAATTACAAGTTTGCAATAACTCACATACACATGTTTTACTCTTAGGGTTTCACCTTACTTTACTCGTATCCAATCAACGACACGACGACACAACGACATATAAAGCAAAGAGGGCAATAAGATGTTTACCTAGTCGTGGCTGAGCGAGGGGGGTTCTGTGCTCGTCGACGGCTATCCTCCGACGTGGGGGCGGAGCTCCGGCGTCGCGCGGGGAAGCAACGACAGTAGCTGCAGTAACGGCAATAGTTGCAGCAGCAGCCTCGGCAGCAGCAGCAGCGGCAACGGCAGCTTGGCGGTGGGGTTGGTCGATGAGGTGGATGGTGGTGTTGGGGTGGTGGAGACGATGAGGCTGGTGGCGTTGGTTGGCGGTGGTCAGGGGGCTGGAGGTGGTGGTTTGGAAGTTGGGAGAAGGGGGTCGGGTTGGAGATGGTATTGATGATGGCGATGATGGTTGCGGGGTGGACTGGCGGTGGTGTTGGCGGCCTGGGGCGGTGGTCCGACATCGACGGGGAAAGGTAGGCGGTCAGTTGGCGCTGGTGGTGGCGGCTTGAGGTGGGGGCGGATGAGGATGGTAATATGTCGGGTAAGGGAAGAGGGTGACCGGTTGGGAAGACTAGGGTTCGAGTAGGTTTTAGTATCTCTTTCGGGTTTGGAGGAGGGTGTTATATTTATATAAGAGAGAGAAATAAGGGTGGACTTCGGGATTTGGGCTGCCTGGGCTCTTTGGGGTGGGGAACATGTCCACATGAAAGGGTGTAGGGTGTACATGGGCTTGGTTGGGTCTAGCTTTGGGTGAGGTTGGTCTCCAACTTAATTTAATTTAAAACTAATGCACAAGGCGTTCTTTAATCAATTGAAGATACATGGGGTTAAAATTGGGTGGGACACAAGTGTCATGGGCGTAGCAGGCTCAGAATAGATTAATGTCCTAAATTGGGTTATATGGAACATGTTGAGGTTGTGTCTCCAATTTCAAATAGGAATGGACAATTATGAAAAATTAGATTTATTGGGATTATACATGGACGTTTGTAACTAATATTGTGCAGCTAAAATGAAGCACAATATCGAGTATTTAAGAGTTACACAAGGGTCAGAATGGTAGTCTGGCATGTCTAGGAAGTGTGTATAAAATTTGTTTGAAGGTAACCACTAGTGTAGCGCTCTAAACATCGAAGCAACAGTAAGGTGTATTAAGTCATATAATTGTTGCACATTAATTCTAATTTACTGCATTCATCTCTATTTGTCACCATTTTAATCCTAGTCTCTCTATCTAAACTAAATAATCCTAAATTTGGTCGAGGGGGTTTACATATGCACGTCCAGGATGACTATAAATAGTAGGGTACCACACCTGAACAAAAGGCTGGCTGGCTATCTGTGAATCTACACTCGAGCAAGAGAGAAGAGCTTCCGCATCGGATCGTCCAAGTAGGAAAGAGAGTTGCTACACTCCTATCCCTCCATCGTTACCCCCCAAGAACACAAATTTTTTACTTAGACTGTCTAGGACTCCTCTCTGTACTCTCTTTAGTTTGTTTATTAAATCAAGTTCTTTCTTAAAGACTTTCGAATTTAATGGCGAACACCAGTGATCCAGTGACCTTGCAATTTTCTCTCGTCACTGGAACGTCAACGAAGTAAAGGAGTCAGCTGCAGTACTCGATCTCCATCGCTAGTGTCAGTGCATACTCGGTTTATATTTTATCCTAAAGAAACAAAGATAAAATATATAAGAAAATGTAAAACTTGAGCAGCATATCGATGATGATGGTATCCGGCATAGTACCGAGTTGATTTAAAATTGTCGCAACTTTAATGAACTTGTCGTTGTCGTGTATCAAGTCATAGTTTATCACTATAAAAAACAGAGGCGAGGAGAGAGATGTTTTTTTTATTCTTTTTTTTCCCCTCTTTTTCTTCTTTTTTTTCAAATGGTTTAGGGGGGAAAGGGTCATAGATAGTTATTTGATATCCACCTGATTGTAAAATTTGATAGCACATGACTATTAAATTTAACAGTAAACAAACGGGAAGTGAACTTGAAAAAGATAATTTAAGGTATTTAATTGACTAAAAAAATATTACATCGCAATAAAGTAAAGAAGGTAAGAGTTGAAAGTATTTAAGTGAAGTTTACGGGGTTCACATGTCAGTGGCTCTTTAGGTCTCGTTTGATTCACTGATTTAAGAAATCAGGAAATTTTTTTTTTCTTTTTTGGAAGTCATAATATTGGAAAATAATTTTCTGACATGGAAGAAAATATTTAGAAAAATGATTCCTTTCATCATCTATGGAATTGATTTTTTTTCTCCTTTTTCTACATTTATTGCAAGAAATTAAGACAAAGCTAGCCATATGTTATTGTCTATTTTACCAACACATATTTTTTTATAATATTTTTTTTATTTTAAAAGGCAAGAATATTATAGAAATATTAAAAAAAAAAATTCTACACCAACCAAACACTGAAAATAAAATCAAATAATGTTTCCTAAATAAATTTTTTTTATTTTATCAAACACAGAAAAAAAAATATAATAAAATTACTATTTTTTTATTTTCATTAAAAATATAAAAAAATTTATTTCCTTTCGTGCGAGACTTTAGTGTCCGCATGTGTACGCCAGATATTGTATTATCTGAATAGCATACTAGTCTCCAAAGTGTTGGATCGAAAACTTTCAAATAAAGAACGTGGGCCAAAAAAATAAGTCACAAGTAATTGTTTTTGTTTATGAAACAGAAGTGACCAAATTATCTAAGGCAAGGTGGACCCACTAGTTTTTTATGTGATTAATTGGGACTGGCAATTACATAAAAAGAAGCTTATTTACACCACATCTCTCTCTCTCTCTCTCTCTCTCTCTCTCTCATTCATGTACTTTTAATATTGCTTAAGAATTCATCCAATCAAATACTTAACCAAATAAGTAAATTTGTGGAAGCTTTGGACACTTAGGTCCTATCATCTAAATTTATGGATGCATGCAAGTGCCGTGTGTCAAGGCTATACTGGGTAGAGATTAACCTAAAAAATCCAAAAAAGAAAAAAAATTATTGTCCAAGAACACTAATCCTCTAGCCTAAAAAAATGCCGGATCAACCTAAAATATTTCTAAAAAAACCCAAAACAATTCTATATAGTCTCACCCTATAGTCGATAGGATCACTGAAATGAAGGCTCCTACAATTTCTGATTGAAACAATGACTTCCTAAATGACTTCCTACCCAAGAACACTAGTTCTTTAGCCCTTATCAACCGCCTCACCAAAGGGGTGGAGCAGGAGTGGAGACCATACCACTTCACATGCACCGACGTATCAGGATCTTGACATCAACTATGCACCGACGTGTCAGGATCTTGACACCAACTAATATCGTGTCTATAAATTACCACATCATGAATGTGCATTTAGAGTAGAGTTTAAGGTATTAGTATCTCATCTAAGTCATCACATCACATGACAATACAAAATACACTGCTGATAGTTTTGGGACTTCATCAAATTATCAACAATTGTGCAAATATAATCTAAATAGAAATTATAACAAGTTAGTAAATTAATAATCAATGTTTTTTTACAAGTAGTGATATTTGTACAACTGAAATATCTTCAAATATTGATTATTATGACATATCACTATCAATATATGTCCCTCTCTCCCTCCTCCTGACGATTGATGTTTGGTGATGCTATCCCCAATAATGTAGCGCCCCGTTCCTCCTATTCGAGGAGTGCGGCTAAGAAACACAAACGATATCGTTCGATCGAGATAGATTGAAACAAGAACTCGTCCTCGTTATGGATTTGTTTCTTCGGAATCGATTCCCATATTCAGTGGACCGTGCCCCCGGGATCGACTTAGCGGCAGAGTCAGGAGGGACCTCTCCGCTGCTATCTTTTATTGCCTCAGTTTTCGATGTCGCTTGTTGCTTTTGTGCTTTGAGTTGGTTTTGGAATTTGCTTGTTTTCCTTGAACGGTTTCGATGAGTTTCATTATTTTCGTTCATTGAATTGCACTTCAATTCCGAGATTGGAAAGAGAGGAAGGAATATTGATCGAGCTGTTCGTGATGCAGGTGAACGAGCAGTAGGCGGCTTGCGAGCGGAGTCTTGAAGCGCCTCTTTCCTTCTCTCTTCCGACCATCTAAGTGAGTGGCTACCAACCCGATTAGCTAGCCCTGCTTTCAAGCTTCACACCCTAAAATCTTGCATTCTCCTTTGCCCCGATCAAACGATACCAAGTAATAATAAAACATACCAAGATAAAAAGGGAATATACTTGGTTTGTATTGCTTGTCATTAAATTTGGAAACGATTACTTACACTGCATGCTTATTCGTTTGGAATGTTCATCATATGTTTCAATTTTAGTTAGAATACATGTTTCTTCTATAAATTGTGCTATGCATATGGAACACACTTTAATTTGGCATAGATTGATCAGTAAGACTATGCAAAACCGTTTGTGCTATGGAGATTGCCCATATTCGTTTGAAATTCGTATAAAATAATTTGAACTAAATGTGCTTGATCACGGACAACTTGTGCACAAGGTATTTTGGCTTCCGCGGACGGCCGCCAGGGCACTGGGGCCGATCCGATCCGGGCGAAAGAGTTCGTATAGTCGTTTGTCATGGACGGGATCCTATGTAGCGGGGCTCGCCACCTGCATTGCATATCATTCTTGTCCCGAGACTATAACCCGTCCCTTTGTGGCATCATGCCAGTGATCCCTGTGTATATTTAAACCTGTTGCAAACTAACTTGTATCTTCGTGGCAGGGAAGGCATGGTAAGTATTGTGCAGGTCATTCAGACGGACAGGTAAAATCCACCGAAAGGTGGCACGTTTATTTCAGTAAAATTTTATATGCTGCTTGCTTGTAAATGAACTAAGACAAGATAGGAACCCATAAAATATTCATGCTTCATTAAAATAACGTGTTGATTGGTATAGTTCGGTTAGCTCGCCTTCACCAGTATGTTTCGACATGCTGACCCTCGTTGAAACAGGTTCTTCGCACTAAGGCAAACCGAGCGAGGAGCCGAAGTCGTCTTCCCGATCCAGTCCAGCTGTTGGCGCATCCTGATCGTGCCATTTTTGAAGTACTTGAAGGAGAAGATTGCAACTTTCCATACACAATGCAGCTTCGTGGCAAAGCCGTCCTCCAGCCCGGAGGTCTATACATTTTGAAGTTTAGTAAAGGGATGTAATGTACAGGACTGCTATCTCATTTTGAGTTATCTCTTTTGTAAGCCCGTGCGACATATTAGCTGACTCGTTCAAGAGTTTGTAATTTGATGTTCATTATCTATAAAGAGAACTTTTCCATGTTTCAAATCTGTATTTCAATTTATCTGCGTACTCTGAATATGTGCTTGCTATGCAAATCATTAAAGCCTTGTGCGGACGCAACCCCAGGCCCGCACGGCAGTCACGATTCGGGGGATGCCTCAACGATTCTACGGAATCGGGTCGTGACATAATGGTATCAGAGCACAGATTCAAGTTCCTTAGACTCTCGCACTGAAAAAGTTCCTTTAACGATCAAATTCCTGTGCGAACTCTTGAACTTGCTAGGACAAAATGAGATACGTTCATACAATAAGTCCATAATAAATTATGATCCTGATGTAATTTACTTTCTTTTGAAGGAATAGCACCAGCGCAATCTGCAGCGCAAGCACCGAACGAAACGCAAGGCCAAGAAAGTAGTTTGGGCACTTCGGGAAGCTCTCGGAGCCAGCGAGGCATATCTCAAGTCGATCCGCTTGAGCGGATAATGCTAATGTTAGAAGCACAACGACAAGGAGATGATGCTCGCCAAGCCAAGTTCGAAAGCAATTTAGAGACCCGATTCTCAGTCCAACAGAAGCAGGTAGATGCCCTGCAACAGATCGTTCAGACTTTGGCTTCCAACCATTCCCCTGCAACAGCAACGACTCCGGTGGAACAGCCCATGCTTGAAGTAGAGACGCCGCAAATCCCAAGGCCGAGGGAAGTGACTGCCTTCGACTTTGGCCACTTCAAGAAAGTTTGCAACACCCCATTCAACGGGACTGAGGACCCAGTGGTAGCTCTAGATTGGCTAGCCGAACTTGAAGATCACTTCGCTCTGCTAGAGGTCCCCGAAGAGAAGCGCGTCGCCTGTGCGCAACTTCAGCTCCGCCTCAATGCGCACGATTGGTGGAACGTGCATCGACGATCTCTCCAATTTGATCACGAAGATGAGGCGATCTCGTGGACGACTTTTTGTGCCGCGTTTGAAGAGGAGTTTATACCCCCTCCAGTACAACGTCAGATGGAAAATGAGTTCGTGCAGCTGCAGCAGGGCAGTATGACAGTTAAGCAGTACTCCGCCGAATTCAACCGACTCTCCAAATTCGCTAGGGCCTATTTACCTGATGTAGCAAGTCGAGCTAGAAGGTTTGAAGGTGGACTACGCCTTGCCATCCATGCGCACATAGCCGTTAATTAGTACGGGATAATACGTGGAGTCATAAATCACGCCCTATCACTTGAACCGCAGTATCCTCACGTTTCCACCGGCGCTGTACATACCTACAATCACAAACGCCAAGGCAACGAGAGAGGAAACAACGCTGCAAAGCGACAAAACAACGGTGGCCGGAATAAGAGAAACACAGGAGTGCGTTGTGAACACTGTAACAGGCCGGGGCACACCATCGTTAATTGTTACTTGAAGAATGGGTCTTGTTACAACTGTGGCAGAAATGGACACTTGATTCGAAACTGTCCGCTCCCAGATCGCCGCCAACAACAAAATAATCCCTAACGATTGGTTCTATTCCTAAGTTTTGGGACGAAACTTCCAATTGGTTGGGTAGGATGTAGCGCCCCATTCCTCCTATTCGAGGAGCGCGACTAAGAAACACAAACGGTATCGTTCGATCGGGATAGATTGAAACAAGAACTCGTCCTCGTTATGGATTTGTTTCTTCGGAATCGATTCCCATATTCAGTGGACCGTGCCCCCGGGATCGACTTAGCGGCAGAGTCAGGAGGGACCTCTTCGCTGCTATCTTTTATTGCCTCGATTTTCGATGTCGCTTGTTGCTTTTGTGCTTTGAGTTGGTTTTGGGATTTGCTTGTTTTCCTTGAACGGTTTTGATGAGTTTTATTGTTTTCATTCATTGAATTGCACTTCAATTCTGAGATTGGAAAGAGAGGAAGAAATATTGATCGAGCTGTTCGTGATGCAGGTGAACGAGCAGTAGGCGGCTTGCGAGCGGAGTCTTGAAGCACCTCTTTCCTTCTCTCTTCCGACCATCTAAGTGAGTGGCTACCAACTCGATTAGCTAGCCCTGCTTCCAAGCTTCATACCCTAAAATCTTGCATTCTCCTTTGCCCCGATCAAACGATACCAAGTAATAATAAAACATACCAAGATAAAAAGGGAATAGACTTGGTTTGTATTGCTTGTCATTCAACTTGGGAACGATTACTTACACTGCATGCTTATTCATTTGGAATGCTCATCATATGTTTCAATTTTAGTTAGAATACATGTTTCTTCTATAAATTGTGCTATGCATATGGAACACACTTTAATTTGGCATAGATTGATCAGTAAGACTATGCAAAACCGTTTGTGCTATGGAGCTTGCCCATATTCATTTGAAATTCGTATGAAATAATTCGAACTAAATGTGCTTGATCACGGACAACTTGTGCACAAGGTATTTTGGCTTCTGCGGACGGCCGCCAGGGCACTGGGGCCGATCCGATCCGGGCGGAAGAGTTCGTATAGTCATTTGTCATGGACGGGATCCCATGTAGCGGGGCTCGCCACCTGCGTTGCATATCATTCTTGTCCCGAGACTATAATTCGTCCCTTTGTGGCATCATGCCAGTGATCCCTGTGTATATTTAAACCTGTTACAAACTAACTTGTGTCTTTGTAGCAGGGAAGGCATGGTAAGTATTGTGCAGGTCATTCAGACAGACAAGTAAAATCCACCGAACGGTGGCACGTTCATTTCAGTAAAATTCTATATGCTGCTTACTTGTAAATGAACTAAGGCAAGATAGAAACCCATAAAATATTCATGTTTCATTAAAACAACGTGTTGATTGGTATCGTTCGGTTAGCTCACCTTCACCAGTATGTTTCGACATGCTGACCCTCGTTGAAACAGGTTCTCCGTACTAAGGCGAACCGAGCGAGGAGCCGAAGTCGTCTTCCCGATCCAGTCCAGCTGTTGGCGCATCCTGATCATGCCGCTTTTGAAGTACTTGAAGAAGAAGCTTTTAACTTTCCATACACAATGCAGCTTCGTGGCAAAGCCGTCCTTCAGCCCGGAGGTCTATACATTTTGAAGTTTAGTAAAGGGATGTAATGTACATGACTGCTATCTCATTTTGAGTCATCTATTTTGTAAGCCCGTGCGGCATATTAGCTGACTCGTTCAAGAGTTTGTAATTTGATGTTCATTATCAATAAAAAGAACTTTTCTATGTTTCAAATATGTGTTTCAATTTATCTGCGTACTCTGAATATGTGCTTGCTATGCAAATCATTAAAGCCTTGTGCGGGCGTAACCCCAGGCCCGCACGACGGTCACGATTCGGAGGACGCCTCAACGATTCTACGGAATCGGGTCATGACAAATAAGTCGTGGTAGCAGTTGCTAGTTGCAACATACGTTGCTTTACTTGTCAAGACACGGTCGTCGATCAGAGACGACAAGGAAGGGATAACACTGATGATAGGTTTCGCCAGTAAGGGTGGCGACCATGATGCCGTCATGGTGGGGGGATAGATGGTTTTTTTTATTTTCTCTTTCTTCTGCTTTTTAAATATTTTATGGGTAAAAGAGTCATAGATTGTTATTTTATATACACATGATTGTTAAATTTGATGGGCCAACAAAGGGTTAATTGCACATGACTATTAAGTTTAATGATAGACAAATGGAGGTAAACTTGAAAAACTTAAATAGTTTAAGGTATTTAATTGACTAAAAAATTACAGGCATTAAATAAAAAATGTAAGAGTTGAAAGTATTTAAATGAAATTAGTTAGCCTATAAATATTATATGGCAGTGACTTGTTGTGTTTGCATGTGTAGGCCACACACGTGTAGGCTAGATATTGTATCATCTAATAGCACACTTGTCTACAAAGTTTTTGATCCAAAACTTGAGATAAAGGACGTGCGCCAAGAAATAAGTCGTAAGTAGTTGTTTATGCAATAGAAATGACCAAATTATTAAGGCTAGGTGGACCCACTAGTTCTATTGGTGATTAAATTGGGACTAGAAATTACAAAGAGAAAAACTTACTTATACCAGTTCTAGTTCTCTCTCTCTCTCTCTCTCTCTTGTTGGGGTTCAGTCTGAATTTGATAAATTTTGTATCTAAAATATGGTCAAAATTTTGATTGAATATAATTTAAAAATCTATATTAAATGTAAGATATGATTAGATTTCAAATTTGTATCAAATATTTAATCTGACTATATTTGGACGTCCATAATTGGTGTTGGACTATTTTAGGTGTAATAAGATTCTTATTTTAGGGTTTCCTATTTAGAAAATCCTATTATGACCTAAAATAGGATTTTTTATCCTATAAATATAGGAGGATGGAGGCACAATCATGCACAAATATGAAGATTCATGGTGCTCGTCCACAAGAAAATCTCAGAGAAAGTCTTTGCTTTGCTATTAGGATTCTTCTCCATACAAGACAGAAGGAAGAAGAGATCTAATCGAGGAGGCGCCAATTTCGGTTAGAAAAATTGCTACAGGTTGATGAGTGATTTCAATTGTAATATTTGGTGTTCCTTCTTGAGTGTGGTGAGGGGGTTGAACCTATTATGGCAAAGGGTTTCAACATTAGTTTTTGCAATCTTGTAATTTCATCTGAGTTATAAAGGTTGTAATTTTTTCTGGTGACGTAATTGCCGTCATATACTTGTCTTCACCTGTGCTTGGTGTTCGTAGATTTGTTGGTTATCTCTAGTGGGTTGGCAAATGCTTCCGCGATGCGCCCAACACGTGGTATCGGAGCTACAAGTTCGGTTCTGGCAACTATATCTACAGAGTAGATGAACACTCGTATGATCACCCTCACAGGAAAAACTGGGAAATTTGGAAGCCATGGATGGAGGATCTACTATGGAGGTAAGGACTTGCATGGTCCGTTGGAGGGCGATAGCGCAAAGACGACGGGCAAAGGTGCTGATGTCTGGAAACGACTAGATCGAAAGGCTGTTGGATTCATCCGCCAATGGCTAGACGACTCGGTGTTTCACCACGTGTCCATGGAGAGTTCTACAAAAAGCATTGTGGGAGAAGGTGCATTCATTGTACGAGAGAAAGACGGTTGGCAATAAGGCATTTCTTATTCACCAACTCGTCAACTTGAAGTACACGGAGGCTGCACCGGTGGCACAATATTTGAACGAGGTTCAGGGTATCATTAATCAGTTTTCTGCAATGAAGATGGTGATCAATGATGAGCTTCAGGCCCTGCTACTTTTTAGTTCTCTGCCAAAAACTGGGAGACGTTGGTGGTGTCGGTGAGCAACTCCGCTCCGGATGGAGTTGTTATGATAGAGACAGTCAAAAGCAGCTTGTTGAACGAGGAGATCCGACATAAGCAAGTGGAATCGTCGCAGGAGTCTACTCTGGTATCTTCCTATGGTAAGGAAACACTCAAGTCACAGGCGAGGACAGGGAAGAGTTCTCGGGATCTTGCGATTGTGGACCGCAAGGAGGGCTGCTATCACTGTGGCAAAAGGGGTCATATCAATAGAAACTGTATGAAGTTCAAAGCTAAGAAGGCAAAAAGCAAGGGTGATCATAAGGATCTCACTGCTATGGAAAATCTTATCATCGCTGTCATGACCCGCACCCGAATATTCGGGCACGAGTACGTGGTTACGCCCAGCCTACGCCGCAGCATCGGTGGTAGAACGCTGTCTGGGTCAACTCTAACTAACTAATATTTTAACAATATATATATGGTGCCTGTCAATCATCTCACCTCCAAACGGAGAAACAATATGGTATCTCACCAATGTAACTATACTCAATCATAATGCAAACTAAGGAAGATAGAGCACGGATGGAATAACGAAGAAAAGAAACAAGATAAAATCCACAAGTCTGAAATAATATACATACCATAAATCTTAATAATAGTCTAATACAAGTCCATCAAAATAAACTAAACCTCCTCAGTCTTTGGAACTAAGGCTTCCTGGTCTATAGGAGTATCCTCTAATGGTATGCCCTCATGCGATCCATAGAATGTAGGACACTAATCTATGAGCCAATCATCTAGAAAAATATATTCAGTCAGAATTGGAATAAAGTACATACCTCTGAAAGCAGTTCCAAATACATAATCAAGCATATAAAACATATAATAGAAAAGAATACAAGATAACTAAACAACGGAATAAAATAAACTAGAGTGAACAGGTAATGTACTGGAATGAAGAACAAGCAATATAAATATCTGCAATATAAAGGAATAACTGAAATCTAACTAATGTTCCTCAGAATACAAGTTCATTATATGATCGGTTTAGGTTGAACACGAATACAATAAGGTAACTCGATTACAAGTGTGGTATATAATCGACATGTACCCGAATACACTGGGGCTTTGATCACATAATCAACTCCTACTCCCCCATCCCCAACTAATACCAATGGATCCAATCATGACACGTTACGAACACGAATATGGGCATACTGAACACGAGCAGTGTATGTACACAAAATATAATAAATTAATATCCGATATACATGCTGAAATAAACGTGAATGAGTACCCACTGAATACAGTAGGGGATAATATCTCCTGACAGGATCCACGTAGTACTAGTCCGTGAAACTACTATATCGAAATCAAGTATGCAGTTCTAGAACATGAGATATATACACTATTATGAAATAATAACTAATAGATAAATGTACTCGCCTGAGGTCCTGAGAAAGGTATGTCTCTCAATGCCCAAGCTGGTGTCACACAGACCTATATATGGTAAATTACATTAATACTAGATTTTGGAATAAAAATAAGTTAAACTAGTTCAATTCTAGGTCATAAAGCCATTTCTAAGTCAAAACAGTCAAACTAAGTCAACTCTAGGTCAAATTAGTCAAACTTGGTCAAACTGGCTATTTCTAAGTTGTATGAGTCTAATTCTAGGATATTAGGTTCATACGTTATGTAACTAGGCCACACTAGCTATGCTAAGATACTAGGATATAAACAAGGTACCGTATCGTAAGATACACAAGTTTTTAGATATAAAAATACTAATTTATATATATAAAAGACAATACATATAGTAATCTTATCTAACTAATGCAAAGTGGATACCTTGGCTTTGAACCAATGTGTATCTCACCACCTACACACCCATTTTGATACTCAAACCCAAATA
The DNA here is from genome assembly GCA_036927795.1 of Iris macrosiphon. Lineage (NCBI taxonomy): Eukaryota > Viridiplantae > Streptophyta > Magnoliopsida > Asparagales > Iridaceae > Iris > Iris macrosiphon. The sequence continues at coordinate 101,059,603 of JAYESA010000014.1, read as the reverse complement.
CCTTGGATATCCACCAATACCTTGACATTACCTTGGCATCACAAGGTAATTCAAATTCTAGTATGTAATTAACTACCAATACACTAAACTATAACTAACTTGCATTAACTACTACAATACCATTAACTACCTACTAAAATACCAATACATATATACATACATACATACATATAGCTACTAGTAAATAAGTATATATATATATATATATATATATATATATATATATATATATATATAAAACTATTATATAACAATGTATATGTATACATAACTACTTAATAATGTAACCAACTATCCCTTTCCTTAGCTAGCTGTTGTGCACACTGCTATTGCTGTGCCTTGCTTGCTGTGGCTGCTCTTCTTGCTGCAGTAGCTTGCAGGTTGCTATTGCTGTTGCTGTGGTTGCTTGAGCTGAAGTTGCTGCTTGCTGTGTGATGACTGCTCTGCTGCAACTGTGCTACTCTGAGGTTGCTGTTGCTGCATCTGCTAGTTGTTGCTGCATGCCTTGCTGTTGCTGCAACTAGCTGAAGGCTTGGCTGCACACTGCTGCAATGGTTTGCTGTAGTTGTTGCTAATATTGCTCTTGCTGCATTTATTGCTACTGCAGGCTCCTGCAGTTGCTGTGCTTGCAGCTGCTACCTCTTGCTGTAAACTGCTACTGCTGCTCTTATATTTCAGTGGTTGCTATCTTGCATATAATAATATAGAATATTGTTGCACACTCTATCTCTGCTGCAGCTGCTGTGCTATTGCTCCTTGCATTCAGTAGCTACTCCGCATGCTGCTACTGCTTCTTGCATTTTGATGATCTACCTGACCCCCCACTCTCAAACACACACTACACACATCTATGCACACACACACACATCTATACACTATATATACATATTGTTATGTATATATATATATATATATATATATATATATATATATATATATATATCATTATGGATATATGTATATGTATCTCTATTGTATATTTAGATATGTATATATAAATATAAATACATATAAACATAACACTTAGAGATACAAATATATATTTATATATACATATCTAAATATACAATAGAGATACATATACATATATCCATAATGATATATATATATATATATATATATATATATATATATATATAAAACCACCAATCACCGTACATATACTTATAGCTATATATATACATATCTATATAATACTATAGATATATATACACATATAAACAAAATATCACTATACATATATATATATATATATATATATATATATATATATATATATATATATATATATATATATATATATAACCATACAATTATAATACTCTAATAGCTATAAACAAGTATATTAAAATACAAGAAAACAAACACGTGGAGTGTATCGCACCAGTATCATACTCATTCTATGATACGCTTGCGATACGGCTCCATCACATAACCAAACGTATCCCAAAGGACACGAGCAAGTCTAAAATAATAATTATGAATAATACGAAGAACTAATTACTTAACTACGTGTCCGTATTAAAATATGACATGCTCAGACCCCCGTGTCGGAAACCCCCCCCAAATAAACTCGTATCTCCAAATTATCGGAATACGGTCCACACGTATCCAATTATGGACACGATACTAGTCACAAACAATCAAACACATGTCAATTTGGTCTAATTGACCAATTGACAAACACAAGATGTGTCAATCTCGGAATTCCCCCAAAATTGACACAAAATACCATATAACTTTCTCCATAGGCCTCCTATGAACCTAATTCCAATTCCTATGGGTAGCCTTAGCATATAGGGTGGTTCCTAATGATTAAATTACAGATTTAGAGTCTAATTAGAGAAATTTTTTTTGAATTATACCTATTAAAAGATAGATTTCCAATAAAATTCCCAAATTGGGTGAAAGTAGCCTCCAACGTGTACATCCTTGCTCCTCCTTGTAGATCCTTGCTTTCTCTTTATAGATTCTTATTCTAATAGCCTCTAATAAAGAATATAAAAGGAACTGGAAATAAATTTGAGTAAAAATTGGTGTGGGAATAAATAAATTGGAAGAGAAAAAATTCTAGATGTAGATTTGGAATGACAAATGAGAAGAGAGAGAGAGAGTCTCTCTCCTCTCTATGGTGGCCGACCCTTTGCCCCTCCTCCAAGCTACTATATAAAGTCCAAAATATCCCTTGGGGCCTCTCATAAAGAAATTAATTAAGGAGGGAAGGTTCTAGTCTAATTGGTTTCACTAATTAATTCATCCTCTTAATGAATGAGCTTACTATTGGGCTCAATTCTAACTAGAATTAAATGTTGATCCATGGATCTAAACTAAACTAGTTAGGTCCACTACACAAGTCCAAAAATAAATCTAACATCTAAAAATAAATAAATAATACTATAATTAATATTTATAACATGCACAATAGTTAATATTATATTCCTAAAAATATAAATACCCATGTCAAATTACCAAACTACCCTTAGTTGAAAAAGTGAGGGTGACAATCGCAGCAGCCGACGCAGAGGAATCTTTTGCTATGTGTCATGATGGCGTTTGGGTCATGGACATGAGGGCGTCGTATCATGCCACTACATATAGGAGGATCTTCACGTCATACCACGGCGACAGGTTTGGACATGTGAAGATGGACAACAAGGGGACGACTATGTTTGCCATAAGTGTAAGTTTGGAAAACTTTTGTTCAACAACAAACAAAAAAGTACAAAAAAAATACTAAATAGAAAATCTAAGTACAATATTTTTGATCTGGAGAATGTGACGATGGAGATCGAGTACTGCAGTTACTCCTCTACTCCGTTGACAGTTCGACGAGGGAATGAGTATAGAAATATGGAAAATCTAGATACATGCGTCCAATAAACATGCGTCCAAGATTGACTCAGAAGAAATCAGGCCGCAGAATCACTATACGGCCCAGAAAAGTAGCTACTATGCGCAACAGTAATCAAAGGCCATGTACCGCAGTATCAAGCCCCCGACGCCATAATGATCCAGTGTCATGCGCCGACCACTTCATAACTAGTGTTCTCGTGTGCCATCAGTGGCATTTGCCATGAGGTAACTAGTGTTCCCATGCGCTAGCAGTGTCATACACCACTAAGTAACTAGTGTCCGCATGCACCAGCAGTGCTATCCGTCACTAATTCCTCAAGCATCCTGTCACGTCCCAATCCCAAAATATACAGGACTAGGCCACGTGGTAATAGCCAGCTATCACGTCTCTGAGGATATCCTAATTTAATGGATCCAACGAAGAGTGCTATGCTGTCCTAAATAACTAACAAGTCCAATATCAATCAAACAACAGGAAATCTAATCTCATCCATAATATAAACAGCAAGAATGTACTAATAATAAATGCTGGAAGATAAACGCCAGTCTTAAAATATTATAGTACAAACAAGAATATCTGGTGGGGACAAACCCACTACTATGACAAAATAAAATACTGAAATGATAGAGAAAAGATAATGACTAGGGCATCGACTGACTAGATAATGATGCACCTACTCTTAGGCAAAAGGCCTACCAACTGATCACGGAAACTCTGATGGTAGCACCTCTAGCTCCTCAGCTGTAGCGTACCTCATCTTCTGTCCGGGTCCGTACACTGTGGGGTAATATGCCTCGTCGAAATTTGGAAAGGTACCAGGTCCTCAGAGTGACGTAATAAGATACATAGAAGCATGCCATATATATGAATACTGAATAAAATAAATGCAATAAAAGGTGTGCTAACCATCTAAGTGAATGCAATATGAAGAAAACTTTGGTATGTATGGGTATGCGTAGGCATAACGTTCAATACTCCGAAGATCGTGGTATCTGTAACGTCCATCATTCCGAAGAATGAGGTATCTGCAATATATATATGTCCGTATCACTCCGAAGAGTGCGGTGTCTGCCATAAAGGGAGTCATTGGATCCGTGGCTCTTCCGGATACGATGGAGTCCAATGTGTGTATCCCATATGCCTACTAGTTATCCTCCCCGCCCAATGTAGATACACAAATTGAATACTCGACGTGCATACCACGTATCTATATGCCAAGTCTCTATAAATCAAATACTCCTAAGTTACGTACTAACCGTGATGGATGTCACACACACCGATAGCTAGTCGAGTACGCGAACCCGCATCCCAATATGAATTTGTCACTGTGAAACGTGTAAGAGTATTAGGTCTCGGAAGATATCAGAGTATCCTCCCACTAGGGTGAGTCTGCTAGTGACTAGGTCAAGTATACTAATCATCGACGCATCCGTCGACTGCACCCGAGTCAATCTCGGACGCGTACAGTCATATGAAATAAAGCAACAAGATATCATACAACATATGTAGCATTTAATGTAAACAGTAAATATGGCAAGGTATCTTGCCTGAGTCCTCAAGCTGTGAATGCCAATAGCCTACTCCTGCAGTGTCTCCTGGCTGATCCAGTTGTCCTAAACACACAATATAATATATAACAATCTAGCATCAGCCACTAAGGAAATACATACATAACTACGTCGCTGCTCTTAGTTATTGACGCAAGTTCACGGTTGATCGACTACAAAACTGCGTGTGCACGTAGCTAGGGTGTACACGTGTCCTGTCCTCAGTCACCGTGTACCTTACGACAATAACTATTACGCTTATGGTTTTACGAAACTACCTTACGTCTAATATAATTTATGGTCCTTAATTCCCATATTAGCATACTTGGCGATGTCTAAGTTTTATTAATGAATTACCCATCTTTAATAACAGGTCTTATGATTACAATAAATTGCTAGTCATTAAACAAATGCTAGATCTTGTTAATCAACACACATTCATGCATATAGTTTAAGGTTAATTAAGTTTGTGTCCAAGACTACGACACTCGACACGACGACATATATGAACACGATACGAGGGGGAAGAATAAGGTGTTTACCTAGTTGACTGGACGAGGGCCTCCTTGCTGACTGGTCGTCCTCCGACCGGTGGTGGGCTCCAGCTTCGGCCGGTGGGTAAGGCAGCAGCAACAGCGGCTGTAACAGCAACTGCAGTAGCCGTAACAGTCTTGTAGCGGTGGCAGCGGCCTGGCCGGCGAGGGAACGACGCCTGGGTGAAGGTCAGGTCGTGGAGGAGGTGGTTCTCCACCAGATAGTGGCGGTTGGCGGTGCTAAAGGCGGTTGGGAGTAGTCGGGCTCGGTCGTCAGGTTGGCTATGATGGGGATGTTTCTAATGGTGAAGGTCCAGCGGGTGTAGGGTGGCTGTGGTGGTGGTTGGCGTCGAGGGGGAAGTGGCAGGCGGCGAGGTGGCTGAGGGGGTGGCGGCCTGAGGTGGTGGTGGGGTGTTTGTGAAGTCGAGGAAGGGATAGGGTTGCTCGGGTTGATGGAGGATTGTGAAATTCGGCTAGGGTTTTGAGGTTTTAGGATTTCACTAGGGAGATGATGTGGGTTTATATAGGAGATAGAATTTATGGGCTGACCTCGAGTCTTGGGCCTGTCTGGACTTGTTGGGGTGGGGGCTGGTCCACATAAAAGGGTGTCAATAGGCTTGGTGGGGTCGCACTATGGGTAAAATTATCTCTAATTTAATTTAATTTAAAAATAATGCGCACGACGTTCTTTAATGAATTAAAGACACATGGAATTAAAATTGGGTGGGACACAAGGGTCAGATGGGTAGTCTAGCATGTCTAGGAGAGGTATATGAAATTTGGTTGAGGGTAACTACTAATGTAGCGATCCAAACATCGAAGCAACAATAAGGGGGTAATAAGTCACATAATTGTCGCACATTAATTCTAATTATGTCCAAATTAGTCCTAGTCTCTCTATTTAAATTAAATAAATCCTAAATTGGTCGAGGGGGTTTACAATCTACCCTCCTTAGAGCATTTCGTCCTCGAAATTAAAACATACGCATGGTAAGAACTACTGACTGAAATTAAAATGCTACACATACCTATGCCTTCGAAGAGATGGGGGTAAAGCTGTCGAATATCCTCCTCACGTTCCCAGGTCGACTCGCCTGGTGCATGATGCCTCCATGCGACACGAACTAGGGGGATAGTCTGACCTCCCAATACCTTCTCGCTCCTGTCCAGAATCTCAACAGGCTCCTCTTGGTATGATAAACTCGGGCCGACTGTGATCTCTGAATGGTCAAGCACATGACTCGAATCTGGTATGTACCTTCTCAGGTGAGATACATGGAAGACGTCATGGACTCCTTCCAAAGTCTGTGGTAAGGCTAGTCTGTAAGCAACCTCTCCGACGCGTTCTAACACATCGAATGGTCCAATGTACCTCGGACTCAGCTTTCCTCTGCCTCCAAATTTGATAGTCCCTTGAGTTGGTGAGATCTTTAGAAACACGTGATCTCTAACCTGGAACTCTAGGGGTCGTCGATGCATATTTGCCCAATGCTTCTGCCTGTCTTATGCTGCTCGTAAGTGCCCTTGGATCTTCTTCACCTTCTCTACTGTACGAACGACCAACTCTGGCCTAAGAATATGTCTCTCGCCTATATCGCTCCAACATACTGGGGAATGACATTTTCTTCCATACAACGCTTCATAGAGAGCCATCTGGATGCTCGCTTGATAGTTGTTGTTATAGGAAAACTCGACCAAATGCAAGTTGTCCTCCCATGATCCTCCGAAATCAAGCATGCACGCTCTTATCATGTCTTCCAATGTCTGAATGGTGCACTCTGACTGGCCATCTGTCTGTGGGTGATACGAAGTGCTAAACTTCAGGCAGGTACCGAGACTCTCTTACATTCTCCGCCAAAAGTAAGATGTAAACCTCGTATTCCCGTCAGACACGATACTAACTGGCACTCCATGCAGTCGCACAATCTCCCTTATATACATCTCCTCTAAGACCTCTATAGATTGTCCAACTCTGAAGGATAAAAAGTGTGTGGACTTGGTGAGTCTATCTACGATTACCCATACTGTATTTCGACTACTAGGACTCCTCGGAAAGCCTGTAACAAAGTCCATAGTGATATGCTCCCATTTCCATTCAGGTATCGGAAGTGGTTGAAGTAATCCTGCAGATCTCTGATGCTCAGCCTTGACCTGCTGATACACCAGGCACTTCGCTAGAAAGCGAGCTATTTCTCTCTTTATTTCATGCCACCAGTAGTACTGTCTCAAGTCTCTATACATCTTCGTGCCTCCTGGATGAATATAATAGGTTGAACTGTGTGCTTCTGTCATCAACTCCTGTCAAAGTTCTCTATTTGGAACATAGAGACGATCTCCACATCTTAAAGTCCCGTCTTCATGTATACACAGTCCTGTCTGTATTCCAGCCTCTGTCCTCTGTCGAAGCCTCTAAAATCTGGTATCTGTCGGCAAAGCGCCCTTGATCCTCTCCACTAATGTCGATTGTAACTGGAAACTCGACAATTGTCCGTCAACTCCGGGCATAACGACCGCTATACCCATATGTTCTAAATCTCTCATCAGATGTTGTTGGGTAGTAAAGAAGAATGCCATGGGTCTTCTGCTCAACGCGTCAGCTACTACGTTGGCCTTTCCCGAATGGTACTGTAGCTCAATCTCGAAGTCTGTCATCACCTCGAGCTAACATCTCTGTCTCTAGTTAAGGTCCTTCTGGGTGTAGACGTACTTCAGGCTCTTATGATCAGTGAATAACTCCACTCTTTATCCATATAGGTAGTGCCTCCAAAGCTTCAAAGCAAAGATTACTGCTGCAAGCTCCAAGTCGTGGGTGGGATAGTTCTTCTCATTTGTCCTCAACTGCCTAGAGGCATAAGCCACAACCTTTCCATGCTGCATCAAGACACATCCTAATCATTTCCCGGATGCGTCGCTATAGATCACGAATCCTCCGGTTCCAGAAGGTATGGTCAAGATAGGTGCTGTAGTCAAACGCTTCTTCAGCTCGTCGAATGCCTTCTGACACTCATCTGTCCAAGTAAACTCCTGCTCCTTTTGGGTCAAGCGGGTCATCGGCTCTGTAATCTTCGCGAAGTTCTCTACGAACCTCCGGTAATATCCAGCAAGTCCTAGGAAACTCCTCACTTCTGAGACATTGGTAGGAGTCGACCATGTCTCTAATGATGAAATCTTTACCAGATCTACTGAAATGCCATCTCCTGAGATAACGTGTACAAGAAAAGTGACACGATACAGAAGAAACTCATACTTGCTCAGCTTGGCATAAAGCCTCTCTCTCCTCAGCGTCTCTAACACTAATCTTAAGTGCTCCTCGTGGTTCTTCAAATACACCAAGATATCGTCGATGAAGACTACTACAAAATGGTCTAAGTATTGGTGGAATACTCTGTTCATCAAGTTTATAAATATAGCAGGTGCATTCGTCAGTCCAAAAGGCATCACTAAGAACTCGTAGTGACCATAACGACTCCTAAATGCTGTCTTTTGAATGTCTTCTCTTCGTACCTTTACTTGATGATAACTCGATCTTAAGTCAATCTTTGTGAACACCACTGCTCCTGTCAACTGGTCGAATAAATCGTCAATCCGCGACAGGGGATACTTGTTCTTGATAGTCAAAGCATTAAGGGCTCTGTAATCAATGCACATGCGTACTATTCCATCCTACTTAGGTACAAACAATACTGGTGCTCCGCATGGTGATGCACTAGGACAGATAAATCCCTTGCTCTGCAACTCCTCCAATTGTAGCTTCAGCTCATCTAACTCCTTCGCCAATCGGTATACATTAGAAGATACCCGTGCTGCCCCGGGTACTAGCTCAATAGTGAACTCTACGTCTCTATCTGGCGGTAAGCCTGGCAATTCTTCAGGAAAAATATCCTCTAATTCTGCAACTATCGGTGGGGGTACCATCTCTATCACCATGTAAGCTCCAGCTATCTGTCCTACTCCTTTCTCGACGGTCCCTCGCATGTACTCGAACTTCGGTTGATCTGGTGGTCTAAAAGTGACGCTACCCTTCCGGCAATCTAATACGACATTATACTGGCTTAACCGGTCCATGCCTAGTACAATATCAAAGTATGGCATGGGTAATACCAAGAATCGCGCTCTTATCTCTCTACCACATAAGACTACCGAACACGTTCTAATAGTGCTGGTAACCGGCATGATACCTCCTCCGGTAAGAATCTTCCAACTCTTAGGTAAGGGGGAAGTCACTACTCTATGCATTGCTACGAATCTACTAGATATAAATGATAGTGTAGCACCTAAATCAAACAATGCAGTCGTTGGTAATGATGCAACTAAAATGGTACCTGTAATAGCTTCCCCTTCTGTTTTCTCCTCCGTAGCTGCTAATGCAAAGGTCTGTCCGTGCCTCTGTCCTCCGGTCTGCTGTCGGGCTCGATCCAACTGTGCCTGCTGTGGGGCCAAGTGTGGTCCCCCCTGAAATCCTCCCGGTGCTGGTGGACGCTGACCACCTGGTGGGGGTAGTATCCTCAGAACTGGTACTGTTGGCCTCTGTCCGGTCTATGGTGCTGCATCTCTGTGCTGTGGGCAGTCTCGGGCAAGGTGCTGACTCGCTTCATATATCATGCATAATCCAAGATTTTTTCGACAATCTCTGATGACGTGTCCCTTCTTGCCACAATGGTGACAAGTCGGGAGCTCCGACTTCGGGTATGGAGCTACCCTCTGTTGTGTCTGCGCTCCGAGACGACGAATCGGTCCTCCTGCCCGGGCTGGGCTCTGGCTGGTGTGGTCATGCTGGAACGTCTAACTCCTCTGACAATGGCCTCCTGGATCCTCGCCTCTCCAAGAACCTCCTCATAAGAGATCCTCGTCTGTGTGGTGGTATACCTCTGTAGCTCGAAAGTGAGGCCGTGATGAAATCTCTGAGCCTTCTCTAGATCATTGGGTATCAGGACGACACCAAATCTGCTAAGACGGCTGAACTCTGTATCGTATGCGTCTACAGTCATATTCTCTTGTTCTAGATGTAGGAACTGTGAGTACAGGGCATTTCTGATTGTAGTCGGGAAATATTTCGCATTAAAGTACTCTAAGAACTGTTCCCAAGTCTGGTTCTTGCCTATACTGTGCTCAATATAATCCCACCAGTGATGGGCATTGCCTTTCAGTTGGGCCCTCACGGCGGTCATCCAAAGGTCTGGATGCAGTTGTGAAGCCTCTAGTAACATCTCCGTGTTGGCGACCCAATCAGAGATCTCCTCTGCAGTCTTGTTGCCCAAAAAATTATTTAGTCCCATCTGTCGGAACCATTGGACAGTGCCACCTGTCTGAGCTGGTGGAGGTGCTGGTACTGGTGCTGGGACATATGTCCTCTCTAGTACTACTATCAAACTCTGTCTCAATGTCTTGGTCTGATGCCACTGTGCCTGCATTATAGCCTGAAAGAACTAAAGCATCTGGGGCTGTCCCTCTGATTGTGGCATCTGGGGTGGATAAGGTGGAGGTGGTGGTAATGGAACTTCTGGCTGTGCGGTAGGTGTCTCCTCAGATGTCGGCCTCTCGGTCTGCGGCATCGGCGTAGCTCATGAAGTCTGGCCCTCGAAATGCTGTATGGGGATCGTCTGGGAAGTCTATCCCTTGTGCTGTTGTGTCAGATCTCCTTGAGAAGTCTCATGCCAATGTATCAGCGGGGCCTGTAGCGGTGGTTGCCCTCCAGGTAGTCCCTGGGGTACCTCCTCTCTTTGGGTGGTATCGGTTGGTGCCACGGCACTGGGTGCTCCTCGTCCATTGTGTAAGTTTATCTTGCTGCAAGAGATAGAACTTCATCAAAAAGCATACAGAATTAAGCAAACATGATGCAGATATTTAGAAGCAATACGAAGGAAGTTCAAAGATACAATCAAAGTGGATGAGACCTAGAAATTTCTATCCTATTGCAGGCTCGCTGGGCATGTTACCATACCACAAGCGAATACATAACCTGCATGGGCCACCACTAAAACCATGTCACGCCCTAGTCCCAAAATACACAGGACCAGGCCACGTGGCAATAGCCAACTGTCACGTCTTCGAGGATATTCTAATTTAATAGATCCAACGAAGAGTGCTATGCTGTCCTAAATAACTAACAAGTCCAATATCAATCAAACAACAGGAAATCTAATCTCATCCACAATATAAATAGCAAGAATGTACTAATAATAAATGCTGGAAGATAAACGCCAGTCTCAAAATATCATAGTACAAACAAGAATGTCTGGTGGGGACAAACCTACTACTATGACGAAATAAAATACTTAAATGATAGAGAAAAGATAATGACTAGGGCATCGGCTGACTAGATAATGATGCACCCACTCCTAGGCAGAAGGCCTACCAACTGATCACGGAAACTCTGATGGTAGCACCTCTAGCTGTCACGCCCCAGTCCCAAAATACATAGGACTAGGACACGTAAGCATGCCAGCCGCATAGATATGGCGACTCCAATATATGGAAATCATAACCCATACGTACGCTGTAATATGAATATCAAATCCTCAAGTGGTATAAAATGTATCACAAGTCACAGGGTACAATCTAAATCTCATCCACAGAGAATTAATATAAATAAAAAACCAATATCAATATAACTAGATCTCAATAAGAAGTATCTAAAGATGATATTTGGGTGGAAACAAATCTACTACCAACTCGAATGTAAGAGAAAATACAATATAAGTACACCTCAACAAACACAATATAAGAATGACAGCTAACAATCACGGCTCGAAGAGAAGACAGCCTCAAAACATATGTAACCATCTGAATCTGCACCCCTACGAATACTCAAGAACAGCGACACCTGGAAGGGCCAGGTCCTCAGAGGGACATAACAAGATACATAGAAGCAAGCCAAATTGAATACAGTAAACATGCATAATGTTTGAAAATATATAAGTACGTTGTACAAGACAATCTATATGAATGCAAATGAGGACAACTTTTCGACGTATGGGCAAGGATAGGCTACTCGATCTAAGCCTCACAACTCACACACCCGCTAGTGGACATCAGAAATCGTCATACCTCGGGGGTAGCGACCAGCGCGACTCTACAGAAATCGACATACCTCGGGGGTAGCGACCAGCACGACACACGCCCGTAGTGCGAACTATATACTATGGTTTACCAGAGTGGTTAAAAGTCCATACGCCTAATGATTGTCCTCTCATGATACTAAGTGTCATGTGTGTGTCAACATATCTAATATATAGTAATGACTGAAAGAAACTACACATACAATGAACAAACAAAAATATAATAAATATACATAAATATACTAAGCATACAAAATACTGTAAGAAATTTGGCAAGGTATCTTGCCTGATCTGAAAAAGAATGAAGTCCCAACTCAAGGCGTCGTCCGATCTACCCGTCACATAAATTAAACAAGTTAGATTACAAAAGTGGGTGAATAGGTTCCTCCATTTTAATCTATTTTAATTCTGAATAAAATAACCTAAATAGTATTTTAATCTTATTATAATCTAATTTTTTTGTTAAACCCTAATTTTGGTCCAAAAAAAGTCAACTTTACGGATTTGTGATCTGTGGCACACAAATCGAGGCAATCCATTGACCAAAAAGTCAACCGACTCAAATCCTGGATTTGTGTGCAGAATCCTATAGATTTCAATGCTACATGAACACCGGAATCGACGGTTTTATAAAATTATAAGTCGGTAAAGAGTTATGGCTACAAGGGCACACAGATGAAAGTTTTCGGTGGTTTTCTACTTACGTCTACGTTGCACAAATTTTACAGAAGAATAAACTTATATTTTAAATTCTAGAAAAATACTTTTCTAGAAGTTCATCATGTCAACTTTCCGAAACTTCAAACGTTCATAATTCCGAGTTCGGGATCTCCCAAAATCTCGAAAATACCAAAATGCGTCTGATTTTGAACAACTGGCACTTTTAGAATTTTTTGGAAAAATAGGTTTCGAAAATATTAAAATAATTTATATATTCAGAAAACTAACCTTGATATGATTCTAACAAAAAAAATTAGAGCTCGTTTGGAGTCCGGAGCTAGGAGATATCGCCTTTTTAAGTCGTCATAACTACTAGAAAATGAGGCTGAAATTATGACAAATTTTGACTCTTTTTGGACGAAAAAGAGGTGAATTTGGGGGAGAAAAATATGAAGGATGAGGTATTTATAATGGTGGACAATACTTAAATAAATACGACTAGGATTGATTAATTTGGATAGGATTATGATAAATTTAAATAAGGATAGGATATGCATGAAGTTGCTTTCCTAGTAGGCTCAGGATTTGAATTAATTTAAAATAGAGTTTGAGTTTATCTCAATAATTTATAATCTTAAAAAGAATTAAAGATAATACAAATAATTTATATATAATCTTATTAATATCTATTAACACTAAATTAGCATCTATCTAATATTAAGACTATATATATCCAAATAAATCCTGAATAATTTCAAAAATCTAAATAAATTTCTTAAATTTCTAAATAAATTACAGAAAAATATAATTATATATTTTAACCTAAAATAAATATTTGGTAGGAATAATATACAAGTATGATCTCATAGTAAATCATGGAAGTCCTAGAAATTTACGTTCTCAATATTTTAATTACATAAAAATTCTAGAAAAATCTCTAAAAATCTAAAATAGCCTAAAAATGATTCTAAATAAATATTTACATAAGTAAATATACTAAGAAATTTATTTTCTAATTAATTAAGAGAATACTCTAATATAATTTAATATTTAAAATAATCTATAATAAATATAATAATATAAAATACACACAAAATACATATTTTGGGTGAGGGGGTTTACAATCTACCCAACTTAAAAAAATTTCTTCCTCAAAATTAAAAATAAGGAATAATTTGTTAAATCTTTCATATTTGTTTCTAAGGTAAGTCAACCACAATCTTCTAAAAAATTTAAATGACAAAATCTATTCAAATCCGTCACAATCTCTTCAAAATTAAAATAACAACTATTGAAATCAAAATTTAACATATCATAATTTCTTCTAGATTTTAAATAATTACATCCAAATTTAATTCAAATCTATATAAAATCTCGAAGATTTAAATAAACCACATCAAATTTTAAATCATGATTTTCAACTATAATAATTTTTTTTTCTATATTTTAAATAATAAAAACTCTAATCAAATTATATTTCTATTTTCAACTTAAGAATTTTGTACTCTTCAAAATTTAAATTTAATTTCTATTATCAATATTTCAAATAGATGATCCAACAATCAAAATTTAACTTTTAATTCAAATCATCAAATCATAAAATTTTAAATCTAATTCAACAATTGTTCAAGTCTAAAATTACATATTTAGCCTCAAAATTTAAATCGATGATTCAACCTTAAATATCCAAAATTTAAATCATGTGCTCAAATTATAAATATTTGGTTCACAATATCGAGATATCAAAATTCATTAAATCCTCATCGTCTTAATCATTCTTCTAAAAAATTTTAAAATTAAAATGACTTAAATCTCTTAAAATGACTTAAAATTAAAATAACTTAAATGTCTGGTGGGGACAAACCCACTACTATGACAAAATAAAATACTGAAATAATAGAGAAAAGATAATGACTAGGGCATCGGCTGACTAGATAATAATGCACCAATTCCTAGGCAGAAGGCCTACCAACTGATCACGAAAACTCTGACGGTAGCACCTCTAGCTCCTCAGCTGTAGCGTACCTCATCTTCTATCCGGGTCCGTACACTGTGGGATAATATGCCTCGTCCAAATTTGGAAAGGTACCAGGTCCTCAGAGGGACGTAACAAGATACATAGAAGCATGCCATATATATGAATACTGAATAAAATAAATGCAATAAAGGGTGTGCTAACCATCTAAGTGAATGTAATATGAAGACAACTTTGGTATGTATGGATAGGCGTAGGCATAAAGTCCAATACTCCGAAGAGCGTAGTATCTGTAACATCCATCATTCCGAAGAATGAGGTATTTGTAATATATATACGTCCGTATCACTCCGAAGAGCACGGTGTCTGCAATAAAGGAAGTCATTGGATCCGTGGCTCCTCCGGATACGACGGAGTCCAATGTGTATATCCTATATGCCTACTATTTGTCCTCCCCGCCCAATGTAGATACACAAATCGAATACTCGACGTGCATACCACGTATCTATATGCCAAGTCTCTACAAATCAAATACTCCTAAGTTACGTACTAACCGTGATGCATGTCACACGCACCGATAGCTAGTCGAGTACGCGAACCCGCATCCCAATATAAATTTATTACTTTGAAACATGTAAGAGTGTCAGGTCTCGTAAGATATCAGAGTATCCTCCCCCTGGGGTGAGTCTGCTAGTGACTAGGTCAAGTATACTAATCATCGACGCATCCGTCGACTGCACCCGAGTCAATATCGGACGCGCACAGTCATATGAAATAAAGTAACAAGATATCATACAATATATACAGTATTTAATATAAACAGTAAATATGGCAAGGTATCTTGCCTGAGTCCTCAAGCTGTGAATGCCAATAGCCTGCTCCTGCAGTGTCTCATGGCTGATCCAGTGGTCCTAAACACACAATATAATATATAACAATCTAGCATCAGCCACTAAGGAAATACATACATAACTACGTCGCTGCTCTTAGTTATTGACACAAGTTCATGGTTGATCGACTACAAAATTGCGTGTGCACGTAGCTAGGGTATACACGTGTCCTGTCCTCAGTCACCGTGTACCTTACGACAATAAATATTACGCTTATTGTAAACCCCCTCGACCAGATTCCAGCATTCTAGAATTATTTTTTTATAATTTAGGATTTATGGCAATATTTTAATTTATTTTGCTCACATATCCTATTGACTTGTGCACTTGGCCATCACCTAAATTAATTGGAGCTTTACCTTGACTGTTATCCCCGAACAAAGTTCACATACCTGTCCTAGACATGTTAGTCTATTTTCCTGCACTTTGTGCAACTCCCAGATACTTTACTTTGAGCCTCGTTTGAGACGCACAAATATCGTTACCAACGTACGTATTTAAATTTCTAGATCTGTACCCATCCCTGTTCCAATAGAGATTAGAGGCCCAACATGCCCCTATTTTGTCCAGACAAAAATATGTTATTATTTTACACTGAGTATACTACATTTAGTGTATTGGCACCGTATTAAAATTATGGTCCTACCTGCCTCTAAATAATTAGTGAACACCGTGCGCAATATTTATCAATTAATAAATACGATGGCCGTATCACCCAAGAAAACCGGGCCCAGTCCCTACCCAGACTCACCCCCACCCCATCAGGACCCTCACACAGCTTTTCCCTTCAATTATGTGAATTTTAGCATTTTCAGGAATCGGGTGTTTTTCCCACACAATTTCATAAATTGCGTAATTTCCCAAAATAGGACCTTTATGCAATTTATGAAATTACAGGAACTTTTCTGCAAATTTTTCTGTAAGGTGTCACCCCCTCATTAGCCGGTGAACCTGCACCGTCCATTTGGAGGTGGGACCCACCCGAAAATATCCCGAAAATATCCTGTAAAATATCTTTAGATATTTTACTTAAAATATCTATTTAATTTCTATAAAAGAAAAAGAAAATAAAAAGAAAACCAAAAATCCCTAAACCTTACCCAGCCCGGAGCCGACCCCCCCCCCCCCCCCCGCCGGAGCGGCGAGCCCCCTCGCCGGAGCCGCTCCCCGACTCCCCCCCCCCCCGCGGCGAGCCTCCCCCCGCTGGCCCCGACCTTCTCTCCTCCTCCTCCTCCTCCTCGCCATGATCCCCGCCCCCGCAGCTGTTCCCCACCCCGCTCCGGCCTGACCCCCTGTGCACAGCCACCCCCTCTACCTCCTCCGCCCTTTCTCAGCCTCATTCTCCCCGGCCCCCATCTCCACCGCCACCCCCATCACAGCCCGCCACCACCACCATCATCATCACCAGCATCTCCTCCCTCGACGCGAGCTCGCCGGACCCCTACGACGCTCAGTCGCCTGAGCTCCTCCCTGCTGGACCACATCACCACCACCCTCCACCACAGCAGCCACCCCGAGCCCTTTCCTCTCTCGACAGAATCTCCCTCCCGTCGGCCTCGACAGCCACCCGACCCCGCCTCAACCCCCCCAGCAGCCACCCCGAGCCACCACACGCCACCGACTCCACTCCCGGAGCTCCGTCCTCTCCCAGCTCGGCCATGACCCGCTGCCCTAGCTCCGGACACGCCAAGTACCGGACACGACAGCAGCTGGACACAGCCCGGACACGTCCAGGACATAAATCCTGTATCGAATCGACTCGCGGACACAGGAATATTTATTCCATGAAGCCCTGTTCAGCATCCGGAGACATTTATTCTGAGGCCATAGTTTCTGACACTTGGTATTTGACATCTGGATATTACATTTTTGCAGCTCTCTTGCCAGACAAGTATACCTTGCCTTGTTGTACTATTTAAATTCAGTTATTGTTAGTTACATGTTTATTTATATATAAATATGCGCATCCGAGAAAACTAGGGTGCAGTCAACGAAGGCGTTGACGTTAGGACTTGTGTCTGACCTAGTGTCTAGTAGACCCACCTAAAAGTTGTGAAGTTATTGATATAACTTCCCAGGCCTTGACACATATCATTACACGTCATAGAGTGAGTTCATGTAGGGATGCGTGCCTCATGCGCGACTGGCCATCAGTGTGAGTAACACGTGTAACGGTATTTAGCTTAGTTGATTATTTTATTGAGACTTGCATCATAGTAGGAGATGTCCATGTCGTTTTCACGACTTGTACATCTATATTGGGAGGGGAAGACATCTAGTAGGCGTGTGGGACACCCCCCTCCTTGAGTTTTTATCCTTCATACCATGCTCCTCGGAGATGGTCGATTGCAGAGTGCCCATGCGTCTGGGGGCATATGACACATATACTAGCCAGTCATGACGATTGGTGAATTACGTCATCATATGTCTAGCCTACACTTTCTCATGCGTACTACCAGGTCTTTAAATTGCATTCACTTAGATGGTTAGCACACCCTGTATTTATTTATTTATTCAGTATTTATATACATGGCATGTTGTTTTTCTGTATTTTGTTATGTCCCTCTGAGGACCTGGTCCCCTTCCAAGTGTAGATGTTCATGAGTATTCGCAGGAGCGCAGATCTGGACATGTTACGTATATTCCGAGGAGGTCTTCTCTTCGAGTCTCGTGATTGTCAGATGATGTTCTTATATGGTGTGTATCTGGTTCATTTTATATTCTATTTCGGCAGTGGATTTGTTTCAATCCGACTGTCATTCTTTAGATACTATTTATTGAGATCTAGTTACCTGGTTATTGGTTATTCATGTTTATTTGATTTCTGTGGATGAGATTTAGATATTACCCTGTGACTTGTGATCAGTTTTACCACTTATGAATTATTGTTCATTATACATCGTACGCACGTATATATGGTTTCCATATATTAGAGTTGCCATATATACGGGCGGCTGGCATGGTTACGTGTCCTAGTCCTACGTATTTTGGGACTGGAGCGTGACATGTTTTTAGTGACGGCCCATGCAGGTCAGAGCATATTGTCTCGGTTACGTTACTGTACCGAGCAAGCCTGCACCTAGTATTAGAGCATAGGATCTCATCCATAATTGACTATGACTTATCTTCCTTCCAGTCTGTCATACTTACAAAATTGCATCCTGCTTGATTCATGTGCTTCCCTGATAATTCCTTAAGTATAGCCCCTGCTAGAATATAGGAATCCCTGTTGATAGAAGGATAATTAGGGTGGTATTCCTATTAAGAACACAACTAGGGCATGGACATATCATTAAGTTCAGACTACTTAATGAACCCTAACCTTCCATATTACCTAATGAACCCTAGTCTTCCATATTACCTAATGAACCCTAGCATCACCTACCTATAAATTAACTTACCATTGTCCCTTGACGTATTTATGTATGACTTGAGTGTAGTAAAAACACTACCAGGATTAGTCAGAGAATTGACCATAGTGTTGACCCTAGTCTTGAGGAACCCATAAAAATCCAAGGTTGAATACTAGGACTGAAACCTCATCCTATGTTTGGATAAACCCAGTTTTACGCCAGAGACCCTTTACCCTTGTTGGCGTAAAAGCCAAACGACTGCCTAGTTGGCGTAAAAGCCAAATGACTTTCTTGGTTGGCATAAAAACCAAATTATACAGAAGATTATCTCCTTTACGCTGTAGTTATAACAACTGCTATCCACTTTCCCCTTAGTATTCCTTATCTTACGTATGACACGTCCTAAAAGCCACGTAGGTAACTGCCCTACGAAAACCTGATGATTCATGAATAATAGATAACCAGCATAGAGTAACCTGATTAGGCGTAAAATATAATGATAGGATATGAGCGTATTTATTATAGCCTTAGGTTTCCCCAGGCATGACCCAATCTCGTGCATTAAATGCAGAGATACGCCTTGAGCCCTGTGCAAAAAGAAACAGCTTTTTGACGGGATATCTGATTTTGTCTCACCTCAAGCGTATATGACTTGTATCCAATAAGGTCACTAAACGACAAACCTGGGACTTCGTGCAAAATCATCATCACAAACCGACCACTCGATCGTTGTGCAAGTACTTTTTGTCAGGTATCAGGATTCACTAATTTGACTGACAAACTCATAAGTTTCTCGTGCAACTTTACGCTGCAACGAATGCTAGACTTTACGCAGGAGATGTTTACGCGCAGATTTCTACGCATAGACTTATTACGCGGACAGCTCTGAAGCTCTACCTTACGCTTTTCTGTTTTACGCAGATAGTTCTGAAGCCATGCGTTACGCCAAATTATTTTATCTCTGCTTTACGCAGACAACCTCGAACCCCTACCTTACGCGAACTTTTTTGAAATCTCTGTTTTAGGCAGACAACCTATAGTGTATATTAAGATTGTAGAACTTAGAAGGCCATACCTCTTTTGGGTCAACTAGTGACTCAGACAAGGAGTTAAAATAATAACTGTAGAGATTGTAGAGTCTTGTCTTTTTGTGAATTTAAATTATTTTGTAATTTCTCACATCATAATCTAGCGTACTTATATTTGCTGTACTACCTTGACTTATACTGCTACTATAGCCTAGTTTTGCAAGCTTATTCTTTATCAAGCTTGTTCATGATATATGTATTATTGGAGTACTACACTAATACATTTCAGAATCAGTGTATTACGGTCTGATCAACCATAGTGCACTTGGTTCGCCCTTCGCATAACTACTTTACGTGGATTAAAATATATAGTGGTTAGTAGACGGATGTACTTACCCTTTAGATATATCTGAGCATATCGTATTAGCTACATAACTGTGCTGATCCGAATATGTGAATAGGGATTACCAAAATAGGATTTCAATCCACAACTTCGTTGATAATTCCTATTTGAATTCTTTAAATGCCTTGATCCCCACACTTCTAATATATTAACTCCCCCTTGAATTCTTGATTACTATTTTTCCGTCTTCCCTTAACCTCATACTTAATATAAATACAAAAGTGTATTGTTTCTGTTTCTGTTTGTTCTTGGGTAATTTCCAACTCTATTATTAGATTAGATTGCAGTTTAAAATTGTGCTACCCTTAGAATGACCTTCGCTACCTACCTACGTTTTATTGGGTTCCTGATACGTGCATCACTATGACAGCATAAAATTTTTAATTTTTGTCTCGTAACTTGGATCAAGTTTAGAACTCAAGGGTTTCAATGAAGAATATCAGGAGTCTAAATGGATTTCACCTGGATGAACAATTGACTGACTCCTGAATGGATAGCAGCACCTATGACTAGGTTGACTTGTAAGGATTAAAAATTCCTATGGACCGACTCACAAAGTCAGCACATTTCTTACCTTTAGAGTTGGCCAGTCTGCAGAAGCTTTAGCTAACTTATATATGAGGTAAATCATAAGATTGTACGGCATACCAGTCAGCATTATACCAGACAAGGATTCGCGTGACCAGAGTCGGTGGTCAACACCGTAGAGATAGTTAATACAAGGATACTTGCGAGCAGTGCAAGACAGACAGAAGTAGTGGGCAGACCGTCATCATCGTCCCTTGGAATTCAAAGTGGACGATCATATCTTCTTGAGGATATCACCTACTAGAGACACCATTCGATTTGGAGGACATAGCAAGTCGAGTCCAAGGTATATTGGACCATTGACGTGCTAGAAAGAGTGGGAGTAGTGGCATATCAACTTGCGCTACCACCTTCACTTGAGGGAGTACTTGATGTATTCTACGTGTCGTAACTCAGGCGATATGTGACATACATCAGTCATGTTCTCAACCATTCGGAGATCACCATTAGGCCGAGCTGTCATATCCAGAGCAACCCGTAAAAATCCTTGATCATCGAGAAAAGGTATTGAGGAATCAGTCTATTCCCTTGGTTCGCGTGGCATGGAAGCATGGCATGCCAGGAGAATCTACTTGAAAGCGTGTGGACGACATGCGTAAACATTTTTCGAACCTATTCATAAACCAAGATATAAATTACTTTGTTAAATTATATCTTATGCCGTCTTTGACTTCTACCGTGGCTTAGTTTTAATTTTGAGGATAAAATTTTTATAAGTTGGGTAGATTGTAAACCCCCTCGACCAGATTCCAGCATTCTAGGATTATTTTTTTACAATTTAGGATTTATGGCAATATTTTAATTTATTTTGCTTACATATCCTATTGATTTGTGCACCTGGCCATCACCTAAATTAATTGGAGCTTTACCTTGACTGTTATCCCCGAACAAAGTTCACATACCTATCCTAGACATGTTAGTCTATTTTCCTGTACTTTGTGCAACTCCTAGATACTTTACTTTGAGCCTCGTTTGAGACGCACAAATATCGTTACCAACGTACGTATTTAAATTCCTAGATCTGTACCCATCCCTGTTCCAATAGAGATTAGAGCCCAACATGCCCCTGTTTTGCCCAGACAAAAATACGTTATTATTCTACACTGAGTATACTACATTTAGTATATTGGCACCGTATTAAAATTATGGTCCTACCTGCCTCTAAATAATTAGTGAACACCGTGCGCAGTATTTATCAATTAATAAATACGATTGCCGTATCACCCAAGAAAACCAGGCCCAGTCCCTGCCCAGACTCACCCCCACCCCCTCAGGACCCTCACACAGCTTTTCCCTTTAATTCTGTAAATTTTAGCATTTTCAGGAATCAGGTGTTTTTCCCAGACATTTTCAGGAATCGGGAAAGAGTATAGGTTCTTCTTCTCGTTCTTCTGCCCCAGCAAGAGAGTCTTCGGTCGGGCGAGGTAAACTCTTTTCTGAGCGAAGTATCCCGCCGACGAGTAGCGCACCCGGCCTTAGAGGTAAAGCCCTTGGGATGACAAAGAATGACGAAAAATCCTTCGCACACGTTGAACGTGACCACGCTAGGTCATCTTCTGTGCTGATAGGCTCTTTGAGGAAGATGACGCACGGAGACGTTTTCATCTTTTATGCCCACATTTCTAATGTGCTAGCGTAAAAACTCTATGTTTTTGCAGTTTTGAGCGTAAAAGCTCTGACTGCCGAAAACTTGGTGTATACTATAAAATTTTAGTTTTACGCTTGTGGATGGGACCTCCGGCGTAATAACTAGAATTTTGGCAGTCTGGCGTAAAGCACGGACTGTATACCGCCCATTACGCTTCTGGATGTGATTTACGGCGTAAAATGACCAAATTTTGTATAGTCTTGGTGTAAAGCATAGACTGTCATTTCTTGGTCTTTATGTTGCAAGAGTATTAGTGACGTATTTTCCTTGCACTTTTACAGTTGACTTGCATGAGTCTCCACTGGCCGAGGTGATGGGTTCCGCTGCCGCAATGCTGCACTCAAACTACCTGGAGGATCTGTCGTACATGATATTTCCTATCTCCGGACCTCTGTATCCTGAAGGAAGGGAGATCTTGATATCGGCTCAGGGCGAGCGGACGTTGCTGAACATGATTAACGGGGAGCCCCTGACGTACATAGACGGGGACCAGTATATCAAGCCGGCTTTTCTCTTTGGGGACATGATTGACAAACAGTCCCAGACGAAGCCCAAGAGAGAACCCTGGGTTTTCCCCGCCGAGAGTGTGGTCTTGTATCTGCCAACGATGCCGAGAGATTATCCCATCTCGGCTTTCTCCCATGCGACACATTCCAGGAGGATGTCGTGGACGCTGACTTCCGATCTTCACGGCAAGCCGGGGAAGATCTTTCATCTGAAAGGAGCTGACCAGGGGTCGTTTGTAAGCCGCCCTTCCGGCGTTGTGATGCTGTTCAGGGGACTGTGCCCGGGCAGTGTCCCGAGTGAAGACAGTTCAGTGATCCAGCCGGTCCAATTGCCGACTTTCTGCAACGACTTCATGGGGCGAGGGGGTGTATACCCCAAGGAGAATCCTTGGTGCAATGGATGGATCACCCCAACAAACCTCCGATGGACCTACCTAGTTGACTGGGCCTTAAAACATTTTCGGAGAGAGCTGGAGGTCATCGGACTGTATGCTGTTGTGAGTGCGATGAGTGTTTGGTTGCCTTCCAACGCTAACCTGTTTCTGGCACTGATGGAGCGATACATTTCGCTCACCGGGACCTTCGCCACTCCACTGGGGGAGTTGGGGTTGGCCCTCCATGAGATGGCAGTGATCTCGAGACTGCCGATGGGGGATACCCCATATGAAGAGTATGTTCCCACCAACCGGGAGTTGGAGGACTCGGACCCTCGGGTTGTGGAGGTGTATCAGGAGCTGATGTGCCACTACTTCGCGTGTACTACTTTTTATAATGAGCCTTCTGATTTGGCTTACACCACTAAGTGGATGTCCTACCTCTTCTTCTACAAGGCCAGGGCCGTCAAGTCGGAGAAAGTTTCGGGGGGCAAGAATGAGCCCGTGAACTGTTTGGGCGTGCTCAGTCCCAGGTCATCGAGGATCTTATGGAGGAGGCTAAAGCGCCAGATCAGATTCTCAATGACGGGGTAGGAAAGTACCCTGAAGGCACTAAGGCCTATAGTTACTTGAGGCGCTGCCGTAGGCCTCTGTCTAAGAAAGCCAGGCTGGCTGGCTTTCTCTCCATATGGCTGCGTCGAGTAGTGGTGCCTGGCATCGCGTCCGCGGACCGCATTCACCGTAATATCCTGTGGCCTGTCGTGTGTCTGGTGTTCGGGGCAAGACTGGGCTTGCTCCCTGCCATGGTGTGCCGTATACAGGCTGGTTTGAGAGCCATGACTGATGGACTGCTCGTTGATGAAGCTCGGCGCGATAGCTTTCCCCGGGTAGAGTTACCATACCTGTACTTGATGGGATGGTTAATTCTCCACAACCCCCGGGTGATGTCTCCCGGCCCTGGCAGTAGTTCGGGGGATAGTTTCTTGCTGAACTACAAGGACTCTCCCTGGAACGTGAACACAGTTTTAGACTGTCGGTTGGTGCTGAGCCTCGGTCATTGCTGGAAGCTTCTCTGCACTGTCCTTTTTGTACATCACAATTAGTCGGGTATTAGGCTTGAGGATTTAGGTGGAGAGAAGACCAATCTTTCTCCGGAAGCTTTTAATTAGTTGGTCTGCATCAGACCCTTCCATTTGCTGTACAGAAGCGAAGATTATTGCTCCTTCGAGCCCTACCTGCCTAGTCGGTTCGCCAGGCAGTTTGGGTACGATCAGTTGCACGTGGGCAATGCCGTCACTAGCTTCAGGTCCAGGGGCGGACTCATTGATGGAGCCAGAGGATGGCGATATTTTATCATGGGTTGCATGGGAGTAATCTTTATCGTGTCGATCGTCACACTCTCCACGGAGCTGCGCATCCTCCATTCGTATGCCCAGTTCTACGTGGGGATCAATACCTTCCATCACGATTTTGACATACGTGGAAGCTTTAGGGTGCCTTCTCCCAAGTCTGGGGGAAGAGTCGAAGTCCCCTCGATTTCGTCCGACGAGGGTGAGGGGTCCGTCACTCCGGATGAGCCCCAGGTGTCGGTGCCGAGGTGTGAAGTGCCTCCGCCTGCGGGGGCTTTGGCAGTCTCTGGGAAGCGAAGGGCTCCTGCTTCGAAGCAGACTTTCCCTCACAAAAGGAAGAAGAAGACGGTTGCTCGTTCTCTCCGGATTCCGGGCATCGAGGCTCCTAGAGAGGAACCTGCTGTCTCCCCTGTTGGGGATGTCTCTTTGATTAGAGGTTCCTCGCCTTTCGGAGAGGGACCCTTAGTTTCGGCTGGCGATGCCGGAGAACTCCTGCCTGAGTCTGCCGTTGCTGCCACTGCCTCCGGTAGTGGAACAAAATCGCCTGCGTGGCCTAGGCAAATGAGAGAATCTTTCCCTGGACCAGCAACGGATGAAACTCCTGCCGTGTCCGCGAGCATGCCTAGTGAGATTCCGGCTGACGAGCCTC
Source organism: Iris macrosiphon (assembly GCA_036927795.1). Lineage (NCBI taxonomy): Eukaryota > Viridiplantae > Streptophyta > Magnoliopsida > Asparagales > Iridaceae > Iris > Iris macrosiphon. Next base: position 101,034,188 of record JAYESA010000014.1, on the reverse strand, counting down.
GACTGCGTCTTGGTGAAGGCTCGGTAGAGCACTTGGGGGTGTCGGTGGGCCCACCCCCTTCTCCAGGTATGACAGTTCGTATTGCGTCATTAAGGCATGGTTTAGCTACGTGGGCTGCAGATGCGACATATATACCGTTGGCTACGGATAAATGTCATCTTTATGTCTCCTCTTAGAAAGATTACCATCATATTGATATCAACTTTCTTGTCCTCTTCTCAGGGGATGGCGTCCACGGGGAGTATAGCGTTGAAGCGCCTTCTGGCTCTGCTCGAGCCCCTGGAGATGATACGGAAGCGCCCGACTTCGAGGAGAAAATATCTTCGGGGGCCAGCTCGCCCGGAGTGGTTTCGTCACCTCAAGAGGAGGACGAACCCGTTGTCGTGACCTCGCCTCTAGTGAGTATGCCGATGACTTCGATCATCGTTGTCGCCCCTCATTCGATCGTACCATCTGCCAAGGCGGCGGCTGTGGCCACCTCGTCTGCAATCATTCCTGGAGGGGGACTTGCCAATATCGCGGCCACTCCTGGCGTCCAATCGGATCTGGTCGCGCTGACCGAGCAATACACCAGCCTCTTTTACACCAGTTTGAAAATGCTGATATCAATGGTGTTGGCGAAGAATCTAGACTTCAAGCATCTGAAGAAGGCTTCTCAGTTTTCGATCGGGGCGGTCAGGGAGTTCGGCAATTCTGGGGTAGCTGACACCCTGGAGGCGATGGTTAATGGTTTGGAGCAACCTATTAACGAATACTTGCAGCTGGCTTGGGGCAGCCTTGAAGCTGAGGTCCAGGCCAGATATAACCTCATGACTGTGCGGCTTACTAAACAGCTGGAAAGCTTAGATGACTCCATCAAAGCGCATAAGCTGGAGATGGATGAAAGAAAAGCTGTCATGGAGGAGGCTTTTGCTCTTCAGACGAAGTGCCAATCCGAGCATGAAGGGAACGTAGAGATGGCCTGCAAGTTGAAGGAAAAACTCGCTCTGGCAGAGCAGTGGGCTTCTCAGTCGTTGGCTGGTCTAGATATAGCGACTGGTCGACTGAGCACAGCACAACGGGATCTGGAACGCGCAGAAGCTGCCCGTGCTGGCTCTCTTCGGGCAAGGGCCGAACTGTCCTTTACGAACAATCCCGAGGCACGGCTGGAGCGAGCCCGCGCTGATGCCTTGGTTTCCAGGGATGAGAGGATAGCTGCACTGGTACAGCTGATTCGCGATCTGACCGCTCCCCCACAATGATGTACCCTTTCTTCTTTTTGCTTCCCGAATATAATTCTGCTCTTTTTGGGAATAAATAAAAGTGACTCTTTTCTGACTTTATGGACCCATCATTTCAGAATATAAATGACAGATTTGGGCGAGAGTAATATCAGAGGTAGTATGAACGTGATAGACTCTTGATAACCTTTTAGCAGGACATATCTATTCAGAGGTCATACGGACATGATAGAATATGACCCAACTAGTTTCGTTTTGGAAGTAGTTTTGTCAGAATTGAGTTTCTCGCTATATTCCACTTGAGCAGGGGAGGTTAAGCATAGTACCTTTTCAGGAATTTACCGTTGATAGGAGCCATTAACAGGTCTCCATTAGGCTGGGCTAGCCGGTAAGCGCCGTTTGAGAATGTTGTCTCGATCACATAAGGGCCTTCCCACTTGGTCTAAAATTTTCCTTTACTCCTGTGAGTAAGGATCATCGGCCTTCTTACGACTAAAACTAGCTCGCCGACTTTGAACACTCTTTCCTTTACTTTATGATTGAAAGCTTTGGAAATGCATGCTTGGTAGAGCGCGATGCGCTGTTGAGCTTGGAGGCATTTCTCGTCTAATCCTTCTAGCTCTTGAAGCCTTAATAGGTCTTTCTTTTCTTGAGTCAGCTCATTAGTCACGGCTATCCTGAGTGACGGGATCTAGATTTTGATGGGAAGAACTGCTTCGCTCCCGTAGACCAGTGAAAATGGGGTACAACCTGTCGGTGTTCGTACCGTTGTGCGGTATGCCCAGAGGCATTCGTCCAGCTTCTCATTCCAATCTCTTTTGTTTGAAGAAACGAACTTCTTCAAGAGTTTGATAATGGTTTTGTTGAAAGCTTCTGCCAAACCATTAGCAGCTGGATAATATGCCGTAGAGGCAATATTATGTATCTGATTTTTATCGCAAAATCGATGAAATGCTTGGCTGATGAACTGAGGCCCATTGTCATGGATTATCCTTCGGGAATCCCAAAGCGATAAATAACGTGATGCTTGATGAAGCTGATTATATTAGACGCCTTTACCTCAGCAAGAGGGATCGCCTCTGCCCATTTGGAGAAGTAATCCGTGATGGCCAGTATGAACTGGTGACCTCTGGAAGAAGACGGGTAAATAGGGCCAATGATATCCATACCCCATGCTTTGAAAGGCCAGGATGCAACCGTATGATATAGATATTCAGACGGCTGATGTATGAAGTCTGCATGAACCTGATAGGCTCTGTATTGTCTTGCATAGTTGATGGCATCTGCGATCATAGTGGGCCAGTAATAGCCCATTCTCCTGATACGATCCTGTAGCTTAGGACCGGGCTGATGTGCTCTGCATACGCCGTCGTGAGCTTCCCGGATAATCTGCTGTGCTTCGTCGTTAGAGAGACATCTCAATAGCAGTCTGTCGTAGGTCCGGCGATATAGGCATTGTGAAGATGCCTCGAAGTAGAAGCGTAATGATCGTCTTTTGACGGATACTGCTTCTTTGGGGTCCTCCGGCAAGATTTTGTATGCGACGAAATCTATGAAGGGACTTCTCCAGTCTCTTCTAGGGGGATCTGTGTTCACAGCGTAGCTGCATTCTATGTGAAAGTTGTTCTTCACACAGAATAAATCTCTGTTAAGAAGGATTACTGAATCCTGTCTTCTTATAGGAGTGGCTAAATCCGCAGCTAGACTGGCTAGGGCATCAGCTTCCAGATTCTGAGATTGAGGTACATGCTCTAGGAAGAACCCTTTGAATGTCATGGCTATCTCGACCGTTGCTTGGTGATAGGGGATGAGGTCTGGATTCCGGACTTCATATATTCCCCTGATTTGATTGACTATAAGCAGAGAATCACCGAAAGCTTCCAGGGACTCGACCCCCAGCTCTTTGGCGACTTGGAGCCCGATTAGCAGAGCGTTGTACTCTGCCACATTATTGGAGCATGGCTCTCTAAGAGAATATGCTCGATAGATGACGAGTTTATCAGGAGTGACCGGGACGATTCCTACCCCTGAAACCACGTTTCCCTTGGGACCAGTCCTGGAGGCGCCGTCGAATAATAGCTGCCATGCGTCAGTTTCCATTGCGGAATTATATTCTACAACTTCGTCAGGGATGTCCTCTTATAATTTGGAGGCCTCCGGGATCAGATGAGCAGCTAGGAAGTCGGCCAACGCTTAGCCTTTGATGGACTTCTGCGGGACGTATACCATATCATATGGTGTTAACAGCATCGCCCAAGTCGCGAGTCAGGAATTAAGAGCACTTGGCTTGCTCATCAGTACTCGAAGAGGGTTGATCCTGGAGATGATATGAATAGTCTGGCCGGTGACATAGTGCCGCGTCTTCTGGATAGCAAACATCAGAGCCAAGCATTCTTTCTCCACTGGGTTGTACCGGTGTTCGGTTTTGACCATCATTCTGCTGAGGTAGTAGATAGCCTGTTCATGACCCATATCGTTCTTCTGTACGAGAAGAGCTCCTAGCGAATGATCCATCGCTCGGACGTACAGCAAGAATAGTCTTCCCATGACGGGAGGCACCAGGACTGGCGGACTGGTGAGGTAGCGTTTGATATCTCCGAACGCTTGTTGACAGGTTTCGTCCCATATGAAGGATACACCTTTCTTCATGAGATGCGTAAAGGGCTGACATCTTTCCGAGAGGTTGGATATGAATCTCCGGATATAAGCCAGATGGCCTTAAAATCCCCAGAGTTCCCTCAGATTGCGGGATGATCGCATTTCTACGATGGCCTAGACTTTGTCAGGGTCCACTTGGACGCCTTTGGCGGTAATGACAAATCCCAGGAATTTGCCACTAGATACACCCAAAAAGGACTTCATAGGGTTCATCTTGAGTTGATGTTGGCGCATTAACTCGAATACCGTCCTCAAGTCTTGAATGTGATCATCTTTGAGGTGGCTCTTGACGGCTATGTCGTCCACGTAACATTCTACTATTTTGCATAAATGCTTATGGAATATGTTACTCATAGCCCGTTGGTTTGTAGCCCCGGCGTTCTTCAATCCGAAGGGCATGACCGTATAGCAATATACCCCCAATAGGGTCCGGAAGGCAGTGTGCTTTTCGTCTTCGGGATGCATCTTAATCTGATTATATCCTGAGAATCCATCCATGAAAGACATACGTTCAAAACCGCAGGTATTGTCGATCATGATGTCCGTGATGGGAAGAGGGAACTCATCCTTGGGGCAGGCCGTATTCAGATCTCGGTAATCGATGCAGATACGTATTTTCCTATTTTTTTTCATGACTGGGACAACGTTGGCGACCCAGTCGGGATATTGTTCTTCCCGGATGAAACCGCAGGCTATCAACTTCTTGACTTCAGCTTCGATGGCGTCCATCATATCCGGGCGGAACCGGCGTTGGTGCTGCTTCACAGGCTTTGAATTGGTCAATATGTTGAGTTTGTGAGTAGCCACCTTTGGGTCAAGGCCGGACATGTCCTCATAATCCCATGCAAAGACGTCGATATACTCCTTTATCAGCTGGATAACTTCTTCCCTTTCAGCTGGGGAAATATTGTTACTGATAAATATCGGCTTTGGCAAAATTTCACCCCCAATATCAACCTGGATAACTTCATCTTTGGTGGGAGGTTCCCTTTGCTCGAAGCAGAATTCTCACTGCGTATCCATTTGTTGGGCCCAAGAGTCATTCTCAAATGGCTTAGGATCCTGTTCATCTGCTTCAAAGGGATCTACCACTACCATATTCACTGATAGTGTTTGTTCGAGAGCATCAGGTGAGTCAGAGGGCGACGAGCCGTTCTGGGAAGAGGAAAAGATATCCTCATCTGACTTAGAAGTCGTAAGGGAGGTGGCATACCCTAACCCGAAACGAGTTTGCTGATAGCGGGGGTCGTCGCGTAGCGGCGTTCGTCTGCCTCTTCCGTAGTTGAGGCCTGGCTTTCGCTCCAAGTCGTAGCCCATGTTTTGCATGATCCTCAATGCTTGCGGGCTGTATCGGTGAACCTGCATTTTTCCAGTATCGTCATCGAAAGGATCTTCCTGGATAGCCGGTTGATTGCGCATGCGGCCGAAGACTATTGATCGCTGGCTGCTGCAGGTAGTCGGGACAATGAAGATAGAATCCTCATACGGTCCATACGTCGTGACGACATTGGATGATGACGCTACTTCCCAGACATACGGACGGTAGGAGTTCATAACTTCCAAGAATTTTTGTGCTATGGGTTCTACCTCGTCACGGGGAGTGGATTCCTGATTTGGATTTTGAGCGCCAATATACTGGAAAAAAGGATGTTTATTATCATCTGGAACTCCGTTCCTGGTTGCATTTACATCGGTCGGCTGCTTGTCGCGCCGAAGCTTGATGACCAGGGGTGGAGGCTTCTGGTTCAAAGTGATCACTAGAGGATCACTCCTTTTTCCTGACCTGGTCTTGTCCAGGTGAATAGCCATAGGCTCCATGGCTTTCGGATGAGTGGTTCGTCCTTTCACCCTGATTGACAACGGTAGTGCGGCAGAGGGTTCTTCTGGCTCCCGGTAGGATTTCTTCTCTGCCTCGCCTGACCTTTCTTCTGTATGGTCTTGAGAGTACAACACGGCATCAGAATAGTAGGATTCTACTCCTTTAAACGGGTTTAGGTCAGCAACCTTCGTCTGTACTGTTCCTTGGGGGTCTACATATTTAAGACATTGATGTAGAGTTGAAGGAACGATGTTGTGGTCGTGGATCCACGGTCTTCCCAGCAAAATATTGTAGGATACCTCTGAATTGATCACGTAACATGTGGCCACCGATATAAGGTTACCAATCTGTATCCTTAGGCGAATTTTCCCCAACGGCTTACTTCTTCCGGCGTTGAAACCCACGATTGTAGTGGAGGTATAAGCCAATTCGCTGGTAGGAATCCTCAGCGGCCTGAGCAGACTGTGAGGGATGATGCTGATCGACGATCCCGGATCTATGTGAATCCGATCGACCTCCATGGAACTGACGTACCCGGTATAATAGAGGGGCCTGTCATGCCTGTTATGTTTTAATATCATGTCATCTTGAGTGAAAGTGATATTTAGGACCACTTCCATTACACTGTGAAATTAAGGACATGCCACCGGTTCTTCGTCGGGGGACTTGAGCTGGGTCAAGCATGCCTCCGCCTGCATCAGTGCTTCACTCAGGGCTAGACGAGTATCTTGGGAGAGCATGAGTAGCTCAAAGATGGACAGCCTGGCTGGTGTATTAGCCAGTTGGGCCAGTATGTCGAAGTTGTATGGCTTCTCTAAACCTTTGTTTGGAATATTTTTTACAGGTTTATCAAAGCGCACTTCTCTCTGCTTCCCCTTGTCCACCGGAGTTGGTTTTGAAGGACCGGCATCTGGTACGACGGGGTCTGGTCCTGAAGGTTTGGCAGCTGAAGCGTCCGTCGGTGCATCTTCCTGACTTGCTCCGTAGTCGTTGAGGTAGGCTTTCCCTGAACGGGTTACAGCAAATACCTCATCTTCGTCTGATGGCGAAGAAGTTACGACCATATGGCATGGTTTATATTTGGAGCTCTTTCTAGACGTAGCCTTAGCAGCTTTAGTCTCCTCCTCGAGCTCTGACACCAAATCCGGATGAACCCACATAATCTCACCCTGCCGGGTGGTTAGGGGTACCAGGTCATGATTTTGACCCCTAGTCGGAGGAAGATTGATGATGTTCATCGTGGTCCGGGAAATGGGTGTGACACCGTTCGAGACTTCTTGGGAAGGCAGATTGCCAAACCGCAGAGAGATCATGTTGGTCGTGACCGTCTTCTCGGTGTTGTGCAGAGTGATGGCTTTAGCATCGATTAACCCCTGGATCATCCTTTTTAGTATGTAACACGCCTTTGTCGGGTGGTGCACGTATCTGTGGAAGATGCAGTATTTAGGGTCGTTAGTACTGCCGACTTCTTGGGGCCGTCTTAGCTCCGGAAGGGTGATCTTGCCACTTTTGACGAGATACTCAAATATACTTGGGATATCGTCATCGTCGAAAGAGTAGACTTTGATGGGCCTGGAGGTCTCGGGCCTCGCTTGTGCGGTTGCCGCAGTCTTTTGTCTGGTAGTATTGATCGCCAGAGCTTCTTTTCCCTTGGAACTGCGAGGATGGTCGCTGCTGGGAGATGGCCTTTTGCCTCTATCAGAGGTGGAGATCATGATGCCATTGTCGTGCGCCTTGCGACTGTTGTCTTCGGCGGCTACTGCCGAGATGATGAACGAGGGCCAATCATGGAACTGATATGGTCCTGTAAACACCGAGACTGCGGGAAGAAGGTTCTTTCTGCAAATGTCTACTAACGCAGAGTCTGGAACTCCTGGGGGCATCTGTAAGGTGGCCTGATAAAACGTTTGACGAAGGTGCGAACGTCTTCCTTTTCCCTCTGCTTGACTTCGATAAGAGAGGACATAGACATGTCCATTCCTCCCTCGTAGAATCGTGTAAAGAATAAAGCTTTGAAGTCTTCGAAGGAAGTAATGCAGTTGTCCGCCAAGCTATGGTACCACTGATAGGCTACTCCTGAGAGGCAGCCTTTGAACACCCGAGTGAGGAGGGCGTCGTTCCCTTGTAGCAACACCGTCATCATACTCGGAGGGAAAGGGACCTCTTCCCAGATAGCTGGGTAAGGCTGGTTGATTCCCAGTTTCTTGAGCTGATCTTTGTGCTTCAAGGCGTCAAACTAGGCTTTCAGCTCCCGTACTGCCTACATCGGATCCTCAGTCGGAAGCGGGACTACGGTGTAGTGCGGAGTTGGTTGTATCGTAACTCCAACGAGAGGTAATGCATTCTCTGAGTGAGGAAGCGGAGGAACTGCTGACTCTTGATCTAGAGTAGGCTCTTGGCTCGGATTTGATGGTGGTAAGTCCACCCCCATACGTATCTGAGTTGGCGGGACCGATGCTTGAGCCATGGCAGTTGCATGCTGAGTTAGCATCATCTGGTGCATGTTCTCCATTATGGATTACATTTGTCTTAGAGATGTCTCCAGTATAGTGATGCGTTGTTCCGTGTTTCCTGACGGCGAAGCTTTCTAGCGTTCATCTTCAACGGTATAAACTCCCATTTCCCTAGGCATCGTCGAAGGATGCGTATAGGTTGTTGCAGAAGTCGACTCTATACTCTCAGTATTTGATTCGGAGAATGGCGACCCCCAGCGTCGAAATCAGAGGAGTACGAAGTCAGTTGTTGTAACCTTGAACGAGTGTTCTGGAATACCCCATCTTCAGTGTCTCTGAGGAGCATGTTGGATCTCCTTCGGCTCGGACATCTTGAGCCTGAGCTTCCTCCAGGTAGGTGCGAAGCCATGTTCACGGATGCATGCGCGGGTTCTTCTTCCTGGAAAGACAGAGAGTAGCTAAACCGGTCAAAAACCGACCGTTTTGCTTTAGAACAGCAATAGTCAATCACAATCTTATGACTATTACAATATTGCTCGCCAGGGGGCGTAATAGACATGTTGAAAGGTCCCCTCTCCTTACGCTTCTGGATTAGATATTTGCGCAAGTCAGGAGGAGTAGAAGAAGAAGACGACGGCTTGTTCCTTCTGTTCCCACCAGTGGGCATGTGGAGACTTGGTACCATAGTTTTTCCTGTGCCACCTGTGTACAACAGGTTGGCCATCTGGGTGGCGAATAATCCCCGGGGAGGGTGTCTTTCCACCATCTGAGCTTGCTTTACGCCATGGGACTTCGCCTGGCTTAATTTGGAGATCTGCTCAGACTGGCGTAAAGCTGAAGAGGTCCTCAATTGGCCATCGGCTTCCCACGTAATCCGGAGAGTAGGCAGATTGCTCCCTCGCTGACGTAAAGGCCGAGAAGTTGAGTATTCTGCCGCTTGCTTCCCCTCGCAAAAATCACAACTCTCATCTGGTTTCCCGTAGAGGTCAGATATTGTCTTGCGTATGGAGAGTGATTTGTACTTCTAATTTGGCGTTGAGGCATCATCAAAAGTTTTGTCTGTACCGCGCATAGCGGGAGACTGGTTTCTACGCGTAGAGTGCAGTGGATACCTCTGGGTTAGCGCTGAGGCTTTGCCCGAAGTTTTGTCTGTACCGCGCATAGCGGGAGACTGGTTTCTACGCGTAGAGCGCAGTGGATACTTCTGGGTTAGCGCTGAGGCTTTGCCCGAAGTTTTGTCTGTACCGCGCATAGCAGAAGACTGAATTTTACGTGCAGGGCACAGAGGGAGCAATGCTATAACCTCATTGGTCGGAGAGATCGGAGAGATCGGAGAGTCCACAGGAATGGTAGAGGATGTCTTGGACATCCAGACCTTGCGCAGCTTCCTGTTGTCTTGGACGTAGAGAGGGTGAGAGCTACCCCCGGTTCGAAGCATGTCTTCGTAGGCAGACTGGTCGAATTGGATGACCAGTGTCTTCTTCACGGTTCCTACAGATACCGCATCGTGTTGAGCAATTACTTCCTCATCAGAAGAGAAAGATGTCCCCAGCAGAGTCGCCATCTTGTTTGTGGTGGAAAACGAAAGAATAAAAATATATTCAAGATGGGGTTTACACGAAACCCGCCTTCTTTGGTTTACAAACAAACTTGTACAATTTGATCCTATACGAAGATGTGGGAGTACAATTTATTTAATCTGGGTAAATATTGCTATAGGTGTCTGATCTGCAGTCGATCACTTTAGCCCTTGGACCACACGATGATGAAGAAGTGCCATAGAAGACAGGAAGCAGCTTCGAAGGTTGCAAAAGAGGGTGGATGTACGATGCCAAAGTCGTCGATCCCTGCTCCTTGCCTGAGCCCCGGATTCTCTCTCTCTCTCTCTCTCTCTCTCTCTTTCTCTCTCTCTTGACCTCTGGTTCGATCTTTCAATCTGTAGACCTTAGATCTGATATTGGTTTCTTGATCAATTTTTTGACCTTGTTCCTCATTGATAGAGGTCTCTATTTATAGAGTTTTGGTGACAGTGATCACTCCGTTGGTGTAGAAACCGAGGAGTGGAAAGTACAATACCCTTTTACACAACGGTTAAAGTAACCAATGCCTGCGTATAGATGATCCTTTGAATGAGCGTGTGACGCGGGTCCAACTAAGGGACAAAACACGTATAATTGCTACGAAGATCACGACATAGAAGCCACGTAGGTAGGTATCCCTTGTGTAGAAGAGGTGGGCGTAGAAGCCAGTGTCTGTCACCATGGCGTAGAAGCTAAGCAGGCATAGAAGCCAAAAATAGGCATAGAAGCCGAGTTGTCATAGAGGCCGAGTGGGCGTAGAAGCCGAGTGGTCATAGAGGCCGAGTGGGCGTAGAAGCCGAGTGGTCATAGAGGCCGAGTGGGCGTAGAAGCCGAGTGAGCACCGAAACTGAATGGGTGTAGAAGCCGCTGCGTACCGTGCCAGAGTGCTGATGTGGACGTCTTAGCCAGAATTATGGCTTTTGAAGATATAACCAAATCTCTTGCATTAAATGCCGAGATTTGCCACCATATTGTGCATTAAATGCGGAAGCGTATTTTGAAGGTCTGCAGCCCTTCTGCGCATCAGTCGCAGAGACGGACCTTAAGAAACTGTCACCGCTCTGTGCATTGGTCGTAGAGACGTGCCTCGAGCAACTGTCATCGTTCTGTGCATTTGACGTAGAGACGTGCCTCGAGCCCCGTACGGAGTGCAGCTTTTGATGTGGCAGGCAGTTTGTCTACTGCAGAGCGTAAACAGCTCATGTCCGCCTGTATAAAACAAGGCAGCGCATCCCTTCGTGCACGTAAAAGCAGTTTACGCAAAGGAGATGGCGATAAATGATAGCCTGGGTCGCAGTACCGTGCTATCATTATAGCCGTCGTCTGGGTAGTTGAGCAGTATCCCTGGGTAGTCGAGCAGTATCCCTTTGTCAGAAGTCCAGATGTCAGGTTCATTGTAGGATCTGACAGGTTCACTTTGGAGAATACGAAGCATCTCTCGTACACTTCAATGCTGCGTTGCAAGAGGATAGATTTTACGCCCAGGAGTCGATAAAGCACCCTGTTTACGCTGAAGTGGTTTGGACGTACTGCCTTACGTTGAGTTTATATCTCATGCTGTGTTTGGCGGAGAAAGCTCTGTTTGCACGCTTGATGGCTCTGAAGACCTATGTCTACGCTGCTCTGTATCAATACGCTGCGTATAGCCATCCGGCATATTTTTTATGCTTCTACAGCAATCAATAACATCCGGTCTCCAAGTATGCTGGAAACAAGTCCTATATGTCACAGTCTGGAAAAAAATATCCAGTCAGGATTGGAATGAAGTACAAGCACTAACAGTATTTCCACATATATTGACAAAAACTATAACATAGTGTAAAGAAATACAAGACAGATATAAATACTGGCAATAAGAAATACTGATAAGCATGGATATACTGGAAATAGAATTACTGGAATAAAGGAATACTGGAATAAAGAAATACTGGAGCATGTCATCATCAATGTACATCTAGCAATAAAATAGAAATACAAGTACATGCAAGAATAATGAACTGGTATATAAGTGTGTACAAGAATAATAACTAGAACATGTAAAGATGCTAGATCAATATACTAGAGATGCATGTCAAGAACATCTAACTAAGTGTATGAAAAATCAGCATATCATGTGATCAGTTTGGGATTAATAAGACTTATTACATTGATTAGCGATCATCCTTGTAAAGTCAGGCTAACCACATGTAACAGCGTTGAGGCATGTAATGGTCAGGCTGCACCGACGTGAGGTGTGGGTGAGCTATGATGCATGTAAAGTTTGGATATGATCACACAAGCTACTAATATGTAAACTTTCTCACCCAAAATTAGGTCTACTTCGCTTAGATAGAGAAATTAGGTCTAATTAGAATCCAACTAGAAAGAGAACACGATATTTTATTTAAACTGCACAATGTTTATATCACATCGTACATCTTGCCGTTGCTTCGATAATTAGAGCACTACTCTAGCCATTGCCTATCTACAAATTTCATAACCTCATCCTAGACATGCCCGTCTACTATTTTGACCTTTGTGTAACTTATAATATTGCTTTCTTGTGCTACATTTTAGTCGCATAATAAACGTCGCGGACGTTATTAGTGTAATTCTAAATAAATATGACTCTGTACCCTTGTACGTTCCAATCGAAATTGGAGACACAATCTTGACCATTTTATACAACCCAAATTTTATTAAAATTCTATACTGTACCCTCTACGTCCCTGATACTTGTGTCCCACCTAATTTTAATCCCATGTATTCCTAATTAATTCTAGAATATTGTGCGCATTCAATTTAATTAATTTAATTAAATTTCCGTCTTTGTGCAATTTTTCCAAATTGTTGGGGGCTTTTATGCAAAAACGTATTGAGGTGTCCCCACCATTGGACAATACGTGAAGAAACCCAATTTTTCCCTTCACATAAATTTTTCTATAATTTTTGGGATGTGCAACGCGCAATATCGCCCCCGTTATTTTAAACCTATCCTTGTATTTAATTAATGCAAGTTCTAGCCTCCAAATATTCCCATGTGAGCCCAAGGCCCAATCCCAAGAGGGGTTGACCAGTCAAACTTGTCTAGGTCAAACACCCACCCCTATTGTATATATATATCATCTTATATCTTTCTTTTATTTTTCCCTAACATCTAAAGCTCCCAGTCGACCTTTACAAACCCTATTCACCATCTTCTTCTCCTTCTTTCCTGTAGCCGACCGGAGCCCAACCCCCTCACCGGAGACGCCAAGCCCGGCCACCCTCATCCCCTATAACCTGTTTGCCTGAATTGAGCCACCGTTCTCTTCCACCTTCCCTCATCACGGCCTCGCTGCACCCCCTCACCTCCGCCGCTCTCCTTCCTGCTCGACTCGACATCGCCGGAGTCGAGCAGCAGCCACCCTGACCCGACGTCCTCCTCCTCCATCGACTGCTCACCATCTCCCCCCTTACATCCTGACTCCACCACGAGCCCTCGAGCAGCCATCTGTACCTACACCACCCTCTTCTCTCCTCCTCTCTCCCTGATCTCCTCCGTCGTACCTCTCGACTGAACGACTCCCCCCCCCGACCGCCGGAGACCTCCACCAGCACCACCACACCACCAGCACCTCCACTACCTCCGCTCCTTCCTCCCGAGTCCCTTCCCTGCTCTATGTCCTCCTCCTTGCCGGATTCCCCTGGCCGGAATGGTAGTTACCCCATCACCACCACCATTGCCATTATCAACACCATCACCATTAACTCCGTTAGCCCGATCCTCCTTCCACTTTACTGCCCCTGGCCGAACCTCCCCCTAGCCGGACCACCATCAACTACATCATCGTCCTCGCAATCACTAGCAATCCACATTGTCATCCCCGTCATCATCATAACCTTCCATCATCTTCATAATCATCACCATTATCATCAATATCGTCACCTTCATCGTCCTCGTTATTATAATCTTAGTCATCATTATCGTCTTTGTCATCACCATTGTCCATGTCATTATCCTCGTCATCATTATCACCTCTATAGTCATCGTCGTTATCATCGTCATCACCATCACCATCGTCACCGACAATATCATCATCCCCATCATCATGATCGTCAATATTATCATCATTCCTATCATCCTCATCCATGTAATCATCATCATCTCATTACCATCATCATCATCGTCTCATCCTCATCATCACCATTATCCTAGACACCAGCTACAGCATCCTCCTCACCTCATCATCTAATCACCATAGTCATTATCATCCTTAAACCATCACTCGTGTCAACCTCAATCATCGTCATAACCCTTGTCATCATCGACAACATCGACCCGTCACCCTTGCCAGACAAACCGTAGCAGACACCCCCGATCTCCATACCTGTGCACGCTGACCCCGAGGATCTATTGGATTGATTCTACGCGACTTCCGGAGCTGGTTATTGGTGCTACGTAACTCTCTTGCTAGGCAAGTATACCTTGCCTTTATTGTACTGTTTAAATCCTGTATTATTAGCTGCTTGTTTATTGATTAATTGTGCGTGTCCGAGAGACACTCGGGTGTAGTCAACGAATGTGTTGACGTTAGGACTTGTGTCTGACCTAGTGTCTAGTAGACCACCTAAAGTTGTGGAGTTATTGGTATGACTCCCCAGGCCTTGACACTTTTCTTACATGTGTTGTGAGTCTCATGTAGGGCACAGACTTGCGTATGTGGTTGGCCACTTGTACGTGTAGGTGTGCGACGGATAGGGCATAACTGCTAATAGTGATGCATGTTAGAAGACTTAGCACTTATTAGTAGGCGGAGCATAGACTGTCGTGATACGATAGCCCAATCCTTGTCCTTGTTTGGTTGTAAGGTTGGGATATTATTCTAGCATTAGAGTATGAGCCAGAGTTACAACGTCCGGCGTAGTAGCTAAGGCGTATTGGGGATACAACATGCTTAGATCATTGGGCGGGGAGGACTACTAGTAGGCATATGGAACACCCATTTCCTTTATTCAGGTTCCCCGTTCGACGGAACGGTATGGACGTTATATACTTGCAGATTCCCCATTCTTCGGAGCGGTATGGACGTTATATACTTGTAGATTTCCCATTCTTCGGAGCGGTATGGACGATATATTTATTCAGATTCCTCGTTCTTCATAGTGGTATGGACGTTACTATGCCGATTCCCCGTTCTTCGGAGCGGTATAGACGTTATTATATTACAGTGCCCAGGTATGGGGGTATATGTGGCATATACTAGCCAGTTGTCACGATTGGTGAATTACGTCAGCATATGTCTAGCCTACACTTTTCCATACACTCAAGTTGTCCTCAAGTTGCATTTCACTTAGATGGTTAGGTCACCCTGGAGTTTTTTCAGTATTTAATTTATGGCATGCTTTTATGTATCTTGTTATGTCCCTCTGAGGACCTGGCCCTTTCCAGGTGTATTGTTCACGAGTATTCGCAGGAGCGCAGATCTGGACTTGCTACGTATATTGTGATGAGGTCTTTCCTTCGAGCTGTGGTTGTTAATTGATATTCTTATATTGCAGTTATCTTATTTATCTATATTCTGGCTCGGTAGTGGATTTGTTTCCACCTGACTACCATCACTAGATACTTTATATTGGGATCTAGTTATAGATATTGGTTATTAATTTATATATGATTTATGTGGATGAGATTTAGTTATGCCCTGTGACATATGTGTTTACCAATTTTGAATTGTTATTCATATTACAACGTACGTGTGTTATGGTTTCCATATATTGGAGTGCTATATTCATACGGCTGGAATGCTTACGTGTCCTAGTCCTACGTATTTTGGGACTGGACGTGACATATTTTTGTGGTGGCCCATGCAGGTCAAGAGCATATTGTCTCGGTTACATTACTATACCGAGCAAGCCTGCACATAGGATTAGAGTATAGGATCTCATCCACATCTGACTATGACTCCTCCTTCTCCCAATCCATCATATTTAAATAATTGCATCCTGCTTGATTCATGTACTTTCCCATTAGTTCCTTGAATATAGCCTTCTCCTATATAGAAGTCCCTGTTGTTAGATAATAAGTAGGGTAACCTTCCTATTAGGAGTAACTAGAACCCTGACACGTCACTAAGTTTAGAATATTTAAGTAAACCCTAGCATCCTTATCTAAAGAATAGCTTACCATTATTTCTTGACATAATTATGAATGACCTAGGAGTAGTATAGGCACTACTAGAGATAGTTAGAAATTTGACCCTAGTATTGAGGAACCAATAGAAATCTGAGATCGAATATAGGGACTGAACCTAATTTGCATAGTAAGATAATGCTAGGATATAGATCCTTGTCTTGATATTAGCAGACAGTACCTCAGGAAGCCCAGAGCAACGAGTATGACATTCCCCTTGATCACACCTCAAATACGGAGATTTACTCACCACCTTACCCTTAGGAAACCATGATATTATCTTAACTCCCTCTATTTTAATTTCATATCTTGTTCCTCCAAAACCTTAGCGTTCGCTAATTGCGCGATGACTAAATTATGATTCTTCTTTTCTTCATCTTTTAACTCATGCCACCTAACTCTTATGATTGAAGGCCAAGTGATCTTATTCTATGTTAGGATATATAGTTTGCTAGGGTTATAGTTTGGTAATTTGAACTTTGAATTATGTGCTTGGTAGTTAGAGCTTGATAGTTTGAGTTGTTCCTTTAGATTGTGATCTGATTATTCTTAGTTTTAAATCGCGTAATTTGTATCCGTAACTCGATACGAGTGATATTCCCCTTTTTTCTCTTAAAGGTCATTAACTCTTCCATTCTTACTATTGACACTTGTATTCTATGAACACTATGATTAAGATTTAAGGTGACCATTACCTACATGATACAATAGGAGACCCTAATAAGTACTAAGATCCGTTCCTCGTATAGCCCAATAAGAATTTGTACTTTATTTATAAAAACTTTATTAAATTGTAAGATCCCCTTAAGACTGCCACAGTATTAGTTTATTGTTTTAAGTTGGGTAGTATGCCTCACAACATAGTATCACATAGCCCTATTGACCCATTAATGAAGTATAATAGGATGACACAACTTTAGACTTACATAAGAAGATAGTGTTTATTCAGACTGTAGAAATTAAAGGTCCATACCCATATTTGGTCGACTAGCGACTTAGATAAGGAGTAGTATGACAACTAGAGAGACTATAGAGCCTTATTTTTGTTTTGTTTGTGAACTTGAATTATTTTGTAATTCATAATCTAGCGTGCTTATATTTTTGTACTACCTCGACTTATGCTGCTGTTACAACCTAGTTTTGCAAGCTCAGTCTTTTATCAAGCTTGTTCACGACATATATATTATTGGACGCGTACACTAATACATTTCAGAATCAGTATACTACGGTATGATCAACCATAGTGCGCTTGGTTCGCCCTTCGCATAACTACTTTACGTGGATTGAGATATATAGTGATTAGTAGACGAACGTACTTGCCCTCTAGATATGTCTGAGCATATCATATCCGTTACATAAACTGTACTGATACGAGCATGTGAATAAGAATTACCAACTAGGATTTCAATCCATAACTGTCTTGACAATTCCTATTTGAATTCTTTAAACGCCTTGATCCCCATACTTCTAATCTATTACCTCCCCCTTAAACTCTTTATTATTGTTTTCCATCTTTCCTTATTTCGAAAAGACGAAACCTTGTGCCTAGCATAAGTTGATACACAGATAGTATTAGATATACCCTATAGGCTAATTATATTATTTGATGATTATTTTATAACCAAGGGCATATCACATGTAATATATTTGGAGTTAAATTTTTTGAGGATTGAGTAAATGATTAAGGAAAAATTGAGGAATGATATTTCTTAAATGTAAGAGCCTTATGTGATAGATGGGAAAATTCTAAGTTGGGTAGCAGTTGCATTATCAGCTTTAGAGAAATTTCTTTAGATTGTGATCGAGCAAAAATTTGATTTAAAGGTTCAAGTCATTTTAATTTTTAGAATTTTGGACGAATAAGTAAGATGATGAGGATCAATGAATTTTAATTTTTAGCACGTGATTTGAATTTTAAGAATTAGGGGTTGAATCATCGATTTAAATCTTGAGGAAAATAAATAGAACTCTAAATATGAACATGGTCGAATTGAATTCCAAGATTCGATGATTTGAATTAAGAATAATTTTTTTTGAGTGTTGGATTACCTATTTGAAATATTGAGGATGTAAATTGAAAGTAAATTCTAAAGAGTACGGAATTCATAAGTTGAAAATAGAAATAATATTTGATTATAATTATTTTCTAGAGGAAAATTTGATAGTTGGAGATTGCGAGTAAATTTTGATTTGGGATGTCATATAAATTTGAATTAGATTTGGATGAGAATTAATTAATTTGAAAATTGAGAAGATAGTGTAATGTGTTGAAGTTGATCTAAACAATGGTTAATCTAATTTAAAGGTGCTTGCGATGGATTTGAATAAGCCTTAAATTTTTAGAAGAGATCGCGATTGACTTGCCTGATGAACACAGGTGAAGGATTTAAACCAAATAATGCCTTATTTTAATTTCGAGGACAAAATTATTTTAAGTTGGGTAGATTGTAAACTTCCTCACCCAAAATTAGGTTTACTTCGCTTAGATAGAGAAATTAGGTCTAATTAGAATCCAACTAGAAAGAGAACACGGTATTTTATTTAAACTGCACAATATTTATATCATATCGTACATCTTACCGTTGCTTCGATAATTAGAGCACTACTCTAGCCATTGTCTATCTACAAATTTCACAATCTCATCCTAGACATGCCCGCCTACTATTTTGACCTTTGTGTAACTTATAATATTGCTTTCTTGTGCTATATTTTAGTCGCATAATAAACGTCGCGGACGTTATTAATGTAATTCTAAATAAATATGACTCTGTACCCTTGTGCGTTCCAATCAAAATAAGAGACACAATCTTGACCATTTTATACAACCCGAATTTTATTAAAATTCTATACTATACCCTCTACGTCCCTTACACTTGTGTCTCACCTAATTTTAATTCCATGTACTCCTAATTAATTCCAGAACATTTTGCGCATTCAATTTAATAAATTTAATCAAATTTCCGTCTTTGTGCAATTTTTCTAAATTATTGGGGGCATTTATGAAAAATGCATTGAGGTATCCCCACCATTGGACAATACGTGAAGAAACCCAATTTTCCCCTTCACATAAATTTTTCCACAATTTTCGGGTTGTGCAACGCGCAACATCGCCCCCGTTATTTTAAACCTATCCTCGGATTTAATTAATGCAAATTCTAGCCTCCAAACATTCCCATATGAGCCCAAGGCCCAATCCCAAGAGGGGTTGACCAGTCAAACTTGTCTAGGTCAAACACCTACCCCTATTGTATATATATATCATCTTATATCTTTCTTTTATTTTTCCCTAACATCTAAAGCTCCTAGCCGACCTTTACAAACCCTATTCACCATCTTCTTCTCCTTCTTTCCTGTAGCCGACCGGAGCCCAACCTCCTCACCGGAGACGCCAAGCCCGGCCACCCTCATCCCCTACAACCAATTCACCTGAACTGAGCCGCTGTTCTCTTCTACCTCCCCTCATCACGGCCTCGCTGTACCCCCTCACCTCCGCCGCTTTCCTCCCTGCTCGACTCGACATCGTCGGAGTCGAGCAACAGCCACCCCAACCCGACGTCCTCCTCCTCTGTCGACTGCTCACCATCTCCCCCCCATATTCCGACTCCACCACGAGCCCTCGAGCAGCCATCTGCACCTACACCACCCTCTTCTCTCCTCATCTCTCCCTGATCTCCTCCGCCGTACCCCTCGACTGAATGACTCCCCCCGGACCGCCTGAGACCTCCACCACCTCTGCTCCTTCCTCCCAAGTCCCTTCCCTGCTCCATGTCCTCCTCCTTGCTGGACTCCCCTGGCCGGAATAGTAGTGACCCAATCACCACCACCATTACCATTATCAACACCATCACCATTAACTTCGACAGCCCGGTCCTCCTTCCCCTTCATTGCCACTGGCCAGACCTCCCCCTGGCTGGACCACCATCAACTACATCATTGTCCTCGCAATCACTAGCAATCCATATTGTCATCCCCATCATCATCATCACCTCCCATCATCTTCATAATTATCACCATTATCATCAACATCGTCACCCTCGTCGTCCTCGTCATCATCATCCTAGTCATCATCATCATCGTCCTTGTCATCACCATTGTCCACGTCATCATCCTTGTCGTCATCATCACCTCCATAGTCATCGTCATTATTATCGTCATCACTATCGCCATCGTCACCGACATTGTCATCATCCCCATCATCATGATCGTCAACATTATCATCATCCCTATCATCCTCATCCATGTAATCATCATTATCTCATTACCATCATCATCATCGTCTCATCCTCATCATCACCATCATCCCAGACACCAGCTACAACATCCTCCTCACCTTATCATCTAATCACCATAGTCATTATTACCCTTAAACCATCACCCGTGTCAACCTCAATCATCGTCATAACCCTTGTCATCATCGACAATATCGACCCGTCACCCTTGCCAGACAAATCGTAGTAGATACCCCCGATCTTCGTACCTGTGCACGCTGACCCCGAGGATCTATTGGATTGATTCTACGCAGGCAAGTATACCTTGCCTTTGTTGTACTGTTTAAATCCTATATTATTAGCTGCTTGTTTATTTATTAATTATGCACATCCGAGAGTGACTCGGGTGCAGTCAACGAATGCGTTGACGTTAGGACTTGTGTTTGACCTAGTGTCTAGTAGACCCACCTAAAGTTGTGGAGTTATTGGTATGACTCCCCAGGCCTTGACACTTTTCTTACACGTGTTATGAATCTCATGTAGGGCATGGACTTGCGTATGTGGTTGGCCACCTGTACGTGTAGGCGTGCAACGGATAGGGCATAACTGCTAATAGTGATGCATGTTAGAAGACTTAGCAGTTATTAGTAGGCGGAGCATAGACTGTCGTGATACGATGGCCCAATCCTTGTCCTTATTTGGTTGTAAGGTTGGGCTATTGTTCTAGCGATAGAGTATGAGCCAGAGTTACGACGCCCGGCGTAGTAGCTAAGGTGTGTTGGGGATACAATATGCTTAGATCATTGGGCGGGGAGGACTACTAGTAGGCGTATGGGACACCCATTTCCTTTATTCAGATTCCCCGTTCGACGGAACGATATGGACGTTATATACTTACAGATTCCCCGTTCTTCGGAGCGGTATGGACGTTATATTTATTCAGATTCCCCGTTCTTCGGAGCGGTATGGACGTTATACTATACAGATTCTCCGTTCTTCGGAGCGGTATGGACGTTATTATATTACAGTGCCCAGTTATGGGGGCATATGTGGCATATACAAGCCAGTTGTCACGATTGGTGAATTATGTCAACATATGTCTAGCCTACACTTTTCCATACACTCAAGTTGTCCCCAAGTTGCATTTCACTTAGATAGTTAGGTCACCCTGGAGTTTTTACAGTATTTAATTTATGGCATGCTTTTTTGTATCTTGTTATGTCCCTCTGAGGACCTGGCCCTTTCCAGGTGTATTGTTCACGAGTATTCGCAGGAGCGCAGATCCAGACTTGCTACGTATATTGCGATGAGGTCTTCCCTTCGAGCTGTGGTTGTTAATTGATATTCTTATATTGCAGTTATCTTGTTTATCTATATTCTGGCTCGGTAGTGTATTTGTTTCCACCCGACTACCATCACTAGATACTTTATATTGGGATCTAGTTATAGATATTGGTTATTTATTCATATATGATTTCTGTGGATGAGATTTAGTTATGCCCTGTGACATATGTGTTTACCACTTGTGAATTATTATTCATATTACAGCGTACGTGTGTTATGGTTTCCATATATTGGAGTGCCATATTTATACGGTTGGCATGCTTATGTGTCCTAGTCCTACGTATTTTGGGACTGGGGCATGACAAATATTTTCCCATTTTTTCAGCTAGCACGATGGATTCCAATCATGACTCCTCGTGACAGGTCTCAATGATGCTAACTCGTCACTAGATACTTTATATTGGGATCTAGTTATAGATATTGGTTATTTATTCATATATGATTTCTGTGGATGAGATTTAGTTATGCCCTGTGACATATGTGTTTACCACTTGTGAATTATTATTCATATTACAGCGTACGTGTGTTATGGTTTCCATATATTGGAGTGCCATATTTATACGGTTGGCATGCTTATGTGTCCTAGTCCTACGTATTTTGGGACTGGGGCATGACAAATATTTTCCTATTTTTTCAGCTAGCACGATGGATTCCAATCATGACTCCTCGTGACAGGTCTCAATGATGCTAACTCGTGTAAACAATAGTGTCAGAGTCATATACGCTATACAACAAGAATTATAGATATAATCAACATAATGGAAACTGTCAGAGAATGTACTCGCCTAGGGTCCTGCTGCTGGTAATAACAATGTCCATTTCCGAATCTTGTCTGAAAATCCAACAGTCCTAAAGATAACATACAATATTGCATCAGATATTACACTAATCACACAATCACAAATACTCTGAACTCGGGGCCACGCTAGGTATGACTTTGGTCAACTAAGGTCAAGTGTGCGTCAAATTTCACGGGTGTCGTGTTTGTAATTGCTGTGCAATCAGACAGTCAATGATACTGGTCTTGCCAGTACGTCAGTGTACATATGACAGTCTTCTAACATTTACAGGGTCACAGGTCAATATAACTACGGGGTATCCGTGGTTACACTCGGGTCATCTAGTACATGGGCATATAATACCTATTATTATTTATCATAAACATTAACACTAATTAATTACAACTATAATAGATATGTGTATATACATACTTAATAGAGTTTATACTATATATATATTTATATACGTATACGTACACATACTAATCAATTTATACTATGTACATATATACATATATTAAACAGGTACTAGGGATGCACGTACAATACATATACATATGTATATATATACTAGTTTGAGAAATACATTATATATATATATATATATATATATATATATATATATATATACCAATATACACTTGAATATATACCAATACGTATGCTAATATGTACGTACATATATCCATACAAATACGTATACGCAATCACATGAAATGACAGAAAATACGGGCAGGAACGAACCTGCGCGGGTACGACGAAGATGACGATGGTGTTGACGACGACGAGGGCGATGGTGATGATTGGTGGGATGATGGTGGTTATGATGTCAACAACGATGAACAGGGAGAAGGCAGGGTCGAGGCTGCTCGGGGTGGTCCGACGAGGTGAAGGGGTGCACGAGACTGGGGCTGCCATGGCCCAGTGGGTCGGCTCCGGCTAACAGATGGTTCAGGTGATCAGGGAGAGTCGGCTCGGCAAGGAGGTGGGGTCGGGAACTTCTGCTCCGGTGATGAGGAGAACGGGGAGCGGAAGACGATGGTGGCAGAGTCGTGGGTGCTGTTACTCGTCGTCGGCGGGACGGCCAGCACCGATCGGTACAGCGGTTCCAGCGGGGAGTAATGAGGGGAGGGAGATGGCGAACGACGACTGTGGGGCGGGTGGTTGAAGACGTCGATGGCTCCGGCGGAGGACGAGGCGGTGAGGGTGAAGGTCGTGGAGCGGGTGGGAGTGCAGCGGGCTCCGACGTCAGGGATGAGCTCCGGTCGGATTGAGGCTAACAGGGGGTCGGGGACGAGCGGGTCAGGCGCTGTGTATTGGAGGAGGCCGGCGGTGAGGGTTCTCCGACGTTGAGAGCTCCGGCGAGGGGGACTGGGGAAGGAGATGAGTAGGGAAGAAGAAGAGGGATAGGTCGGCTGGGAACTTTAAGTTTAGGGTTGGAATAGAAATAAAGAAAAGGAAAAAGTAAAATAAGAGGATATTTATATATGTGTAGGTCTTGGTTTGACCTAAAAATTATTGACTTGGTCAAATCCCTCTTGGGCTTGGGCCTCTCATGTAGGATTTCAATGGGCTTGGATTTGAATGGGTTCAAAAAGAATGTCTCAGATTACATCGGTTCAAGGTTTGGAGGGCCAGGGTCTTAAGGATCTTGGTGTTGAATTTCACACTCCTAAAATTTATGGAAAAATATACATGAAGGAGAAATGGGTTTATTCACGTGTCGGTCTAATGGGGTGGACACCTTAATGCACTTTTGCATAAGAGTGCCCAACAATTGGAAAATTACACGAGTTTGGGTTTATGATTTAATTAATTAAAAATAAATGCAATTGGTGTTCTAAAATTAATTAAAAGTACAAGGGGCTGAAATTAAGTGGGACACAAGTGTCATGAATGAAGTAGACTCATAATAGAATATTATCCTAATTTGGGTTGCTCAAAATGGGTCAAGTTTGTGTCTCCAATTTTGATTGGAACGCACAAAGATACAAAATTGGATTTATATCGAATTAAATATAAATATCCGCGATAAAAATTGTGCGGCTAAAATGAAGCACAAGAGAACATAATTGTAAGTTACACAAAGGTCAGAAAAGAAGGCAGGCATGTCTAGGACAAAGATGTAAAATTTGTTGGAAGGCAAAAGCTAGGGTAGCGCTCCAAATATCGAAGCAACGGTAAGGAGCAACAATAAAATAAAAATCACAGTAATTATTAAATATAATTAAATATTATACAATTATTTACACATTAATTATAAAATACAAAAATACCCCTAATCTGAAATATGGGGGTGACAAGTCTACCCTCCTTAAAAGAATTTCGTCCTCGAAATTTAAGATCCTCAATAGTTTATTTTACTTATTATTATTTTCATCAAAATTCAAATTTATCGAACCCCATAATCATAAAGTAATCCCACATTGTTATTTCACAAACTTTCATAATTCTATTGATATCATATTTCTGAAAAATCCTCAAATTTAAAAATTGAATTCCATTCGTATCATAATCTCCTCAAAAATTTGATGTTAATAATTAAATACTCAAAAATTTAATATCCAATCCTCTAATTTTAAATCCAATCAATGCAAATTTATAAAATTTAAAATCTCATTTAAAAAGTTTGTATTCAAATACTAACCCATTAATCATCTTACTCCTCTAATTTAAATCCAATTGATGCATGTTTATAAAATTTAAATTCTTATTCCAAAAATTTAAAATCGAACACTAACCCATTAGTGATCTTAATCCTTGATTTCTTTTTCCACTCAAAATCAAATAATGTAATAGTTATGAAATCTTCAAATACCACATTCAATATAAGTTCATAACTTGTAGGCCAATAAATATAATGATAATCTCCTTAATTTCCTCAAATGTTAGTGACATTCAATCATACCACAATCTTCATAAAAATTTATGATTTAACAAATCGTCAATTCTGTCATATTAAATTCTCAACTCTCTCCATTTAAATAAATATTTATCCTCGAAATTTAAGGCACATTATCTCTCTTTATTAAATTATAACCTCTTCATTAATCTTCACTATGGTCAAACCCTCAATAATCAAAGTCTAAGAGAATCCTACCTATAGTCATACAACACGCAATAAAACACGCAATCTAGATAAAATATACAATCTAGATGAAACATGCATGGTTATGGTCTCTTTTGTCATGGTACTGCAGTCTCTGTCGAGGTGTACTGCTAACTATATTCTAGCGAAAGGATCATTGATACAAGCTACGATACTAAGAAATTAATCAATCAATTAGACGGAAAAGGAACAGAAGAAAAGAACATAACATAGCCTTCTAATCCATTACTTGGAAATCTTCAACCTCTATCATATACTTAACTCTGGCATATTTATTCACAAATTCCTATCCTTATACACTGCTACCCATATCAACTAATCACTAGTCCATAAGATATCCATGAATACATCCACATTACACACATCTGTCTATTAATACCAAAATTTGATACCAAGGACCTCTTAACATAATCATCGGTCGAATGATGCATCCAAGTTTTGATATCTCTATCCCTTTAGGTACCACTGTTTCTACTACAAGCATAACCACTGCTAGCTCTCTTACCTGCTACAATTGTCTATATTATTTGTTCTTATCACCCAAGTGCATACCAAGTGCAACACACCATACTAAGTACTGCTCTCTCTAATACAACTCTAGATGGATACCCAAGTCAGTTTGCAGTGCCATCTCAATCATGCTCAAGTCAACAGATCCTTACACATGTATATCATCTACTCATATACTGATATATATTTCTTACCCACCATAAAGTTTTATCCTCAAAATAAAATCATCAAAATTTACTTCTCGAACAATTTAAGATAAAATGTATATACTTTCCTCAAAAGTCAAATGCTCAAATATCAAAATAAAATTTTTAATCACTTCTAAAATCTTTATAGCTCTGACTATGTTTATTGAATTGAATTTTAATCCTCCAAAAATTTTAATAACATAAAATTTTAACTCCTCAAAAATTCTTAAAAATTGAAATTTATTTCCCCTCTTCAAATTATAAATTTAAATCCACATGTATACATATAAATACTCACAGTCTCTAATACTCAAGGTGCACACAAATACACCAATTGTCTACAACCCTCAACTGTGTACTGAAATTTGCACTGCTCGGATTACTTGCAATATTACTTCCAAATGATCAAAGTTATTATCACACATATTTTCTCCAATGATTTTTTGTCTATATTAACTGATACACCAATCTAATTATCATCACACGAAGTACTTACTATTATTAGCACCTTGCTCAATTAATCCTCAATATAGAAACATTAGTACTCTTGGTATGGTAACACTAACTTCATCATTAGATCATCTCATCAATCTTATTAGAACTCACGATTACTTGCACCTTCTATAACACTCATGTTTCATTTTACTCTCAAAGGCAGGCATATGATTCTATATCTCGATTGATGTATACGTATCTTCCTTTAATCTTTTATAGCCTGTTACACTAGTCTGTGATATGTTTGATAATAAACGAAAGAAATTGAAACTAGGTTTATACGAAACCCTTTCTTTGGTTTACAAACAAGAAAAAAAGAAGTATAATTAATCCTATACGAGGATGTTAAGTACAAAAATTTAATTCTGGAGAAATATTGCTATCGGAGTCTGATCTGCGGTCGATCACTTTGTCCCTTGGACCACACGATGACGAAAAAGTGCTGTAGAAGACGAAAAAGAAGCTTCAAAGACTGCAGTAGGGATTAAACTCTCGTTGCCAAACACTCTCTGGGTATACTCTCTTTTCTTGGAAAATCCTCGACTTTCCGCCCTTTCCTTCGACTCTTCGACCCTAGACCTCCGTGGTCGGAGGTCTCTATTTATAGAGTTCAGCTACAGTCGGCGTAGAAATCGAACAGCGGAGAGAGCTGCACCTTTTACGCGGCGGTTATAATAACTGCTACCCACGTATGAATAATCTCTTGAATTGGCATGTGACGCGTGTCCCATTATGGGATAATGCGTATAATCGCTCATCGAAGATCAAGGAATGCAAGCCACGTAGATAACTGCCCCTCACGTAGAGATGGTTGGCATAAAAGCCAAATAACTGTCTCGTTGGCGTAAAAGCCAAATAGCTGTTCTGATGGCATAAAAGCCAAGTAGACATAGAAGCCGAATAGTTGTCAAGTTGGCGTAGAAGCCAAATAACTGTCAAGTTAGCGTAGAAGCCAAGTAGGCGTAGAAGTCGAATAGCTGTCAAGTTGGCGTAAAAGCCAAATAGCTGTCAAGTTGGCATAGAAGCCAAGTAGGCGTAGAAGCCAAGTAGGCATAGAAGCCATATTCTGCATAAAGCTCGATGCTGCATGGATAGGTGACCAGCGTGAAGATAGGCAGTTATCCTTCTTTGACTGAGGTCTTGAGAGTATTCTGGGTCAGATAGCCTTATCACGCACTTTTGCAAATATAGCCTGAGTTGGCGTATTCCGAGGAGATAGCATACGGCGTACTCCTATAGCTAAAAATAGCCAGATCGGCGTATTTCAAGGAGATAGCATACGACGTACTCCTATAGCTGAAAATAGCCTGGTTGGCATAATGTGCGAGGATGGTGATGTGGATGTATTAGCCCTAATTATAGCTCACCCAGTCAAAAAGTAGAACCAAATCTCGGGCATTAAATGCAGAGATCTGCCCCCATCTCGCGTATTAATTACAGAGACATGCCTCGAGTTATGTACGAAGAACAGCTTTTGACGTGACGATTGGTTTCGTCTCATCCTGAGCATAAAGCTCATATCTGCCTGTATAGAATAGGCAGCGTATTCCTTGAATGCGTAAACGATGTCTTATATCAAGGATTATGTCACTAGACGACAGTCTGGAGTTCTGTGCAGAGTCATCATTACAGCCGTCCTCTCGATCACCGTGCAGTACTCTTTGTCAGGAGTCAGGTTCACTGCTTCAACTGACAGGTTCATTCGAGGAATACGAAGAGTTCCTCGTACAACTTCCTGCTGCATTAAAAGCAGACAGGTTTTATGCCGAAGCAGCGATGTAGCAACCTTTTTACGCTGAAGCAGTCTAGAAATACTGTATTACGCGGGTTGTTCTGGAGCTATATTTTTCGCTAAAATAGCGTTGAAGCTCTGCTGTACGCCAACGGCTCTGAAGTCGTGTCTTACGCCACCCAGTACTGGAGCTCTGTTTACGCGGCTTCCTGTATGTTGAGGGTTTTACGCGTATAAATTTTTAGCGTATTTTTTATGCTTCTACAAGACCCCCTTCAAAGTTTTCAAATTCCTCGTAATTTGAAACATTTGAATGAAGCATAAAACGGTCAAGGTTGACTCGTTCTGCGAGGCTGATTTCTCGGCAAATTTGTAGGAGTTTATTGGGATTTGGTGTGTTCTCCTCTGCCTATATAAAGGCGACTGAGTTAACCTATTTTTCCCATACTTCCTTCACCACAAAGAAATGGTTGTCGAGCTTCGTCAGGTTGATTTGAGGAAGAAGAAGATCATGTTCTTCCAGTATATAAGGAACCATAAAAAGAGGCATCTTCGAGCAAATGTCCTCTGCAATGATGGATCATAGAAGGATATCATAGCTTCCTTTGCTCAGGATAATCAGCAATTTCATATGGCAATTTGTCTAAGAGAGAGGAAAGGTCTCATTTTGCCACACAGCTTGCAAGCTGTATTTTCTCCCATCATGGTGCTGGACGAAGGCAGACAGCTTGGCCCTGTCTTCCAGTATTGAGTTGGGTCTGAACCCCCAACACAATTTCTAGGGCATGCCTGCCATGGCTTATGGAGGGTGGGCTTGAATAATTTATACAGGCCCAGTTCTGTATCCTCCCGCCATTCACCATTTTCTTGTTCATCAGCCGCAGAAGCCGATGAAGTGTCGTAGAAGACGAAAAAGATCTACACCAATATGAGAACCTGACAAAACAGATTCTTGGTATGATCTTAAATGAAAATAAGAAACCCTTTGTAGAAAAAGGATTTCCATCATATGTAATCATGAAGATGAAAAATCCTTTGTAGACTGGATTTCCATCATATGTAATCATAATTTAATAAAATTGTCTTCTTTTTATACATCTGATGATTTCCCATATTTGCTGTAAGGAAGTCTGAATATGTGTAGCTTCGACACGTCTGAATAATTTTTATGCCAACTATGATAAAAAGAGTATCTGATCTCGTCCCATCTTTTACGCATAACTGAAGATGCGTAAAAAACTTTTTAGCATTAAGTCGTCTTTGAAGATCCAAACTGTCATGCTATTTTGAATGAGGAGTCACGTAGAATTCTAAACTGTCACTTCTCTGATATGAAGAATTTTTGGTCAGACCATCATCTTCAAGAATGGTTTCCCGAAAATCCCTTAAGAAAGGGCGAGAAATGTCTGTCGACTAAGCCATACTTAAACTTTTTTATTTTGGAAAGATTCTGACTGGACTTTGGATGAACTTCCAATCGACCCAAGAAGAAGAGTCATCTTCAATGCTGAACTCTGCGTGTTTCAGGCACTTGGAATGTTTTATAGCCTAGAAGGAGCATCTTCTGTGTAAACCCTTGTAATTGGCCGTCTGTAGCTTTCGAGTGCAGAATCGTAGATTTATAGCCTCTGAGCGTAAAAAGCTTCCGAGCGTGAAATCATAGATTTATAGCCTCTGAGCGTGAAATCGTAGGTTTGTAGCCTCTTGAGCGTAAAAGCTCGTGAGCGTAAAAGCATCTGGGCATAAAACCGTAGATTTATAGCTTCTGAGTGTAAAACCATAGATTTGTAGCCTCTCGAGCGTAAAAGCTCCTTAGCGTAAAATCATAGATCTACTCTGTGCGTGAAATCTGGATCCACTAACTGTCCATCTTCCCTAAATGATAGGCTGACGTGGTCCCAAATCATAACCGAATATTAAATATCGGATTTGGTTAGGGATTCGAAGAGTTATCCGAACTCTATAAATAGTCCGAAGTCCTGAGAGAGAAATTTTTTATCTGTCTTCCCAAAACCCTTGCTTTTCAAGAACCCTTCTTCTTCGTCTCTTTCTTGAGAACTCAGAATCGCCATGGCACCTAAACAGGCTTCTACTGCTAAGGGAAAGAAGGTCGCTTCCTCTTCCCGTTCTACTGCTCAAGCACGAGCAACTCCTATTAGGCTGACCGAACCTCGATCGAAACGCAATGCTCCGCCGTAAAGCTGTGCTCCGGACATTACAGGTAAAGACTTCGGGAGGAAAAATCTTTCGCACACGTTGTACATGCACGCACAAGGTCATCTTTTGTACTGAGAGCCTCTTCGAGGAGGAGGATGTACGGAGATATTTTATTATTACGCGCACATTCCTAATGTGTCGGCGTAAAAACTCTATATTTTTGCAGTCTGGCATAAAAACTCGGACTGTCAAAATTTCGGAGTAGAACTGCAAACTTTGAATTTTACGCGCTGGATATGAATTTCGGTGTAAAAAATTTAATTTGTCAATCTGGCGTAAAAGCTCAGACTGTTAGATTTTGGTGTCTACTACCAACCTTGAATTTTACGCATCAGAACTAAGTTCCAGCGTAAGACTCAAGTTTCTGCAGTCTTGGCGTAAAAGCTCAGACTAATAATCTTTGGTGTAAAGTGCAAGAGTGTATCATCTAGTGTAGAGACTGACTGATTTTCTTGTATTTTGTAGTGGACTTGCAGATTTCTCCTTTGGCTGAAGTTATGGGCTCTGCTGTCGGGATGTTAAGCTCAAACTATTTGGAGGACTTGTCCCATGTGACATTCTCTATTTCTGGAGCCAATTATCCTGAAGAAAGGTGAACCTTAATCTCGTCCCAAGGAGAACGTATGCTGCTGAGTATGATCAGTGGAGAGCCTCTGACATACATAGACGGACAGAGTATAAGAAGCTAGGCTTCTTGTTCGGGGATGCGATCGACAAACAGTCCCAGACTAATCCCCAAGAAGGAGGATTAGGTTTTTATTGCTGAGGGCACGGTCATGTATCTGCCCCGGATGCTCAGGGATTATCCCATTTCTGCGTTCTTCCATGCCACACATCCTAGAAAGATGTCATGGACCCTAACCCCCGATCTTCACGGCCGACTGGGGAAGATCTTATAAAACAAGGAATACAATCGGGGAGCCTATATGAGCCGTCCTTCGGGCCCTGTTACGCCCTTTAGGGGATTGCTGCTGGGTAGTATCCCGAGTGAGGACACTTTGCTGATCCAGCCGGTTCAGATATCGACCTTCTGCAATGACTTTATGGAGCAGGGAGGAATGTACCCCAGGGTCAACCCTTGGTGGATGGCTGAGCCCGGGAAATCTTCGATGGGCCAGTTTGACTGCTTGGGCCCTGAAGTACTTCCAGACGGAGCTGGAAAGTATTGGCTTATTCGCGGTTGTGAGTGCCACAAGTGTTGGGCTGCCTCTCAACCCTAACTTGTTCTTAGCCTTGATGGAGCGATACAACTTGCTCACTGGGACTTTTGCCACTCCGTTGGGTGAGTTGGGCTTAGCCCTTCTTGAGATGGCAGAGATTTTAAAGCTGCCGATGGGGGGCGTTTCTTATGAAGAGTACGTCCCTATAAATAGGGAGTTGAGGGATGCAAACCCTCGGGCAGTGGCAGTATATCAGGAGCTGATGTACCACTATCTTGCTTGTACCACTTTTTACAAGGAGCCCTCTGACTTGGCTCACATTAACAAGTGGGCAACCTATCTCTTCTTCCACCAAGCCAGAAATATTAAGTTGGACAAGGTGGTAGATAGCCGAGATAGGCCTTTTAACCTCCTGAGCATGCTCAATACGGACACGGTCGATGACCTTATTGAAGACGCAGGGGCTCCAGATCATATTTTTGACGAGGAGATAGAGGGTTACCCTGTCGGCATAAAAGCCTTCAGTTATATGAGGCATTTTCGTAAGCCTCTATCAATGGAAGCTCAATTGGCTGGCTTTTTCTCCGTCTGGCTTCGCCGCTGGGTAGTGCCTGGCATCACGTCTGCAGATCGCATCCATCGTAATACCTTATGGCCTGCAGTGCGTTTGGTGTTCGGAGCAAGACTGGGCTTGCTTCCTGCTATGGTATATAGAATACAAGCAGGTCTGAGGGCCCTTACTGATGGGCTACTTGCTGATGATACGCAGCGCGAAAGCTTTCCCCGAGTGGAATTACCATTCCTATATTTGATGGGATGGTTAGTTCTTCATAACACCAGGGTGATATCTCCCGGTCCTGCCAGCGGTTCGGAAAATAAGTTCTTGTTGAATTGCAAGAATTTCTCTTGGAACGTAGTGACCGTCATAGATTGTCGGCGAGAGTTAAATGTTGCCCACAACTGGAAGCTTTTCTGTATCGCCCCCCCCCCCCCCCGTACATATCAATCAACAGGGGAAGAAGCTTAAGGATGAGGGTCAAGGGAGGACCATTCTTTCTTCTGAAGCCTTCTATTGGTTGGTCTACATTAGACCTTCCCATTTGCTGTATAGAAGCGATGACCACTGCTATTTGGAGCCTTATTTGCCCAGTCGGTTCACCAGGCAGTTTGGGTATGACCAGTTGCATGTGGGTAATGCCATTACCAGCTTCAAGTCCAAAGGTGGACTTATTGATGGAGCCAGAGGATGGCGGTACTTCATCACGGGCTGTACTGGTACAACTTTTGCTGTGCCCGCAACTTCTCTCTCTATAGAGTTGCGCATCCTGCACTCGTACGCGCAGTTCTATGCATCCATCAATAGCTTCCATCGCGATTTTAATGTGCGTGAAAGTTTTAGGATGCCCTCCTATAGACCTGGTGGAAGGGAGAAGATTTTGTCTGTTTCCTCGGATGAGAATGAAGACACCGTCGGGGCAGACGAGATATTGACGATAATGCCGAGAAGCATAATAGCTCCACCAGCTGAGCCTCTCGTTATCCCCCAGAAACGGAAGGCTTCTACTTAGAAAGAGCCTTCCCCTCGCAAGAAGAAGATTGCCAGAGGTCCAAAAAGGGCTTCCACCAGGGGGCTCCTAGAAGCGAGCCTGTCGTTTCCCCTGTTGGGGATGATTCTTTGATTAGAGGTCCTTCGCCTTTTAGAGAGAGAACCTCCATAGTTTTGGCTGGCAGTGCCAGAGATTCTTTGCTCGAGATTGCTGCTACTACTGCTTCTGGTAGTGCTACGAGATCGCCTCCGAGGCCGAGCATAATAAGGTTGCATATACCTTTATCCAGACTAATAATGGGAGTAACCCCTACTTCGTCTGTAAGTATATCCAGCGAGATTCCACCCGATGAGCCTCGAGTGGATCTTGGTAAAGAATGGGAAGACTACCCTCCAGTGTCAGTTGGTGCACCCCCTTCTCCAGGTATGATAGCTTGTCTAGCATCATTAAGAGATGATTTAGCTATTCAGGCTGCGGACGCAACATATATACCATCGGCCATGGATAAATATTGTCCTTACGCCCTTTTTAGGAAAATTAATCATCAATTTGATATTAACTTTCTCTTGTCTTCTTCAGGTGCAGACGTCTCAGGGGAGGGCGGAGTTGATGCAACCTTTGATTTTGTTGCAGATACTGCCGATGAAACAGCGGCATTTGATATTGAAGAGGCATGCTTTGGGGTTGCCGATCCTTCGTCTGCAATGTTATCGAGTATTGTCTCGCCAATGGCTATTCAGATATCTTCAGAGGTTGATGAGCCCATCATCGCGACTGCGCCTCCTTCGTTGAGTACGCCAGCAACTTCTACCATTGCTGGTGTTCATTCTTTTATAGTACCCTCTGTAGAGGCAACGACCATGGCAACATCTTTCGCGGTCATTCCTAGAAGGAGATTTACCGGTATCGCAGCCACTCCTAGTGTACATCCGGTCTTCGATATGCTGATTAAACAATATACCAGCCTGTTCTACCTTAGTTTGAAGGAGTTAATTTCCATGGTGTTGGAGAAGAATATGAGCTTTGATAATCTGCTGACGTCCTCCCGGCTTGCGATAGCACCGCTCAGAAATTTCAACGACGCTGGACGAGCTGATGCGCTGGAGCAAATAGTTAATGGTTTAGAACAACCCATTAACAAATATTTGCAACTGTCTCGAGGCAACGTCGACGAGATAATTCAGGCTGATTACAACTCCTTAACTGCGAAGCTTACTGAACAGATGGAATGCTTAAACAAATCTATCCAGACACAGCAGCAGGAGATAGATGAAGAGCAGGCCATTTTGGAGGAGGTTATTCCTCTTATAACGAAGTGCGAGGCCGAACATGAGGGAAATGAAGCGAGGGTCCACAAATTGGAAGCCAAACTCGCTCAGGCGAAGGGTTGGGCTCTCCAGTCATCGACAGCTCTAGATATGGTGAAGGGCCGAATGGATACAGCTCAGCAGAACTTGGCATGTACGGGAGTCATTCGTGCTGAATTTGTTCATGCTAGGTCCGAATTATCCCTCTTGAGTGATGACGAGGCACGACTGGAATGGGCTCGCGCTAATGTCTTGGAATCCAGGAATTAGAGGATGGCCGCCTTGGCGCAGCAGATTCGTGATTTGACTGCTCCTCCCTAATGATGTACTTTTTGCTTTTTTTATGTATTTTGCTCTTCCCGGAGGTAATAAAGAGACTTTATCTGACTTTGTGGACCCATCATTTTTGAATATAAATGATAGGCTAGGGTAAAAGTGATATCAGAGGTAATATAGACGTGATATTCTTTCGGTAAGCTTCAGCTGGATATATCTATTCATAGGTTATATGGACATGATAGAATATGATCCATCTAAATTTGTGTACAAAATACTATCAGAGGTAATATGGACGTGATAGGTTTTGAAGTTCCAAATTAGTCAAACATATCTATTCAGAGGTTATATGGACATGATAGAATATGCTCCAACCAGTCTTTGTACGTAGTATCGTCAGAATAAGATCTTCACCATACTCCGTTTAAGCAAGGGAGGTTAAGCGTAATACCTCTGCAGGAATTTGCCGTTGATAGGAGCCATTATTAGATCTCCGTTAGGCTTGGCTAATCTGTAAGCACCGTTTGAAAATGATGTTTCAATCACATAAGCGCCCTCCCATTTGGGCTGGAATTTACCCTTACTCTTGTGTGTAATGATCATTGGCCTCCTTACAGCTAGAACTAGCTCGCCAACCTTGAACACTCTCTTCTTCACTTTTTGATTAAAAGCTCTAGAAATACGTGCATGGTAGAACGCAATACGCTATTGAGCTTGAAGGCATTTCTCGTCTAATCCTTCTAGCTCTTGAAGCCGTAGTTGATCATTATTTTCCTGAGTCAACTCATTAGCCACTGCTATTCTGAGTGATGGGATTTGAATTTCAATGGGGAGAACTGCTTCGCACCCGTAGACTAATGAGAATGGGGTACAACCCGTCGGTGCTCGTACCGTTGTGCGGTATGCCTAGAGGCATTCTCCCAGCTTTTTATTCCAATCTTTTTTGTTCGAAGAAACGAACTTTTTCAAGAGTTTGATGATGGTCTTGTTGAAGGCTTTCGCCAAATCATTCGCAGCCGGATTGTATGCCGTAGAGGCCATATTTTGTATCCGATTCTTATCATAAAATTGGTGAAACGCTTGGCTGATGAATTGGGGCCCATTGTCATGAATTATCCTTCGGGGTATCCCAAAAAGATAAATGACGTGGTGCTTGATAAAGCTGATCACGTTGGATGTCTTTACTTCAGCAAGGGAGATTGCCTCCGCCCATTTAGAGAAGTAGTCTGTGATAGCCAATATGAACCGATGTCCTCTAGAAGATGACGGATGAATAGGACCAATGATGTCCATTCCCCATACTTCAAGGGGCCATGATGCAATGGTAGGATGTAGATACTCAGAAGGCAGATGTATAAAATCTACATGAACTTGACAGGCTTTGCATTGTCTTACATATTTTACTGTATCTGCAATCATAGTAGGCCAGTAGTAGCCCATCCTCCTGATACGATCCTATAACTTAGGACCGAGTTGATGTGCTCCACATACACCGTCATGAGCTTCGCGGATAACCCGTTTTGCATCATCATCGGAGAGACATCATAGCAATAGTCCATCGTATGTTCGACGATATAGACATTGTGAAGAAGCATCAAAATAGAAGCGTAATGATCGTCTTTTGATAGACACTGCTTCTTTAGGATCCTCTGGTAAGATTCTGTATGCCACAAAATCTATAAAGGGCCTTCTCCAATCTCTCTTAGGAGGAACCTTCTTTGAGGCGTAGCTGCGTTATATGTGAAAGTTATTTTTCACACAGAATAGATCTCTGTTGAGAAGAATTACCGAATTCTGTCTCCTTATAGGAACAACTAGATCTGCAGCTAGACTGGCCAGAGCATCGGCTTCCAAATTTTTAGATCGAGGTACGTGCTCTAGGAAGAATCCTTTGAAAGAAATTGCGATCTCGATCGTTGCTTGGTGATAAGGAATGAGGTCTGGATTGTGGACTTCATATATTCCTCTGACCTGATTGACGATCAGTAGAGAATCACCAAAAGCTTTCAGGTATTTAATATCCAATTCTTTAGCGACTTGGAGCCCGATTAATAGCGCATTATACTCTGCCACATTATTATAGCAGGGTTCGCTAAGAGAATATGCTCGATAGATGACGAGTTTATCAGGAGTGACAAGGACAATTCCTACTCCTGAAACCACGTTTCTCCTGGGACCAGTCCTGGAGGCACCATCGAAGAATAACTTCTATGTAACACTTTCCATTACGGAATTACATTCTGCAACTTCGTCGGGAATATCCTCGTATAACTTAGAGGTTTCCGGAATTGGATGAGCATCTAAGAAATCAGCCAAGGCCTGACCTTTTATGGACTTCTAAGGGATATACACCATATCATACGGTGTTAGTAACATCGCCCAAGTCGCGAGTCGGGAATTGAGAATACTCGGCTTGTTCATCAATACCCGAAGAGGATTGATCCTGGAGATGATATGAATAGTTTGGCCCGTAACGTAATATCGCATCTTCTGAATGGCGAACATTAAGTCCAAGCATTCTTTTTTTACTGGATTGTATCGGTGTTCAGCTCCGACCATCATCCTGCTTAAATAGTAGATAGCCTGTTCATGACCTTCATTATTCTTCTGTGCGAGGAGAGCTCCCAAAGAATGATCCATTGCTCGAACATACAGCAAAAATGGTCTTCCTATGACGGGAGACACCAGAACTGGAGGATTAGTAAGGTAGCATTTGATATCATTAAACGCTTGCTGACAGGCTTCGTCCTATACGAAGGACACACCTTTCTTTATGAGGCGAGAAAAAGGTTAACATCTCCCAGAGAGGTTGGATATGAATCTCCTGATATAAGCCAGACGACCTTAAAATCTCCTGAGTTCCCTCAGATTATGGGGTGGTCGCATTTCTAAGATAGCCTTCACTTTATCAGGGTCCACTTGAATACCTTTAGTGGTAATGACAAATCCCAGAAATTTGTCACTGGATATACCAAGAAAGGACTTTGTAGGATTCATTTTGAGTTAATATTGGCACATCAATTCGAATACTGTCTTCAAGACTTGGATGTGAGTATCCTTGAAGCGGCTTTTGACAGCAATATCGTCTACGTAACATTCCACTATTTTGCGTAGATGGTCATAGAATATGTTACTCATTGCTCGCTGATATATAGCCCCGGCATTCTTCAATCCGAAGGGCATGACTGTGTAGCAATATACCCCTAGTGGTGTACGGAAGGCAGTATGCTTCTCGTCTTCAGGATGCATCTTGATCTGATTGTATCCTGAAAATCCGTCCATGAAAGACATGCGTTCAAAACCGCATGTATTATCGATCATGACATCTGTAATGGGAAGAGGGAACTCATCTTTAGGGCATGCCGCATTCAGATCTTGAAAAAGATACAAACACGCACTTTCCCGCTTTTCTTCGTAACTGGGACAATATTGGCGACCCAGTCAGGATGTTGTTCTTCCCGGATGAACCCGCAGGCTATCAACTTCTTGATTTCAGCTTTGATGGCATCCATCATATCCGGACGAAACCGGCGTTGTGTTGCTTTACCGGCTTCGAATTGGGTAATATATTGAGCTTGTGGGTAGCCACTTTAGGATCATGACCTGACATATCCTCCTAATTCCATACAAAGATGTCGATATATTCTTTTATCAGCTGGATCATCTCTTTCCTTTCTTCTTCGAAAAGATTATTACTGATAAATATCGGCTTTGGTGAAAGTTTATCCCCGACGTCGATCTGGATAACTTTATCTTCAGTGGATGGTTCTCTCTGCTCGAACCGGAGTTCACATTGTCTATCCATTTGCTAGGCCTAGGATTCATCTTCGAATGGTTCAGATTCGTGTTCCTCTGTTCTGAGAGAATATGTCAACACCATATTTACTGATAATACCTGTTCGAGCTCAACTTCTGAATCGGAGGATGATAAATCATCTTGAAAAGAGGGAGTGGTCTTCTCACTTGATTCAGAGTTATTGGAAGTTGCAAGATGTGTGATATACCCTAACCCAAAATGAGTTCGTTGACAGTAAGGATCACCATGCAGCAGCATTCGCCTGCCTTTTCCATAGTTGAGGCCTGGTTCTGACTTCAGATCATAACCCATACTTTGCATAATCTTCAAAGCTTGGGGGCTATATCTGTGAACTGGCATTTTCCCAGCATCATATTCGTGAGAATCTTCTTGTATAATCGGTCTGTTGCGCATGCGACCGAAGACTATTGGATGCTGATTGCTACGAGTAGGCGGGATAATAAAAAAAGAATCTTCATGTGGCCCATATATCGTAATGACATTAGATGTTGATGCGACTTCCCATACATACGGATGATAGGAATCTATAGCTTTCCAAGAATTTTTGTGCTATAGGCTCTATATCGTTATGGTGGTAGGATTCCTAATTTAGAAATTGGGCGTCAGTATACTGAAAAAGAGAATCTTTATTATAGTCAGAAACTACTTTCTCGGTTGTATTTACATCAGTCGACTGTTTATTGCGCCGGAGGTTGATGACCAAAGGTGGAGGCTTCAGGTTCAAAGTGATCACTAGGGGATCACTTCCTTCTCCTGATTTGGTTTTCTTCAAGTGGATAGCCATGGGTTCCATGATTTTTGGACGGATAGTCTGCCCTTTCACCTGGATTGATAAAGGTTGCTCAGCAGACGGTTCTCCTGGCTCCTAGTGGGATTCCTCTTCCATCTTGCCTGATACCTCTTTCATGTAGTCTTGGGTGTACAACATGGCATCAAAATAGTAGGACTCCACTCCCTTGAATGGGTTAAGGTCAGCAAACTCCGTTTTTACTGTTCCTTAGGCATCTACATATTTGAAGCATTGATGTAGAGTCGAAGGAACAATATTGTGATCGTGGATCCATGGTCTGCCCAGTAGAATATTATAGGACACCTCCGAATTGATGACGTAGCATGTAGCCACTGATCTAAGGTCTCCTATCTGGATCCTCAGCCAAATCTTCCCTAACGGTTTACTCTTTCTGGCGTTGAAGCCCACGATCATTGTGGTGGTGTAAGCCAGTTTGCTGGTAGGAATCCTCAGAGGTCTGAGCAGACTATGAGGAATAATGCTGATCGACGATCCCGGATCTATGTGAATCCGGTCTACCTCCATGGAACCGACGTATCCGGTGTAATAGAGGGGTCTGTCATGCCTGTTATGTTTCAACAGCATGTCTTCTTGAGTGAAAGTGATGTTAGGGACCACTTCCATCACGCTATGGCATTGAGGACATGCCACAGGCTCTTTATCGGGGGACTTGAGCTGAGTCAAGCATACATCCGCCTGCATTAACGCTTCACTTAAGGCTTGAAGAGTATCTTTGGATAGCCTTAGGAGCTCGAAAATGGACAGTCTAGATGGAGTATTAGACAATTAGGCCAGGATGTCGAAGTTATATGGTTTCTCCAAACCTTTGTTTTGAATATTCTTCAAAGGTTTATCAAAACTCACTTCTTTTTGCTTGCCCTTGTCCGCCGAAGTTGGTCTAGAAGGACCTGCCTCTGGTATGACAGGTTCAGGCTCTGGAAGTTTGGCAGCTGAAGTGTCTGTCGTTGCATCTTCCTAATTTCCTTCATAGTCCTTGAGGTAGGCTTTCCCTGAACGGGTTCCGGTAGCCAAAGCCTCTTCTTCTGATATCGGGGATATTGCAACCATATGGCATGGTTTACTCCTTGAGTTCTTTTTAAACTTAGCCTTAGCAGCTTGAGTCTCTTCCTCAATCTCTGATACCAGATCAGGATGAACCCACATAATCTCACCACGCTGGGTAGTTAGGGGTACCAGGTTATAATTTTGACCCCTGGCTGGAGGGAGATTAAAAATGTTCATCATTGTTTGAAAAATAGGTACAACACCATCTGAAACTTCTTGAGGAGGCAGATTGCTGAATTGGAGGGAGATCATGTTGGCGGTGACCGTCTTCTTGCTATTACGCAGAGTGATGGCCTTGGCGTCGATCAACTCCTGGATTTTCCTCTTTAGTACATAGCACGCCTTTGTGGGATGATATATGTACCTATGGAAAATGCATTACTTAGGGTTATTGGTATTGCCGACTTTATTAGGCCGCTTTACCTCGGGGAGTGTGAGCTTGCCGCTTTTGACTAGACAATCGAATATGCTCAGAATATCGTCGTCGTCAAAAGAGAATTCTTCTTTAGGCCTGGAAGTCCCAGGATTCTTCTGCGTAGTCCCTGGAGTATGTTGCCTGGACGTATTGATCGTCAGAGCTTCTTTCCCTTTGGAACCACGAGGATGGTAGCTATTGGAGGATGACCTCTTCCCTCTATCAGAGGTAGAGATCATGATTCCATTGTCATGCGCCTTCCGACTGTTATCTTCAGCGACTACTGCTGAGATGATAAACGAGGGCCAATCATGGAACTGATATGGTCTTGTGAATACCGAGATCAGTGGAAGAAGGTTCTTCCTGTAAATGTCCACCAAGGCTGAATCCGAAACTCCGGGAGGCATCTGCAGGGTGGCTTGACAAAAATATTCGATAAAATTACGAACGTTCTCTTTCTCCTTCTGCTTTACTTCGATGAGCGAGGACATAGACATGTCCATCCCTCCTTCGTAGAATTGAGCAAAGAACAAAGTCTTAAAATCTTCAAAGGAAGTAATGCAGTTGTCCGCAAGACTACGGTACCACTGATAGGCTACTCCAGACAGACATCCTTTAAACACTCGAGTGAAAAGTGTGTCATTCCCTTGCAATAATACCGTCATCATGCTAAAGTAGTTCATGTACTGGCTCGGTGACGTCTTTTCCTCAAATAAAACCATAGCCTGTGGTTTGTATTTAGGTGGGAAAGGGATCTCGTCCCAGATAGCTGGGTACGGCTGGTTGATTCCCAACTTCTTGAGCTGATCCTTATGCTTCAAGGCATCAAATTGGGCTTTCAATTCCCGCACTGCCTGCATCGGGTCTTCAGCTGGTAAAGAAAAAACAGAGTGGTGAGAGATTGGTTGTATTATAATTCCAACATGAGGCAATACATTCTCCGAGTTAAGAAGTTGAGGAGCCGCTGACTCTTGATTTAGAATAGGCTCCTGGTTTGCATTGGACGGTGGTAGGTCCACCCCTACACGTATTTGAGTTGGAGGAACCAATGCTGGAGCTATAGCAGCTGTATGTTGAGTCAGCATCATCTGGTGCATATTCTCCGTCATAGAATGCATCTTTTTTATTGATGTCTCCAATACAGCAATGCGTTGCTCAGTACTTCCTGATGGGGAAGCCTCTTCGTGTTCGTCTCCAATGGCCTAGACTCCTATTTCTCTAGATGCTATTGAAGGATTAGTATAGATCTCTGTAGAGATTAAGTCTATACTTTCAGCATCTGATTCTGGGAACTGGCGACCCCCAGTGTCTGAATCAGAAGAATATGAAGTCAGTTGCTGTGACCTCGAACGGGTATTTCGAAACACACCAGCTTCAATATTCTCAAGGAGTCTGTCGAATCTCCTTTGGCTTGGATTT
Organism: Iris macrosiphon; assembly: GCA_036927795.1. Lineage (NCBI taxonomy): Eukaryota > Viridiplantae > Streptophyta > Magnoliopsida > Asparagales > Iridaceae > Iris > Iris macrosiphon. The sequence continues at coordinate 100,991,929 of JAYESA010000014.1, read as the reverse complement.
CTAAAGGGATGACGTCTTGAATTTGACCTTCCTCTAGGGATGTGTGATGCCATGTTCACTGATGCGAATGTCGGCTCTTCTTCCTGTAAAGATAAAGAGTAGTTCAACCAGTCGAAAATTGACCGTTTTGCCTTAGAACAGCAATAATTAACTACAACTTTATGACTATTACAACAATGCTCCCTGGGGGGTGTAATAGACATATTAGAAGATCCCCTGTCTTTACGCTTCTGGATCAGAAAATTATGCAAGTCAGGAGGATTAACAGGAGAAGAAGAAGAAGAAGACTTATTCTGCCTTTTTATATCAGCGGGAGTGCGGATATTGGGAATCATAACTCTCTCCCTGCCATAAGAATACAACAGTTCAGCCATGTGAGTAGCGCATGATCCATGAGGAGCGCATCTATCCACAAACCAGGCCTTCTTTACACTGAAGGTCTTATCCTGGCGTAATATGAAACTTTGCACAGGTTGGCGTAAAACTGAGGAAGTCCTCAATCAGCCGTCAGCATTCTACGTAATCTGAAGAGCGGGCAAATTCTTCTCTTGATGGAGTAAAAGCCGAGAGGTCGGGAAATCCGCCACTTATTTTCCCTTTCGGTGATTGCAAGGAATATCTACCTCACTGTAGAGGGGAGATATATTTTTACGCGCGGGGCACGTTTGGAATTTCTGAATTGGCGCTGAGGCATTGTCAAAAATTTTATCTGCCACGTCACAAACGGGAGACTGAATTTTATGCGCGGAGCGCGGTGTAGACTTCTGGATTGGCCCTAAGGCATTGCCCGAAGCTTTGTCTGCTACGTCACGGACGGGAGATAAAATTTTACGCGCAGGGCGCGGATTAGACTTCTGGGTTGGCCCTAAGGCACTGCCAGAAGCTTTGTCTGCCACGTCACAGACGGGAGACAAAGTTTTACGTGCAGGGCGCAGAGTAGACTTCTGGGTTGGCCCTAAGGAACTACCAGAAGCTTTGTCTGCCATGTCACAAACGGGAGACAAAGTTTTACGCACGGAGCGCACAGGTCCCGATGTCACAACCTTGTCGATCGGAGAGAAAGAGTCCGCAAGAATGGTAGAGGATGTCCGGGGCATCCATACTTTATATAATTTTTTGTTGTCCTGGACAGAGAGGGAATGAGAGCTACCCCCTTCTCGAAGCATGTCTTTGTAAGCCGATTGGTCGAATTGTACGACCAGAGTCTTCTTCGTTGATCCTACGGATACAGCATCATGTTGAGCAATGGCTTTCTCGTCAGATAAGAAAGTAGTCCCCAGCAGAGTCACCATCTTATGTTTGATAATAAACGAAAGAAATTGAAACTAGGTTTATACGAAACCCTTTCTTTGGTTTACAAACAAGAAAAAAAGAAGTACAATTAATCCTATACGAGGATGTTAAGTACAAAAATTTGATTCTAGGGAAATATTGCTATAGGAGTCTGATCTGCGGTCGATCACTTTGTCCCTTGGACCACACGATAATGAAGAAGTGCTGTAGAAGACGAAAAAGAAGCTTCAAAGACCGTAGGAGGGATTGAACTCTCGTTGCCAAAACACTCTCTGGGTATACTCTCTTTTCTTGGAAAATCCTTGACTTTCTGCCCTTTCCTTCGACTCTTCGACCCTGGACCTCCGTGGCTGGAGGTCTCTATTTATAGAGTTCAGCTACAGTCGGCGTAGAAACTGAACAATGGAGAGAGCTGCACCTTTTACGCGGCATTTATAATAACTGCTACCCACGTGTGAATGATCTCTTGAATTGGCGTGTGACGCGTGTCCCATTATCGGGTAACGCGTATAATCGCTCATCGAAGATCACGGCATGCAAGCCACGTAGATAACTGCCCCTCGCGTAGAGATGGTTGGCATAAAAGCCAAATAACTGTCTCGTTGGCGTAAAAGCCAAATAGCTGTTATGATGGCATAAAAGCCAAGTAGGCGTAGAAGCCGAATAGCTGTCAAGTTGGCATAGAAGCCAAATAACTGTCAAGTTGGCGTAGAAGCCAAGTAGGCGTAGAAGCCGAATAGCTGTCAAGTTGGCATAAAATCTAAATAGCTGTCAAGTTGGCGTAGAAGCCAAGTAGGCGTAGAAGCCAAGTAGGCATAGAAGCCATATTCTGCATAAAGCTCGATGCTGCATGGATAGGTGACCAGCGTGAAGATAGCCAGTTATCCTTCTTTGACTGAGGTCTTGAGCGTATTCTGGGCCAGATAGCCTTATCACGCACTTTTACAAATATAGCCTGAGTTGGCGTTTTCCGAGGAGATAGCATACAGCGTACTCCTATAGCTAAAAATAGCCAGATCGGCGTATTTCAAGGAGATAGCATACGACGTACTCCTATAGCTGAAAATAGTCTGGTTGGCATAATGTGCGAGGATGGTAATGTGGACGTATTAGCCCTAATTATAGCCCACCCAGTCAAAAAATAGAACCAAATCTCGTGCATTAAATGTAGAGATCTGCCCCCATCTCGCGCATTAATTGCAGAGACGTATCTCGAGTTTTGTACAAAGAACAACTTTTGACGTGGTAGTTGGTTTCGTCTCATCCTGAGCGTAAAGCTCATGTCTGCCTGTATAGAATAGGCAACGTATTCCTTGAATACGTAAACGATGTCTTATATCAAGGGTTATGTCACTAGACGACAGTCTGGAGTTCTGTGCAGAGTCATCATTACAACCGTCCTTTCGATCACCTTACAGTACTCTTTGTCAGGAGTTAGGTTCACTGCTTCAACTGACAGGTTCATTCGAGGAATACGAAGAGTTCCTCGTACAACTACCCGCTGCATTAAAAGCAGACAGGTTTTACGCCGAAGCGGCGATGTAGCAACCTTTTTACGCCGAAGCAGTCTGGAAATACTGCATTACGCGGGTTATTCTGGAGCTATAGTTTCTGCTGAAATAGCGTTGAAGCTCTGCTGTACGCCAACGGCTCTGAAGTCATGTCTTACGCCACCCAGTGCTGGAGCTCTGTTTACGCGGCTTCCTGCATGTTGAGGGTTTTACACGTATAGTTTTTCAGCATATTTTTTATGATTCTACATGATACACTTTATAACTTTCATTACCAATCTTGATATTTCTCAACCCATGGCACACTCATTAATACCCTTTTTATGCGTATACATTCCTTTACTTTTGACACACCCAAGTAATCAACCATCAATTTGAATATCATGCTCCATTAATTTTTAACATAATTTCTTGATACTTAATTATTTACATAGATTATCCAATTACATAAATTTATAACTATCCAGGATGGGTATGCTGGCTCTGATACTAACTCTTGGAACTATCACTGATACTCTATACTCTCCTTCTACTTATAGTACTATAATGACACCTATCCTAGAGATATTGCTACAAGGTACTATGCTATGAGTATCTCTAAATTAATGCCTACTGCTTACATGTCCAATAAAGAAACACTTACAGACTCACAAGTCACACTCAGTCAACACTAATACAAGAGACAGACATAATTGCAAGTCACCAATTATCACACTAACAAGGATCTCAAATGGAAAGAAGCTCAAGAAGGAACTGGACTAAGGACTAAAGGTAACTCTACTGCTAGCAAAGAAAATAATGGAACAAGGTCCTAGAATAAAAGAAGTGTATAAGTATTGAGATGAGACTTTAAGAACCAATTTAAGATACAACCTGATAATCATACACGTCTGTCCAAAATCATGACACTTAGAATCCTCGCCACGCCAGTAAGCATAGATGCGATAAACGTCAGGTTTCGTAACTAAGGTATGCAACTCTATAATCATGTCATCTAGAATCTTTGCCACGCCAATCGGTATGGCTGCGAGAAACTCTAAATTCATAACTAAGATATGTACATTCGAAGTCAGGTTCCTACGTTTCCAGCACGACAGCTAATGTGGCTGCGATAAACTCTAGGCTCCATAACCAAAGTAGACGTTTTACCATTCTCACTGTCCTCATCAACATATGTCATCAGATGATACCATAAATTTTAGTCCGTAAAATTTATCTCGATATGAAATCAACTCAACAATGATACCAAGAATTAAATTTAACAACTGGTCAACAAGAATTAAACTTAACAATGATACCAAGATTTTAATTTAATAACTGATCAACAAGAATCAAGTTCAATAACAACAAACGAGAGCGGACAGAAACAAGAAAAAAGATTTAAATTGGAAATTGTAATAAGATTCTCAAGGGGTTGTCCCAGGAATCTCTCAAGATTTTTTTTTTTGTGATTAAGTATCCTCTCTCATCCTAGTATAATATGTCCTATATTCTATAGCAGGCACGCACTAGTACAACTAAGACGTCGCACTACCACGATATCGCACAACTTGCAAAATCTGACCTGCATGGGCCACCACTAAAAATGTTTCACGACCCGCACCCGGTATAGGGGAACGAGAGCGTGGGTACGTCCAGCCTACGCAGCAGCATCGGCAGTAGAATGCTGTCTAGGTCATGATACTATCTAATCAATCTCTCACGAATATCCAACTCCATAATAAGACATAGATATCATAACATAATATAGAATATACTCAATCACATAAACTAGAGCACGATGAGATATCGAAGCAAGCAATAAAATACAAAACAAGTCTAAACAATAATAAATAGTCTAACCTGCAATCAATAATATCAAGTCTCCAAGTATGCTGGAAACAAGTCCTCAATGTCACAGTCTGGAAAAAATATCCAGTCAGGATTGGAACAAAGTACAAGCACTAACAGCAGTTCCACATATATTGACAAAAACTATAACACAGTGTAAAGAAATACAAGACAGATATGAATACTGGCAATAAGAAATACTGACGAGCATGGATATACTGGAAATAGAATTACTGGAATAAAGGAATACTGGAATAAAGAAATACTGGAGCATGTCATCATTAATGTACATCTAGCAATGAAATAGAAATATAAGTACATGCAAGAACAATGAACTGGTATATAAGTGTGTACAAGAACAATAACTAGAACATGTAGAGTTGCTAGATCAATATACTAGAGATGCATGTCAAGAACATCTAACTAAGTGTGTGAAACATCAGTATATCATATGATCGGCTTGGGACTAATAAGACTCATTACATTGATTAGCGATCATCCTTGTAAAGTCAGCCTAACCACATGTAACAGCGATGAGACATGTAATGGTCAGGCTGTACCGACGTGAGGTGTGGGTGAGCTATGATGCATGTAAAGTTTGGGTATGATCACACAATGTCACTACCACATTTCCATATAAGGGCATTTATATAATTTAGCCATTGTGAATAATTATTTATTTAATTAAATTGCTGAGATTTTAAAACTATTTATTTGATGATTGTTTTAGGTCAAGCCCTAGAACCCATTAGGTAAAACCCTAATGACTAAACCCTAATTGTAAACCCAGTTCTAGTGAAACCCTAGAATTCAAATTTTAGGGTGAACCCTCAAAACCCTAGACTGACTTAACCTGAGTCTATTAGGTTCTACATGAGAGGGCCAGGGGTTTTAACCTAAAAAGACTAGGCATGGAAACCCTAAAACTAGGTTTAATATAAATAGGAAGCTTTTCTCAAAGCCATCCTTCATGTAGAAAAACAGGAAACCCTAGCCTCCACAAGAGAAGTCATCTCCCCTCCAAATATCGAAATCAAACCCTAGGTTCCATTTTCTCCTCCTCCAAAGCAAGGAAAGCAGGGGACTTGGGTCAAGGAAACTTGGGAAGGAAGAACTTTCATAGGGAACCATCTCCCTATAGGTAAAACCCTATTTCTATTCTTTTATTTCTGTTTTCTAAGGATTAATGCCCATTAGGAACCCACCCTTGCTGTTGGATCTCGATTTTGTAGATCCTACATGGAGACCTAAGAAATTTTAGGGTTTAGGTGTCCCAACGTTTGTTATTCCCAATTTTTCGTGAACCCTAATCTTGTAGTATGCATTCATATACGATTACACCCCTACCTGTAGGATTAGATCTTGATTTAGGGTTTTGTTTGGGGATTTTACTGCACAGTAAGATTTGGGGAAAACAGGGTGCAGTCGGGTGGAATTCTGTGCTATGTGTTGTTGCAGTGTGTGTCTTGTGCCCCCGTGTCTCGGGGTGTCAGACACTGTGGGAAGTTGTTCTGTGTAGGGGAGAGTTCTGGGTTGTATTGGTGTTCAGTGTTCAGTAGAAGTAGTTGAGGAAGGTATTCTGTGAGTAGCAGTGTCTCAGTGTTAAATTCTTGTATGTTCCTTGTAGTATCAGCTGTGTAAGCAAATGTGAGAACTAGGTAGCCTGGGTAGTTCCAATCTGTTAAACTCTGTGTGTTTGGGTTAGGATATAGTGTGTGTCTCAGTGTTATGTATTTGTGTCTGTGTATAGGTCTAGTATCAGTGAACCTGTGTCCATATGTAATTAGCATATGTGTGTGTGTAGAATTTTATGCCCAGTGTGTAGATGAGTGAGAAATTCTCACTGTATTACCTATATGAACAGATGTGTATGTAGAGTTTGTATCAGTTTTGTCTTAGGATTGTGTGTGTGTGTTTTAGAACTGTGTGTACTTGTGAATATGTATCAGAATACATATTAGAGGGTGTAGGACAGAATGCCAAGCCTGTGTATACTGAGGAAGTTCTCAGGGAGTCTAGGAATTTAGGTATCAGTGAGCTGTGTGCACATGTGTGTGTGCAACCCTGTTGAATTATGCCTGTGTATCAGATTGGGGAGAGAGTGTGTAGGTGAGGATTTCAGTAGGTATGTATTAGGTAAGGGAAACTGTGTCTACATGTGTAGTTCTGTGCAGTGAGGTTTAGGAGCAGTCTCAGTTTAACTGTGTGGCTGGGTTCTGTGTCAGTTAATTACTTAGAGGGCAGTGTGTTAATGGGTATCAGTAAATCAACTGTGCAGTATGAGTTTAGGTGATTAATGTGTAGCAGTGTGTTTAGGTATGCCCATACCTGTGTGTCTCTTAGTGAGCAAATAGGATTGTTAGAGCATCAGTAGTTAGCCACTTAAATGTGCATTGGTTACCTATATAGTTTAGCATGTGCTGTGTATCAGTACCTGGGAAATTCAGTGAGTTGATACTAGGAGTAGGGGTGTTATTGGTTAGAAATTAGGAAGTCTCAGTGAACTGTGACTGTATCAGTGCACAGTAATGTGTTAACTGTGTATCAGTGCACAGTATGTACTAGTTAGGTGCAGTAGTATGTAGTGTATGTGTATCAGTTGGGTGAGTGTCTGGGTGTGTGAGTGTGAGAGAGGGCAGTGTGGAAGTGTGTTAATTTCAGTATCTTAACTATGTGGACCTATGTGCTGCTGTACAGGAGAAAATGTCAGAATGCAGTGAGGATTTTGGACTGTGCAGTGAACACCAGTGTGTATGGTGTTAGATGTCAGTAAACTGACTGTGAACTCAGTGTATGCATAAACTGTACATGGGTGTGAGGAGTCTCATCTTAGAAATTTAGGTGAGTAAGTATATATATATCAGCAGGCAGTTTTATGTGTACTGTGTTACCTGAGTGTTAATGTGCATCAGTGGGGGCAAGTGTCTAGTGTATGTGTATAAATTCTATAGGTCTGTATGTGTGTGTGCTGTAGGTAGATGACCCAGTGTGTGTATTGGTGCAGTGAGTATAGCTAGGTGAGTGTTGTGTGCCATAGAACCAGTGCCTATGTAAGAGTGTTGTGTGAGGCCAGTGAGTATCTGTGTGTAAGTGTAGTGTGTAGTAATTAGTGACTGTGTTCTGTTTAGGGGTTAACAAGTAATGAGTTAGGTATTTCTATATAGAAATGTTTCACACAACACCTCTCTTGCTAGAAAACCCTAGCTTACTTATATCTTGGGATTTGGCCTAATGTGAGACCAAGTTGACTAGTATTGACCAATAGACCTTGGTAAGACCTAGAAGCCTCACATTTAATTAATTAAGCATGTTAATCCCTCAAATTCAGTATCTGACATTTATATTCCATAAATAGGTCATTTTGATCTCTCCTTGGACATTGATCCTCACACTTTGCTCAGGACCACAGGCGAGTACATTCTCTGACAGTTTTCATTTTTGATTACTTCTATAAATTGTAGTGTATTACATACTTGATTCCGACACTATGGATACACGGGTTAGCACTCTAGATCCCCATCATGAGGAGTCGTGATCGGAATCCACCGTGCTAGCTGGGGATGGGGAACTATTAGTAGATTATGTGATCATATCCAAATCCTTTACATGCATCATAGCTCACCCCACTTCTCACATCGGGTGCGGCCTGACCATCATCATGCTTCATAGCTGTTATATATGATTAGCCTGACCATTATCATGCATCATAGCTAACCATATGGTTAGCCTGACTTTCAAGAATCATAGCTAATCATATATAACCAGCCTGATCTAGTCCCAAGCCGATCACATAATAAACTGATATTTCACACACTTAGCTAGATATTTTATCTTTATTCAGATTACTTGTTCTAGCATTCACTATTTATTGTTCATTGCTAGATGCTCTATTGTCTATTTCATTTTCTCCTGTACTTCACATGTTCAGCTTTTATTTCCATCTTGTATCTCTTACACTGTTTATAGACTTTGTCAATTTAATGAAACTGCTGTTAGTGCTTGTGCTTCGCTCCAATCCTGACTGGATAACATTTTTCAGAGGACCTGGAGGATCTTTGCCCCACTCATTACGGCCCAGGATTAGAGGGTGATTTCACTCCAGAAACCCCAAAGGAGTTGCCTAGCCTAGAGAAGAACGTACCTGGCTGCTCTTAGACTACTTTTTCTGCATTTATTGTTTTAGACTGAGACTGAGATGTACTTATTATTTTGTGACTTTGTGAGGTCATTTAGACCCAGGTTTTAGGTTGGACTTATTATGGATGGTTTATTTAGAACTCTTTTCAATTCTCCTCGTGCCATATTGTTTATAGTTGTGATTGAGTATATTATAGATCTGTGGTTTATTTATCATTGTCCTCCGTACGGAGTTGAGATTATTTGACAGGATATATTATGTTTAGACCTAGACAGCGTTCTACCGCCGATGCTGCGGCGTAGGCTGGACGTACCCACGACTCATGCCCAAATTTTGGGTGCGGGTCGTGACACACAAGCTACTAATATTTCCCCGTTTTCCCCAGCTAGCACGATGGATTCCAATCACGACTCCTCATGACATGTCTCAATGATGCCAACTCGTGTAAACAATAGTGTCAGAGTCATATACGCTATATAATAAGAATTATAGAGATAATCAACATAATAGAAACTGTCAGAGAATGTACTCGCCTGGGGTCCTGCTGCTGGCAATAACAATGTCTATTTTTGAATCTTGCCTGAAAATCCAACAGTCCTAAAGACAGCATACAATATTGTATCAGACATTACAATAATCACACAATCATAAATACTCTGAACTCGGGGCCACGCTAGGTATGACTCTGGTCAACTAAGGTCAAGTGTGCGTCAAATTGCACGGGTGTCGTGTCTGTAATTGCTGTGCAATTAGACAGTCAATGATACGGGTCTTGCCAGTACGTCAGTGTATATATGACAGTCTTCTAACATTTACAAGGTCACAGGTCAATATAACTACGGGGTATCCGTGGTTACACTCGGGTCATCTAGTACATGGGCATATAATACCTATTATTATTTATCATAAACATTAACACTAATTAATTACAACTATAATAGATATGTGTATATACATACTTAATAGAGTTTATACTATATATATATTTATATATGTATACGTACACATACTAATCAATTTATACTATGTACATATATACATATATTAAACAGGTACTAGGGATGCACGTACAATACGTATACATATGTATATATATACTAGTTTGAGAAATATATTATATATATATATATATATACCAATATACACTTGAATATATACCAATATGTATGCTAATACGTACATACATATATCCATTCAAATACGTATACGCAATCACATGAAATGACAGAAAATACGGACAGGAACGAACTTGCGCGCAGGTACGACGACGATGACGATGGTGTTGACGACGATGAGGGCGATGGTGATGATTGGTGGGATGATGGTGGTTATGATGTCAACGACGATAAACAGGGAGGAGGCAGGGTCGAGGCGGCTTGGGGTAGTCTGACGAGGTGAAGGGGTACACGAGACTGGGGCTGCCGTGGCCCAGTGGATCGGCTCCGGCTGACAGGCGGTTCAGGTGATCAGTGGATCAGCAAGGAGGTAGGGTTGGGAACTGCTGTTCCGGTGATGAGGAGAACGGGGAGCGGAAGACGATGGTGGCGGAGTCATGGGCGCTGTTACTCATCGTCGACGGGACGGCCGGCTCCGGTCGGTACAGCAGTTCCAGCGGGGAATAATGAGGGGAGGAAGATGGCGAACGGCTGCTGTGGGGCGGGTGGTTGAAGACGTCGACGGCTCCGGCGGAGGACGAGGCGGTGAGGGAGAAGGTCGTGGAGCGGGTGGGCAGTACAACGGGCTCCGACGTCCGGGATGAGCTCCGGTCGGGTTGAGGCTAACAGGGGGTCGGGGACGAGCGGGTCAGGCGCTGTGTATTAGAGGAGGCCGGCGGTGAGGGTTCTCCGGCGTCGAAATCTTCGGTGAGGGGGAGTGGGGAAGGAGATGAGTAGGGAAGAAGAAGAGGGATAGGTCGGCTGGGAACTTTAGGTTTGGGGTTGGAATAGAAATAAAGAAAAGGAAAAAGTAAAATAAGAGGATATTTATATATGTGTAGGTCTTGTTTTGACCGAAAAATTATTGACTTGGTCAAATCCCTCTTGGGCTTGGGCCTCTCATGTAGGATTTCAATGGACTAGGATTTGAATGGGTTCAAAAAGAATACCTCAGATTACATCGGTTCAAGGTTTGGAGGGCCAGGGTCTTAAGGATATTGGTGTTGAATTTCACACTCCTAAAATTTATGGAAAAATATACATGAAGGAGAAATAGGTTTATTCACGTATCGGTCTAATGGGGTGGACAACTTAATATACTTTTGCACAGAAGTGCCCAACAATTAGAAAATTACACGAGTTTGGGTTTATAATTTAATTAATTAAAAATAAATGCAATTGGTGTTATAAAATTAATTAGAAGTACAAGGGGCTGAAATTAAGTGGGACACAAGTATCATGAATGAAGTAGACTCAGAATAGAATATTATCCTAATTTGTGTTGCTCAAAATGGGTCAAGATTGTGTCTCCAATTTTGATTGGAACGCACAAAGATACAAAATTGGATTTATATCGAATTAAATATAAACGTCCGCGATGAAAATTGTGCGGCTAAAATGAAGCACAAGAGAACATAATTGTAAGTTATATAAAGGTCAGAAAAGAAGGCAGGCATATCTAGGACAAAGATGTAAAATTTATTGGAAGACAAAAGCTAGGGTAGCGCTCCAAATGTCGAAGCAACGGTAAGGCGCAACAATAAAATAAAAATTACAGCAATTATTAAATATAATTAAATATTATACAATTATTTACATATTAATTATAAAAGACGAAAATACCCATAATCTGAAATGTGGGGGTGACAGAGTCTATCTCAAAGCACGCACTCCCGATACAGCCCCTTTCCTTATGGTAAAAATGTACAAGAAATTACCCAAATCTCTGGTCGTTCGCCTTCGTAGACCGAGTCGACCATTGAAGTAAGATCCGACACCTACTATGACTTCCGAATCCCTAGTGGTAAAGTTGTACAGGAGACTCCGAAGCCGTCGCTCGCACTAGGGGTAGATCTCGAAAGATGAACTGGAGGAGTACGTAGCTGATCATTCTAACGTCCCTTCTCTTGACGATGTAATTCCTGAGGATAAGATACCTTATTTTATGAATAAAGGGCTATATTTGAACTAATTAGATTTTGCACATCTTAGCACATTATATTCTAGGGAGCATGGTCTAGGCTTGCACTTGCATACACAGGTGACTACCACCTATGTAGTAAACCGAATTCACTCGAGTCAAAACTCCTACTTCATAGTTCTAGAAAGTAAGATGGGAGACAAACTCATTATCTTTGGAAGAGTGGAAAGTCCCCAATCCTCTGTCCAAGAGGAACTGGATCCAGAACTCAATACCGGTAAAATGCCACTTTACCGGTACAACTCTCAAACCAAGCACCTCATACAGAAGATGAGATACGATCTGAAAGTCTTTAGGGGCTTGAACTAAGGCAAAGGCCGACGAATGCCTCTACGTTTAGAAGATCCTGCAAGCAAGTCCGAGGATTACTACCATAAGACCAAGCATGGCTTAGGGTACGTCACGCCTCCCATGACCCCTAAAGGATCGGATAAAGAAGATGTGTTACACTCTCACTCTTCAGAATCTTTCTCTTGGGACTCCGATATCAGTATCGATGAGATGCTTAAACAAATATTGTCGGCCAATATTGTGTCAGCTGACCTTGAGGAAGACGACGAGGATCTACCTGAACTCTTTAAAGTAGAACCGTGGGCCCAATTCCTAGACGCACAATGGAAGATACGGTTCGAGCAACAGGAACCTTCCACTGAGGAAGAAGTCGTATAAATTGATATGGACGACCAACCCTCCCCTAAACCTATCTTCATTAGCAAAAGTCTGTCCGATGAGGATCAGAAATCCCTACTACAGCTCGTCAGGGAGTACATCAATATCTTTTCCTGGAGTTATAAAGGCATGCCAGGATTAGACCCCCAAATCACGGTCCACAAACTCAACATCTTGTCGAATGGTAAGCCGGTCAAGCAACAACAATGATAATTCTGGCTGAACATCATGAATGCCATCGAAGCTGAAGTAAACAAACGGATAGCTAGTGGCTTCATCCGCGAGGAACATAATCCGAATTAGGTAGCCAACATCATGCCCGTCGTAAAAAAGAATAGAAAGATCCGAATATTTATTGACTTCCAAGATCTGAATGCGACATGCCTTAAGGATGAGTTTTCCTTTTTGATGACAGATATAATGATAGATAACACTTGTGGCTCATGGACGGATTCTCAGGCTACAATAAAATCAAGATATTTTTTGACGACAAGAAGAATACATCCACTACCAAAATAATACATATTAGCAACGTCAAAAACTGTCGCTAATAGGTAAAAAAATATCACTAAAATATATTAGCAACGTAATTTATGATGTTTTGGTATTGTCGCATAATCCATGGTCGCTGACAAGAAATTTGTCTCTATAGCGATGTATATTTACGACGCATAAGCAACCAAATTAGCGACATTCAGCTACATGACTTTGGTATATCAACAACGTTGTATATTGTCACATAACGTCGCCAAATCACCGACATTATCATCGATGTTTTACTACACCAATGTTGACTTGGTAGAAATTGCTATGTCAGCTTTTTTAGCGATGCGTAGCAACATTTTGATACAGATTAGCGATGTCCCTAATACTAGTTAGAGATATTTTAACAAAATTTAGCGATGCACTGTCACGTCGGTAAATGTCGGTAAACGTCGTAGAATATCGCTAAATTTTTAAAAAACAAAAAAAAACATACAATTTCTAAAATTATTTTCCAACAAAAGTCTGTCTGCAGTTATTGTCACTCCCCGTTCCCAATATACATATTTGGAGCATAATTATTTTTCTTGCTAGAGTAGTTATATGTTGTAGAGAGACTAGACCCATTCTTTGGTTCATTTGGCTCTTGGGCTATTTGTTTGGTGTGGTTTTATCATTAGTTGAACCCATGGTCCAAACCTTAAACCCACCATATATAACCCAACTTCTCTCTCCTCTCATTCTTCCTCCTCCATTCTCTTTTGTAGGTTTTTCTCTCCCCCTACATAGGCAAATACATCTTGCAAGAAATGGAGAAAACCTTTATATTTTTGTTCTATTATGTTCCTTATATGATTCATCATGCATTTAGAACTTGGTATTTTTGGATTTAGTGGATGGTTTAGTGTAGATCTAAGTTTTAAGTTTTAGGGTTTTCTTTGTGTTCTTGATTATCCTTGGGTTTTGATCTTTTAAAACATAATATTTTTGAAAACTCTTTATTCTATGTTGATGACACTTGATTTGGAGTAGTTTAGAACTTTACTTTGCTGGATTTGGGCATCATTTGAGGTTTCTATGGAGGAAACAAAATCTCATTTTCGAGCTTTTAGCCATGGCCGAAAAGCCGATGTTTGGTGGAGACGAAGTAGTGTTATGCGGCCTGGACTTCTCGTCTCGAGTCATCATGCGGCCAACCTTGTTGGACGCATGACTGAATTTGCCATGCGCCCTTGGCCAAATGCATGAACTTGAACAAATAAAATTTTACCAAGTCCAAAAGATTTTATGTGGCCAAGTGTGCATGGGCCCAGAGGAGTATGCAGCCTAGTCGACCATGCGGCTAGGAGCTATGCATCCCACTCCTTTTAAATGCATAACTTCTGACTGACTCAGCACGACTTTTTATAATTTGTCTTTTCTTCTGGCACCCTTTTATCATAAGTCACATTAGTCACTTTTCTGACTTGACTTGCATTTATTGTTTGTCACATCACACGTTTCCCGAAGAGTAAACTTTGCCATGTTTATGCGGCCTTGATCTTATGCGGCCTTGACCCCATATGGTCTTGACCCTATGCGGCCTCGATGATTATGCGACACCTTGCTATGTGCCTTTTCTCCTATGCGCATATTATTTCTTACTCATCTTGGACACATTCTTGGTTTAATGTAAATATTGATTGAATAATTATGATGTTATGTGTTAACTTAGAAATGAATTGTATGACCCAGATGTGACCATATGCTAAATGACTAAGCACCTGGTATGAGCCTGTAGATATGGCCCTACATGTACTTATTTACTGATTAGGCTATTTTTCCTGGATCACCTTATTATACATTGGAAAAAATAAGGGGCGTAGTTCAACTCGAGGGAGGGCCTGCAATCCCGATCCTTGTTTAGTTTAAGGATTGTGTATCTGATCTCGAGGGGTTCTCGTACTACTCTTATTTTATCTATCGATATAATAAAGTAACAAATTATTGTGACCATTATTTGCTTATTCTATCCTGAATAAATTGCTACTTGATAACTTGTCCATAACCTTGATATTAAAACTTGTTCCTGCCCTGACTATTGTAACCGTGCTGATACACTTAATCGTATAAAGAGTGCTACTTGATATAGAGTGAGCCGTCATGCCACATACATGATATACGTAATTATTTTCTTGTATGGATCTGGTAGTTGGACAGTGACTATAGCCGTGGCTAGATAATATTGATTGTTGCATCACACTTGGGTGAATCCAGATTTGACTTTAAGAGACAATATGGATTCATATTAAGAGTGCCCGTACTTAAAGTACGATATTTAGGAAAGAATGTTCAGGTGACCACATTATGAGATTCTAAGTCACCTAGGGTTAACTAGGCAACTTAAGTTGTAGAGCATTGAGAGGGAATGGTATCTCGAGATCGTGCATGTTGAACCACCCTAAGTTAGCTAGAAGTAAAGGCTGGCCACCACAAATATTGTATATCATCCGCACTAGTAGAGTGCAGTACCTGAATTTTTTATAAGCCAAGCCAGTGTCTTTCCTATAGAAAGTCTGGAACTTCTACGGATCATTAATTTAGCTCAGGGACCTTGTAAGGGACTGGTGCATCATATACTCTTGCTTGCATATCATTAGTCCAGCTAGCCCTGCTCGATTATGGCACGATCTGAGAATACTTATATATTGCATTACTGGGATAACTCAGAGATCACATATCAAGCCGTAACATATGTTTGGCCGTTAACATTTGTTTTAGTTAGAAAAGTGGACCGTTGTAGCATAAAAGTTTAACTCATGTCCTTATTTGATTGTTGAGTTGTGTTATTGTGTTACAACGAGACACAGATCGAAGCTACTTATTATCACTATATTATTTTACTTAATATTGTATCCCTACTTGTGCATTGTGCCTTCTGTTGAGTAGAATTAGGGACATAGACTGTCGTGGCATAAAAGTTTAACTCATGTCCTTGTTTGGTTGTTGGTTGTGCTATTGTGTTGTGATAGCCTGTGGACTAAAACTATAACGTAGAGTTATTCTAGCTGGACTATAATCAAGAGACGTATTCTATCTTGATGTGATGTTGCACTTTCTGTCCTTGTTTGGTTAAGGGGTATCATGTCATGTCATGGATGGAACATATGCCATTGATTGTTGGTTTATGCATTTCATGCTATATAACTGGTTTTATTTTTTTCTATTTCGTACATCCTTGTGGTACTTGTTATTTGGGGTCTGACCCTACTGGTTTTGCATGGCCATGTTTGGATCCAACACCTTAGGATCGAGCGTATCTCACTCTCACTGATAGCACGCACCAGAAGGATGGCTGTTGAGGGTCACGAGTGGGTTCCTTCAGTCACTACTCGTCTTTTATAAACTATAATCTTTTGGAAGTTTAGCCAACCGGCACCTGTTAGCCGAATAATCTGGACATTAGTTTTCTATATGATTTTAATATATTCATATTGAAGTTGACTCATTGTCATGTATACTTTTGATTGCTTATCTGGCATACCACTCGTATTTGCTAGATCTCTAGAATATTCTGATGCGGCATTGGAGACGCCTTACTGCTTATTCGAAAAAGTTATATATTATTTTTACTTGTTTGAATGATTGAGATATAGAAGTTCTCGACCCTAGAAGACTTGATTATAGTATGCACCCCCTTGTCTCTAGACAACCTTAACACATTGCGGGTTACTTCGGTATTCTGCAAGGTGTGGTTGGCTTAGTCATTCTCTAGTATTCTGGTTCTGGGGCGTGATAAGATTATAGTGGTGGCCCATGCAGGTATATTTTTCAAACTTGTGGTCCTGATTATAGAAAATCTCAATCAAATATATTCTTCCTTGAAATCCTGAATCTGCCTTCTCGAACTCAGCTTGATTTATATACTATTGATTCCTCGATCCTTTCTTGTCCTGTTCTTAATTTATCTTGTGTCCTTTTCTTTAGGAATTCTCCAGAATTGGTGGTTGGAGCACCAGTAGTTTTAGCAGGACAAGGATCCATTGGCCCACAACGAGAGACATTACCTGTTCCCGGAGGAATCAAGGTAGAACCCGTAGAGAAGCACGAGGAACAACATGTGCCAGAAGTTCCAGTACCCCCGGTTATACCAGCAGTGTCAGTATTACTTAATACAACAAAATTGCTAGAGATTATTCAAGGAATGATGACAGCTCAACAACATCAGCAGATTCAGCAACAGAAGCAAAATGTCTTCTTGCATTAAGGATTATAGACGGCCTTGGAAAGAAGTGTTAGAGCAGACTCAAGGGCGTCAGTGAGATTCTGTTGACTCAACCCTAGGTACTTTAATGGCATAGAGGACGCCATTACCGCAGTCACTTGGTTGGAGAATATTGAGACAATACTGACAGCAGCAAGGGTTCCAGCTGAGGAATAAGTTGATCAGGTCTGATTGCAACTCCAGGACCTTGCCAGAGATTGGTGGGCAGCAGAAAAGGTTGGTTTAAGACAAACTGTCTCTAGTAAAAACTTTAGAACCAGATTCAGGGTCAAGTATTTCATAGTGGTAGCACAGTACGAGCTACAGTAGAGGTTTATCAACCTTAAACAGTCTGGGAGAACCGTGGATGTCTATACGAAAGTATTCTGCAGGCTTAGCAGGTTTGCCCCAACAATAGTGGCAACAGAACCAGAGCGGGCGATAAGGTTTCAGTATGGACTTTATTTAGAAATTCAGTAACTAGTAGAGGGCCATAACTACCAGTCCTTCGATGAAGTATTAATCGCATCCAGGCGACATGAGCTGACAAAGCAAAGGTTAGCTTCGAGGACAGAAGGCCAGAAGATATCTCATACACAGAGCGGAGGAGGAGGAGGACTAGCACAATGGACGTCAACACCATCTCCTGGCATTCACAATCTTGACATAACGCCGAGGAGGCTAGTGGCATCGGCAGCAACAGCACCAGCTCGGCCATATTAGCTGAGGCAACAACAACAAAAACTATTGCCAGCCCTAGTCGGATGTACGTATTGTGGCAAGGGAGGCCATACCAAGGATGTTTGTAGGGAAGCAAAAGGGTTGTGCCTACGATGTGGTAGTCCAGACCATCGGATCGCCAATTGTTTGATGATACAAAAGATTGAAGGGCCAGCACAGCGATTAGCATTACCAGTACCAGGGGCAGCTCAGTACAGGGGTCCAGTACTGGCAGTCGGACCTTTGGCTTAGCGTTCATTGCCGACGCAAACTCAAATGTACAACCAGAAGAAAAATAAGCAGTATGGGCAGCAAAGACCACTACTGCATATCCAAAGAAGACAGCAACAAGGAGCACAACAAGGCCAAGGACAAGCTTTTACCTTATCTCTGGAGGAGGCTTTGGCATCTAGTAACGTGGTGGAAGGTAACATTCTTGTTACATCTTTTTCTGCCATAGCATTATTTGATTCAGGAGCATCCCATTCATTTGTATATGCACGATTTATGATACGTATTAGATTGGTGTTTAAGGCATTACCAGAGAGGCTGAATATACTCACTAGTAATGGTCTCGTAGGAGTTGATAGAGTATGTCGAGCGTGTCCAATCATAGTGTGCAGGCATTTATTACCTGCAAGGTTGATCGAGTTACCTATGGATATTTTTGACGTTATTCTAGGCATGGACTGGTTGAGAGACAGTCATGCGACGATAGATTACCGTAGGGGTAGAGTATTGTTTAACATCCCAGGCAAGGAAGAGTTTATCTTTAACATAATGGTGAGGGACCCACATGAAGATGCGATAGCAACGATAGCGGGAATTGGGGATCAGCTTCCCAGAATAATTAAAAAAAATTTGATGTATTTTCGGAAGATCTTCCAGGATTATCCCATGTAAGAGAAGTGGAGTTCTACATAGAATTGAGTCCAAGATCAGAACCAATTTCCAACAAAGTCTATCAGATGTCATCGATAGAACTCAACCAGCTATATCAACATATGGAAGAACTGAAGGCAAAGAAGTTTATTCGGACTAGTAGATCACCATGGGGAGCACCAACACTTATAGTAAAGAAGAAAGACGGGAAGACACGATTATTTGTCGACTACAGGCAGCTAAATATAGTAATAGTGAAGAACAAGTATCAATTGCCTAGGTTTGATGACTTGTTTGACCAATTGAGCGAAGTAAAAGTATTTTCCAAGATAGACCTTCGATCAAGATATTATCAAGTGAGGGTCCGGGAGCAAGATATATCGAAGACAATATTTTGATCTTGATATGGGCATTACTAATTTTTAGTTATTTCATTTGGATTGACTAATACGCCAGCAATATTCATGGATTTGATGAATCATATCTTTATGCCATACCTCGATCAATTTGTAGTGGTATTCATAGATGACATTCTTGTTTACTCTAACAGTGAAGAAGAGCATGAAGAATATCTTCGGAGAGTGTTGCAAGTTTTAAGGGAGCATCAGTTGTATGCCAAGCTCAGTAAGTGTGAATTCTGGTTAGGTCGTATGTCATTCTTGGGATATATCATCTCAGGAGCAGGAGTATCAGTGGACCCCAAGAATGTTAAAGCAGTAGAGAATTGCCCAGTCCTAACGACAGTAGTAGAGGTACGAAGTTTCTTGGGGTTAGCAGGATATTACCGGAGGTTCGTGGCAATCTTTATGCCATACCTCGATCAATTTGTAGTGGTATTCATAGATGATATTCTTGTTTACTCTAACAGTAAAGAAGAGCATGAAGAATATCTTCGGAGAGTGTTACAAGTTTTAAGGGAGCATCAGTTGTATGCCAAGCTCAGTAAGTGTGAATTCTGGTTAGGTCGGGTATCATTCTTGGGATATATCATCTCGGGAGCAGGAGTATCAGTGGACCCGAAGAATGTCGAAGCAGTAGAGAATTGCCCAGTCCCGACGACAGTAGTAGAGGTACGAAGTTTCTTGGGGTTAGCAGGATATTACCGGAGGTTCGTGGCAAACTTTGCACGAATTTTAGCACCAATCACTCGTCTAACCTGTAAGAAGGTAAAGTTTGTTTAGACGACAGAGTTCCAAGCAGCATTCAAGAAGTTAAAAGAGAAACTGATATCAGCACCGATCCTTACACTTCTACTAGGATCATGAGCGTTCACGGTTTATTGTGACACATTTGGGAAAGGGCTCGGGTGTGTGTTGATGCAACACGGGAAAGTGATAGCTTATGCGTCTCGGCAGCTTCGAGATAATGAGAAAATCAATCTAACACATGATTTGGAGTTAGCAACTATAGTATTTGCACTCAAGCTATGGAGAAACACTACCTATATGGCTATCAGGTGGAGATATTCACAGATCATAAGAGTTTAAAGTAGATATTCACCCAGAAGGACCTGAACATGAGGCAGAGGAGGTGGCTAAAATTATTTGGTTATTATGATGTAGCACTTCAGTATCATCCAGACAAGTCAAATATGGTCACAGATGCTCTAAGTATGAGAGAAAGCGCATTTATCTTGACAACTCAGAAGCACATATTAGAATATCTTTGAGAGATGGGCATCGAGGTAGTGTTACCTTAAGGAGTGGGAATACTAGCCAGTCTTCAGATTCAGTCAACCTTGGAGAAGAGGATCAAGGTGGCTCAAGCAGAATATTCTTAAATTCAGAAGCTCTGGATAGAATGTGAGTCAGGCCTTAGGAAGGAACTAAGGATTCACGAAGATGGAACACTTAGATTTGGAAACCATCTTTGTGTGCCAAGTGGAGATATCATACATGAAGTAATGATCGAGGCACACAGTTCTCAATATTCTATTCATCTAGGAGGCACGAAGATGTACCATGATATCAAGCAACATTTCTGGTGGAACAGAATGAAAAGAGAGAGAGAGCTCGGTTCATTTCACGATATCTCATATGTTAGCAGGTAACAGAACAGAAGAGACCAACAGAATTATTGTAATCCCTACCTATTCCAGAGTGGAAGTAGGAACATATTTTGATGGACTTTGTGACCGGCTTACCTAGATCCCCTACTGGATGTGATGCAGTTTGGGTAATAGTAGATCGACTAATGAAGGTGGCATATTTTCTTTCCTTCCGAGTAGGAAAGTCCACAGAACAGTTAGCAGAGATGTATATGCGGCACATAGTGAGACAGCACGGAGTTCCAGCAAGTATAGTGTCAGACCATGATACCATTTTTATGTCTCATTTTTGGAGATCTTTACACAAGCACTTGGTTACTAATTTAAGATTCAGTACCGCGTACCATCCTCAAACAGACGGCCAGTCAGAGAAGATAATATAAATATTTGAAGATATGTTATGGGCTTATACTTTAGACCTTGGTGGGGCATGGGAAGATCACTTTTACTTAGTAGAATTCTCGTATAATAACAGTTATCAGTCCAGCATACAAATGGCTCCATTTGAGGCATTGTTGAATGAAAGATATTGGGGCCCAAGATGATCATACAGACCATTGAGGTGGTTAAGTAAATTAGAGAGCGGCTTCGAGTTGCACAAGTTCGTCATCATCATTAGGCAGATCAACATCGTAAGAAGTTAGTATTTTCTGTCGGTGACCATGTATTTTTGTAGATTTTGCCTCCCCAGGGAGTCATGTGGTTCAGGGTTTGTGGGATGCTTAGTCCGTGGTACATTAGACTGTCACGCCCCAGTCCCAAAAGTATACGGGACCAGGCCACGTGGCAATAGCCAGCTGTCACATCTCCGAAGATATCCTAATTTAATGGATCGTAACGAAGAGTGCTACGCTATCCTTAAATACTAACAAGTCCCATATAAATCAATAACAGGTAATCTACTCTCATCCACAATATAAACAACAAGAATGTACTAGTAATAAATGCTGAAAGATAAACGCCAGTCTCAAAATATCATAGTACAACCAAGAATGTCTGGTGGGAACAAACCCACTACTATGACGAAATAAAAGTACTGAATGTCAGATAAAAAGAGTAATGACTAGGGCATCGGCTGACTAGATAATGATGCTCCCAAACCTAGGCAGAAGGCCTACCAATTGATCACGGAAACTCTGATGGTAGCACCTCTAGCTCCTCAATTGTAGCGTACCTAGTCTCCTGTCCTAGGCCGTACACTATGGGATAATATGCCTCATCCAAATCTGGAAAGGAACCAGGTCCTCAGAGGGATGTAACAAGATACATAGAAGCATGCCATATACATAAATACTGAATAAAATAAATACAATAAAGGGTGTGCTAACCATCTAAGTGAATGCAATATGAGGACAATATTGGTACGTATGGGTAGGCATAGGCATATAACATCTACACTCCGAAGAGAGTGGCATCTGCATAATGTATCGTCCATATCGCTCCGAAGAATGTGGCATCTGAATAATGAAAGTCATTGAATCTGTGGCTCCTCTGGATACTACGGATTCCAATGTGTGTATCCCATACGCCTACTAGTTGTCCTCCCCGCCCAATATAAATATACAAGTCGAATACTCGACGTGCATATCACGTATCTATATGCCAAGCCTCTACAAATAAAATAATTCTGAATTACGTACTAACCGTGATGGATGTCACACGCACCGATAGCTAGTCGAGTATGTGAACCCGCATCCCAATTTAAATTTGTCACAGTGATACGTGTAAGAGTGTCAGGTCTCAGAAAATACCAGAGTATCCTCCTAAGGGGTGAGTCCACTAGAAACTAGGTCAAGTACACTACTCATAGAAGCATCCGTCGACTGCACCAGAGTCAATCTCGGACGCGCACAGTCATATGAAATAAAGCAACAAGATTTCATACAACACATACATCATTTAATTTAAACAGTAAATATGGCAAGATATCTTGCCTGGGTCCTCAAGCTATGAATGCCAAAAGCATGTTCCTGCAGTGTCTCCAGGCTGGTCCAGTGACCCTAAATACACAATATAATATAGAAATCTAGCATTAGACACTAAAGCAATACATACACAACTACGACGTTGCTCTTAGGTACTGACGTAAGATTTCGGCTGGCCAACTACAAAGTCGCGTGTGCATGTAGCTAAGATGCACACGTGCCCTGTCCTCAGTCACCGTATATTTTACGACAATATATTACCACGTTATGGGTTACGAAACTGTTTACGTTTAGTATAATTTATGTCCTTATTTCCCATATTTGAGCATACATACAGAGGTCAAGGTTTTTAGGTAAAATACCAGTCTTTATAACCGAGTTCTATCATTAAGGTAAATGCTGGTTATTAAATAAATGTTAAATCTTGTTAACATCAACATTCATATTTATAGTTTTAACGTAAATTCAGGCTAGACCATAATTAAGGGACATAAATGTTAAATCTTGTGTTTTAATAGCCTATGGACTTAAACTATAACGCAAAGTTATTCTAGCTGGACCATAATTAAGGGACATATTCTATCTTGATGTGACATGGCACTTCATATCCTTGTTTTGTGAAGGGGTATCGTGTCATATCATTGATGGGACATATGCTATTGATTGTTGGTTTATGTATCTCATGCTATAGAACTGGTTTTGTTTCTTCATTTCATGCTTTCTTGTGGTACTTTCTATTTGGGGTCTGACCCCACTGGTTTTGCATGGCCAGGTTTAGAGCCAGCACTTGAGGATCAAGCGTATCTCACTCTCACTGATGACACGCACCAGAAGGATGGCTGCTAAGGGTCACGAGTGGGTTCCTTCAGTCACTACTCGTCTTTTATAAACTATAATCTTTTGGACATTTAGCCAAACGATACCTGTTAGCCGGATAATCTGGATACTAGTTCCCTACATGACTATAATATATTAAGACTGCAGCTGACTCACTGTCATGTATACTTTTGATTGTGTATCTGGCATACCACTAGTACTTGCTAGATCTCTAGAATATTCTGATGCGGCGTTGGGGACGCCTTACTGCTTATTCAAAAATGTTCTATGTTATTGCTACTTGTTTGAATAATTTAGATATAGAAGTTCTCGACCCTAGAAGACTTGATTGTAGTATTCACCCCTTATCTCTAGATAACCTTAACACATTGCGGGTTGCTTCGGTATTACGCAAGGTGTGGTTGGATGAGTCAATCTTCCGCTCTCCAGTATTCTTATTCTGGGGCATGACATTTATAAAATTACAGTTTATATAAATAGACCCGGAGCAACCCTCCGTTGAATTTCCTAGGTTTGTCGACCCCTTTTCTGGAATACTCAATACCGGTACATATACAAAAACGTTAAGAATATCAAAACACGCAGGAATATCCCAATAAATAAATACATGAGTCTAAAATAATGTCACATCCGTTTCATCCAAGTAATATAGTGAAAAGTATAAAATAAGTATATCAAAGACCCAATAATGGGCCAATACACACCAACATACTAAAAAAGTCCCAATAAGAACTACTACGGATCTAGAGGAGGAGGAGGAGGAACATTGTCACACATTTGGGATAACAGGAAGCCATACTGCTCCTCAGAAAGAATCACCGGTCCCGATAGAGGAGGTAGTGGAATCGATTGAATCAGTGTTGGTATCGGTGTCAATGCCAACGAACCAGGAGGACGTATCTGCTCTAATGCTAGCAGTCGAGCATTGTATGAATCCATAGAAGCTATCATCCTCAAAGTGTTCATCTCCATCATCCGACTTAGCAAATCCTGCGTCGCATGTATCCTCGCAAGTGAGGCGCTTATGACCATATGTGACCCCTCCAGCTCCGCATATCTGCACTACGTAGACGCGGCCAGAGTCGCCAAGCTGCACTCTATTGTCAAGCTCATAGTCCTGAGCTCTGTAAGGCTGTGCTCCATTGTCTGGCTCTGTCATAATCTCTAATAGGGTACGATCGAGCATATCAAAATATGCGGTGATCGTCGCATCGTCGGTCTGCGGATGAGACTTAGGTTGCTCCATAATCCTTCATAAAAACTTGTCATCCAGGTCAGCAATCTGACGGTCAACGCTCTTCTGGGCTCGTGCCAATGCCTGCGAAGGCTGCGAGGAGTGCACACTGCCGGAGGAGGCCCTGGATGACTGCGTCGCAACAAAGGCACCGTAGGATTCTGTACCGTAGTTTGTACCCCTCTGAAGACCACCAATGGAGGTCATCCAGAGCTCGTCCGTCGATGGAGGTGTAGAGGGCTGTGAGGAAGTACCAGCCCCTTCCTCTTCAGGTGCACTACCAGTCGCCCGCTTACGTAGTCTAAGATACTCATCCTAGAAAAATGGTTATTGACGTCTAAGGTACTTATTACTAACTATATAGATATCTTTTTGCATATTTTCAAAGTTATATTAAAACTAACACAAGGTAAAGTAACGTACATAGGTCTATGTGGTATTAAAATATTTAGAGTAGCAATGCATATTTCCCTATTCTTATTTTAGCATACTTACTCATTTGATTCGATTGGTAGTCCGTAGACTCCAATTTACCGCTAAGTCATGGCACTAAACCAAGACACAATGATATCCTTTCCTGTGTTACATAATTGGACTTCCCTCTTATCAATGCAATTCTATTAATTTATAGTGGTATAAAACTTGTGGCATTAGTGGCTTTATCGATCATTGGACTTAGCAAGGTTACAAGAGAACATTATTGATTATTGGCATGAGGGAGTAGAGAAGAAGGGAGAAAACTGCTCACCAAATAGAGAATGTCGAGAGAGAAAGACGCTTGTTGGCTCAGGCTCCGGTCACGCATATATCTGTATTTGTACCAATATTTGGTTAGACAACCTTCTTTATTTCTCTCAGAGTTCTCTAGAATGAATGCATGCAATCAATAAAAATGGGCTAAAAATCAATCATCAAAAACCAATCACGAAAATGCATTCATCAAAATCAAGCAGCAAAAATTCAAGAAAGCCAACCAAAAATCCAATGAAAGCTATTAGACTCATTCCAACAGAATTCGATCCATCAATTGGAAAGGTTTAATGTATTGTCTGTGATCGATTCTGCCGTAAAGTTTTCTCATAATCAATTTTGACTAAGTGAATCGAGCCATAAGCCTTATATAGTACACCGCTATGAGAGGGACACTACAATAAATACGAAGGTCGGATAGAGAGTAACCAGCAAAAGAGCCTCATAGATAAGACCCGACGGTCAGCGCCATCATCATAATGAACTCTTTTTACCTCATCATATGTGAATTTTGGGACCGAGACAAAAAAAAGAATAATTTACCATATGGGCAAGTGTGTGCCGACATGCGAGAACCGTAGTATGAGCCCAGGGCATCCCACCATACGGACGAATAAAGGCATCATCTTCTGTCATCATCCCCTAGAGGCCAGGACTCATCAGATATAGGTAGTGCATTAACAACCAACCTGTTAAATAATGATAAGGCATCTCAACCGGTTTGAAATACCGAGGATCGTCGTAGGCCAGCACCCTGTTGGTAAAAGCACGAAGTCCGAAATAGATGCTACAGACCATCGCTGGGAGTAAGGCGAGGCGATGACCAAAAACTAACTTCACAGCAGGAAAGATGAGATTGTGGCTAGCCATCTTAATCGACCCAAAACCTCCTGGGACTATGCAATTTTGTAGCCATATCATTAAGAATTCATCTAGCATGGCTTTGTCCAACAATGGCTGGGTATCTTGATAAAAATAACTGAAGGTATCGCCAGAGCTGCCAAACCCCTCACAGGTTGCAGATCGTTCTCTTAGTGCTACCCACTATATCGCGGATACGTTTGTGAGACTGACGTTTTCGAATGATGACCTGGCTCGAAGCTTCAATTTCAAAAAGGTGATGGATTCAGGTAGTAGTATATGGGGTAAAGTCCCCTCCGTGCTTTTATCCCTCTTCTTCGAAGTCTGCTGACAAGTGCTATGGTGACACAATAACTCCCTGTACACCACAAGAAACCCCGAGTATTGTTTCTGTAATGTCTCAAATTTTTTGTTATCGGGCATGTACTCTTCATATGAATCCTTGCCCCAGAACAATCGCAAAACACCGTACATCTCATGAAGGGTGAGTCCCATCTCCCCGCCAGGGGTGAAGAAGTTCCTAGTGCGACACTTGTACATCTCGGTCAAAGCCATGAATAACATTGGATTCTTCTCCAAGCCATAACAGAAATCCCTTATGGCGTAGTAGAGATTGGCCTCCTTTAAAATCTGCTCATACTTCTCCAATACCCACACGGTAAAAACAATCCAAGAAGGTGAATAATGCACCCAGTTGAGCAAGCGTATTTTTCCCGTTGGATAGGACCCCTTTTCTAAGAGCTAGTTCTGGAAGATATAAGCACCATAAAAATGAACATTTGGCCCCATCTCACTCGCAAAGACGACGGGTTCCAACCCGTGAAGGGAGTAAGAAAATAATTTCCTGGAAGTTGCTACTTCTCTCTTCAGCTTAGAGTTGTGACGAATACGGCCGACCAGGACTCCCTTTTGGTCTAGAGTCAGGATGCCTAATATCTTCCTCGGAAGAGATACCATATTGAAAGCTAAAAAGGATAAATGCCGCTCCATCGTAAGTATGTGTACCTTTATCTCGTTAGAAGAGTACTCCCAGTTCTCTTTAATCTTTACCACCTTGGGGTCCGAGATAGTAAGAGCATCCCCGAATAGGAAGATAAGCTTCAAATGAGAAACATTCTTGCTATCCTCAATCGGCCCAGAGTTTAGATGGCTAAGCATATAAAACGAAGACTGGTCCTCTATCAACTTCTTTCTCGCCTCAGATTGATCCTTGTTTATCTGGGCCTGGATATTTGCCACTATATGGTCAAATCTTATGCCCAATGCTGCCTGAGCACGCCCAATAAGCACCTCCCTTGATGGAGCCACGAGTAAAGTCACTAAAAGAGTCAAGAATTAGAAGACAGTTAGAGCCATCAAGAGAGCATGTGCGCCAAGAGACAACTTGGGCATATAAAGGCATACATGCGTCCAAGTCATGTCAGACGCATATGGTACCTTATATACGACCAAGTCATGTCAGGCGTATGACAGGACATCCATGCAGCCGAGTGATACGCATGTGATGCCATCTATGAGGCCAGGTCAAGACTAGCGCATACAGCCAAAGTGAGACCCGCACATAAAATATGCGACGGGGTCATATAAAAAGTCTGCACATGTTCTAATACATGCGACAGAATGTGTGCGAAGTATCCATGCGTCCAGACTCCTTCTCCTCCAATCCTTTCCTTGGATGGGCACTTGAACGTCTGGGTGAAAAGTTGGGGCCTCATCCTTGTTCTTAGACGAGGACACAGGACACTTCCCCTTATCGTCGGCCTTCTTGGCCTTTGACGAAGAAGACAAAACTTTGGGGGCCATGTCGATCGGGCAGAGGGTCAGAGATAGAGGAAAGGTCGAAGAAAAAGAGGAAAAATCGAGCAGAGAGAAAAAAGTTCTCTCTCTTCAGCAAAATCCCTTATTTATAGCACAAAGAAGATGGTGGCGACTCCTTGATTCTCCTGTTGCGATGTCAGCATTAATTATGACGACGACGCTTGGGTTTTCCACTCAACTTTATCCTTTAAGAAACCGTCACTTCGGGATCCTTGCTGAGAGATGACTCAGAATTCCCAAGAAGATCCACTCAGAGATCGAGCCAAATCTTAAAATTTAAAGATTTAACAGCCTGGTAGAAGCGCCTATGCGGCAACGTGCCTATGCGGCATGTCACTCAGATGTGGCCTAAGGTCTTCTCATCCATGCTTCTTTTTTCAAAGTATTCTAAAACTTATCAGTTAGAAAACTTTGAAGGAGTCTTGTAGAAGCACAAAAAATCTAGATCCATACGTCCAATAAATATGTACCCCAAGATCGACTTAGAAAAAATTAGGCCACAGAATAACTATGCGGCCCAGAAAAGCTGCTACCATGCGCCAACAGTAATCAAAGTCCATGCGCCACAGTAATCAAGCCCACGGCACCATAATAATCTAGTATCATGCACGGACCGCTTCATAACTAGTATTCCGTGTGCCATCAGTGCCATGCGCCACTAAGTAACTAGTGTCCCATGCACAAGCAATGTCATACACCAATAAGTAACTAGTGTCCGCATAAGACAACAATATCATGGGCCACTACTCCCTCAAGCATCCATGTGCCCCAATATTGGCTACATAAAGGCCTGACACAAAGATTATGTTTGACATAGAATTCTGACAAAAATAACTTTCTGAATGCCTCGAAAGACGTGAGCACGGTAGACGACATAACCTCACTCCTGACAGCGTACAGCATCACGTGTACGAGGCCACATGAGTCCCAAACTCCATGTGTCTCTAGCCCCGTGTATTCTAGACTCCATGTGGTCCATGCGTCTCTGGCCCTATACATTCCAGACCCCATACGTTCGACGCATCTTTAGCCTCATGCATTCTAGACTCCATGCGGTCTATGCGTCATATGCATCCCAGACTCCATGCATCCAACGTGGTAGGGTTTTCTGAGACAAAATCTTTCTGTTGTGACTGAAGTAATTCTCTCCAACTAAATATTAGCCATGTGTAAAGCTGACCAAGTCACGAAAATAAAAGACGAGAACCTCCCAGATCTTTAGCAACTGCAAATCATAACAAACGTCCACGTGGAAGCTCGGCCTGGACTCAACTACATCATGTTAAGGATGTACACATGACAGCATGCCCATAACATGCGTCTATAGTTGCCACTGCATTCTGTTGAAGGAGCCCCCAGCGGCCATTAAATAGAAGAATATGTGGTACCTATAGCCCATCAGCATGATAGCTATAAATAGGAGCAATATGGACGTTCCAATGGCTGGGATTTTTTCTGCTTCAAAGACCATACCCCTTTAGGCAAGCTACGTATGTGCACACAAGCTCAGGAGAGATAAGAGAGAAGATAGCATCCTCATTCACTCATCAGACAGTCAACGGAGTAAAAGAGTCATTGTAGTACTCGATCTCCATCGTCACATTACCCAGATCAAAAATATTGTACTTAGATTTTTTATCTAGGATTTCTTTGTACTCTTTTTATTTGTTTTTAAACGAAGGTTTCCCATACTTACTTCAATGGCAAACAATGAGGATGCTCTCTTATCTTTTCTCTCTCTTGAGCTTGTGTGCATATACGCAGCTCACCTAGGGGGGTATAGTCTCTAAAAGAGGACCCTGGGAACGTCCAGGTTCCTCCTATTTATAGTTATCATGCTGATGGATTATAGGTGCCGCATATACCTTTGTTTGGTGGCCGCATAGGGCTCCTTCAACAGAATACTGTTGCAACTGTAGCCGCATATAATGGGCATGTTGCCATGTGGCATCGGTTGAGATATGTTGTTGATAAGATCTCGGGGTCGTTCTCAACTCTGTTGTGTGCATGACTGATTCAGTTAAAAATATAATCAGCACTAACTGTGTGAAGATCCTTTCGGTTGTAATAGAAAGATCTTGCAAGCTGAGAGCCGTATGGTATCATGGACGCACAGAGTCTTGGCCGCATACGTGCTCTCCTTTGGCCATGGTCTTATGTATACTTTGTCCGTATGGCGTTGTGGCTGCATGCGATCTCTCGTCTGGCCTTGGTCGAATGGACACTTTGGCCACATGATGACGAGTTCACATAGGGCCATACCCGTATATGAGGGAACACATAGCATGGAACATCTGACGATGTTATTAATGCACTGATGTGACTTTCTATATTTTTATGAGTCATTGTCTCTCTCACGATTCTTGAAGTGCTCTGGGTGATGAGTGGTGTGTCAAAACTTTTGATAGGCATTGAATGCTGTGTTAGGGGATCTCATGAGGCCCCTTACTTCGTGGTTGTTCAGTCCATATGGATTCTTCTTATTTGGCTTCCAACTCCTTAGTTGTTTGGGCCGCATCGGCTCTATATGGCTCCCTTGCGGCCTACTTTTATTTTTAAGGGGCATGAGCTCTATGCGGCTTGTATGATTTTTATGCTTCTATACGATCTCCTTCAAAGTTTCTAAACTTTCTAAGTTACTTAAGTTCAGAATAATTTGAACAGAAGCATGAAGGGGATAACAGCAGGAACTGCAATGGAGCATCTGTGAAAGGTCCTTCCGCTTGGCGCATGGAGATGCTTGAGGGAGTAGTGGCGCATGGCACTGCCGGCACATGCGGACACTAGTTACTTAGGGGCTCATGGCACTACTGGCACATGGAAACACTAGCTACTTAGTGGCGCATGGTACTGCTGGCACATGGGAATACTAGTTATGAAACGGTCGCCACAAGACACTGGATCATTATGGCACAGAGGGCTTGATCACTGCGGCACATGGCCTTTGATTACTGTTGGTGTATGGTAGAAATTTTTTATGCTTCTATAAGACCCCCTTCAAAACTTCTGAATTTCAAACTTTGTAATATTTTTTAAGTTCAGAATACTTTGAATAGAAGAATGGAGGAGATAACAACAGGAACTACAATGGCGCATCTGTGAAGTATCCTTCCATTTGGCACATCTGCTCACTTGGTGCATCGGGTTGTATTAGTAGATCAGATATGGCCACTTAACTTGGCACATCTGACTATTCGGCGCAGTGGACTTGGTCTCTTTGTTCGTGCTCTTAGTTGTCAAAATGAGCGATTTTTATCAAGGGGCTTTCTCGGATTGCTCGAGTCCAGATGAGCATAGAAGGATATCATAATTATCGTTGTTCATGACGAACAAGCACATTATCCAAAGGATTGTCCATGATCTTCCAACCTAGCTTATTGTAGCTTCTCTCCGTATGCAGCCAGGATGTGTGGAAGTGGCGAGGCTAGTCATCCCACCCGAGACTTCCTGTTTAGAATTCTTCTTATTGTTGTGGATATCTTGGCTATGAGTATTTATACCAGAGGTAATATGGACGTAGTACAACATCATAATAGGGATAAAGCTAAGCCCTATCAGAGGTAGTATGAACGTGATAGATAAAAGTAGTTCTATTAAGGAGGTTCGATGGAGACATTATTTATGATGGTAGGGATACTGTGGTGTATAACTGATAGTCAAACAGATTTGCTAGGTATAATCATGGTGGGGTATTTTATGGAAAGAAAAGGAAACGAGCAAGAGGTAATATAGAAATTGTTGTTTTCTTTGGATGGGGAACATGAGCAGCTCATAGTTCAGAGGTAATATGGATGTGAACTATTTGCTTTTGTTGAGGATATCCCACTGGAGGATCTTTGGTAGACATATTACTTCTTGCGCACTGGAGTACAAGTAATATTTTTGAAAAAAAAAATTATCAAACGTGATATGAACGTGATAGGTTTTGTGGCCTCATTATTTCTTGCGCACCTGAATACAAGCAATAAGTTTGAAATAGATCCCTATCAGAGGTGATATGGACGTGATAGATTTTGTGGACTTAACACCGCTGGCGCAATTTGAAGTAAGTGTGGGTGATAAGTTTGATATTGTCACTACCGTATTTTCTAGAAAAGGGTATTTCGGTCATTTTATAATTAATTGAATATTGTGCATGTTAAATATTTATTTATTGTATTATTTATTTATTATTAGCATGATAGATTAATTTTTTTGGACTTGTGTTAGTGGACCTAACTATTTTAGTTTAGACTCATGGACCAACATATATTAATTGTTAGAATTGAGCCCAACTAGAAAGCCCAATAATTAGGAGGATAATTAAATTAATTAAATCATTGGACTAGAAGCTTTCCTCCTTAATTAATTTCTTCATGAGAGTCCCCAAGGGGTATTTTAGACTTTACATAGTAGCTAGAGGGAGGGGGCAAGTGAGGCCTATATAAAGGGGATGAAAACTTTCTCTCTCTTTATTTTTCATTCCAAATCTAGATCTAGAATTTTTCTCAACCAAATTCCACCAAATTTCCACCCAATTACTTCCCAAATCACTATTGGAGACTAGAAGAGCAAGGATCTAGAAGGAGGAAGCAAGGATCTAAAAAGAGGGGCAAGGATCTACAAGTTGGAAGCTAATTTCACCAATTTTGGAGATTTTATTGGGAATCCATCTCCCAATAGGTATAATTCAGTTTTTTCCCTTAAAATAGCTTCTAAATCTGAGATTTAATCATGAAAAATCAACCTATATGTATATACTACCCATAGAATTTGGTTTTGTGTTCATAGGAGGCCTATGGAGAAAGTTATGGTACTTTTTGTGTCAATTTTGGAAAAATTCCGAAAATAACTTTTGTTGTGTGTGTCAATTGATCCTATAGATCAATTTGGCATATGTTTATGTGTTTGGGGCTAGTGTCGTGTCCATAATTGGTACGTGTAGGTCGTATCCCAATAATTTGGTGATACGCATTGTTTTGGAGGTTTTTCCTCTGACACGGGACTTTGTACATGTCGTATTTTGATACGGACACATAGATCTACATTTGACACTTTGTTTTGTTTATAAATTAAATATATGATTTGTTTGTGTCCTTCGGGGTGCAATTGGATGTGTGGTGGACTCGTGTCGCATGCATATCCTATATCTAGTGGGATACGGTGTGATACTCTCAAATTGTTGTGTGTTTATGTGTAGATCTAATTAATTGTGCTTTAATTCTTGAATTATAATTGTGTATGTATCTATATATTATATATATATATATATTATGTATATTTATTATAGTGTTTATTGTATCATAGTCTATGTATTATATATGTATTAATAGAATATATATTATGTAGCTTTCTTCTACATGCATTAATATATATGTTATAATATATGTTAGGGATATAAATATATGTATATATTTTATATAATATATTTGTATGTTTAATTAAGTAATTAGATTATTTATAGTTATTATATGATTATTTATATATATATATGTATGTAGATATATATTTATAAGTGGTAGCATATGTATATATAATATAGTAGATATATTTACATGTGGTTATATATATAGTTATATTATATATTGTTATGTATTTATATTATTGTATGATTATATATATGTATACATATATGTATAGTTATATATGCATATTACTATATGTGTGTGTGTATGTTACTATGTGGTATTTTATATAATTTACTATGTATAAGTGTATGTATAGTTATATATAGTTTTATATGTATATTATATAAATATATATTATGGGTTATATATATGTATTTAAATATATATTGTATAAATATATATAGTGGGTTATATATATGTATTTATATATATATATATAAATACATATATATATATATATATATATATATATATATATATATATATATATATATATATATATATATATATATATATATGGTAATTAATATATGTTAAAAATGTTCATAATTGCTATTTATATTATAGTATACTATATATGTATATATTTAATTGTAGCATATAAATTTATTAGAATAGTTAGTATATTTTAGTTATCAATTGTTATGAGTATCTTTTATATATTATATATTTGTAGGTATGTATGTACGTATATATGTATTAATAGTTAGTGTGTAGTTGGTAGTTAGTATTATTCTATTAGTACTTACTAAAATTATATTAGATTGATATATGTAATTATTGATGGATAGTTAGTATATATATGAGATTTTGGCAAATACCTTGAGATATCAAGGTAAGTATCAAGATATACCAAGGTATGAGTAGTAGGTATTGGCATAAGTAATAGGATAGTTATAAACTAATTATGGGTTGGTATTAAGGTGACTAAAATAAGGTATATAGTATTATATAAATATTAAATTTATAGTAGTTTATAATTATTGTTGGGTAGTTAGTATAAATAAGGTTTTGAATTTACCTTGAGATGCCAAGGTAAGTATCAAGGTATTGTAGGATAATCAAGGTATTGGGTTTGGATATCAAGATAGAGGTTTAGTATTGCGATACCAAGTTGGTTCGAAACCAAGGTATCCATTTAGCATTTGTAATTAGGATTTTATATATATAATATTGTTTGATATGTACATATGTGTTATATTTATTCCTTGTTTGCGTATCCTGAGATACGGTATCTTAGTATCCTAAGATATAACTTGTATGGCCTAGATTTATAGTGTGTGAGCCCAATATCTTTAAGTTAGACTCATACAACCTAAAAATAGGTAGTTGACCATAATTTGACTATAGTTGACCATAGTTGACTTAGAGTTGACCTAGTTTGACTTTTGACTTAGAGATGACTTTATGACCTGGAAAGTTGACTAGTTTAATTTATCTCTCTTCCCAAAAACTTGCATTAATGCAATATTTCATATATAGATCTGTGATACCAGTTGGACATCATTTTTTCATCATTTGCTTTGGACCACAGGCGAGTACATTCTCTGATAGTTTCTATTATTTGATTACCATTATAATTCAAGTATTTAGAAATATTACTTATGATTTTTGACACGATGGTACACGGATTGGTATTGTTATTGGATCGTCAGTCATGGGATGTTACCTTGATTATGGAGATGGTATCGGATACTGTCCTTGTTGGTATTGGATAACATTGAATATTGTAGATTAAACATTGGATACATTAGCTAGTGACGTGTCATGATTCGATCCATCATATCAGTCGGGACGGAAGAAATACCAATTAAATATGTGATCAAGAAACTATCGGCTAGTAGTGTAATCATTGGCTACTAACTAACCATGCAATTCACGTATGGTTGAGTTAGCTCCTTAGTGTAATTATTGAATCTCCCAGGCCAATCACATATTTAGTTAGTATCTCAAATCACATAGTTATTATAGATTCCATTATTCAGTTAATTGATTACCTTGTTCTATTCTGACATTATAGTTCATTCCTTTATTCTTATACGCATTGATTATATTCTGTTGCTAGTATTGCCTATTCTCTCATTGTTCTTGATTATCAGTTATATCCTCATCGTAGATAGCATCTTCTATTCTACTGCTTTATAGTTTTTGTCAATTAATTAGAACGGCTATTGGGTTGTACTTCGCTCCATTCCTGACTGAAAAATATTTTTCAGAGGATCCGGGAGATTGGTGTCCGACATACTACGGACCTCAGCCTATAGATGGTGCAGACTTGGACCCACTAGTTCTGGAGTGACTGCGAGAGATTTAGCCGAATTCACTAGTTAGCATAGTTAGTTCTATTTAGCATTTTGGTACCGAATTTGTTTCCGGCATATATTTGTGTTTGGATATTATTTCTTTTTATTGTTGTTATATAAACTGCATAATTATGTTAGACTTCTTTGATATCTTCTCGTGCCATAGTAATGTGATTGAGTATTGTGTTGAACTAAGTTGATTATACTCTCATTTGGAGTTGAGATATTATTGGAGGTTTATGCTTTATAGTGAGATAATTAGATAGTATAGTTGACCAAGACAGCGTTCTACCGCCGATGTTGCGGCATAGGCTGGACGTTGTTCTCGACTTGCATCTCTACACCGGTTGCGAGTCGTGACACATTTTTAGTGGTGGCCCATGCAGGTCAGGCTTCGCAATATTGCGATATCATGGTAGTGCGATAACTTAGTTGTACTACTGCGAGCCTGCGATAGGATATAGGACATAGGATACTAGGAAGAGAGAGGGATACTCAATCACAACTAGGAATTCCAATCTGAATTGTATCGCTACTTTTGATACCTTCTGAATACTTTGAATATTGTTGTCCTTTCTTGATGATATCTTATCTTGTGTCGAATTGATCTCCTTTGTTTCGATATGTCTTCAGGATGCCGCCGAAGACTAGATACCATCGATCGGGAGCAGTTTCTGCGAGGTTTGTCACCTCTCAATCTTCCACTCAGGCAGTAGGGTTTGTACCTCCTATGACATCAGTTCACATAGGAGTCTCGGCTGCCTTCGGGGGTTCTCCTCCACCTGTTCCGAGGACTACTCCAGTTGCTTCGGAGGGACTTCCACCACCTCCATTTTCAAAAGATACCGCACCGATAGTTACACTGTTTAGAGAGATGATAGAATTACAGAGGACACAGATAGAAACCCAACACAGGCAGTCAAATATGATGCGGCAAAGTATGGAAAACTCCCATCAGATAGCTATAACAGCAGTTTAGAAATAGGCTCCTCCACAGCCACATGATATTCAGATCAAGCCAGGCAACATTCAAAATTTCAAGAAGCTTGAGCCTCGAGTTTTTAAGGGTACAGAAGGTATAGTCTATGCTGACGATTGGCTTGAAGATATCGAGCGACTCATAAAGGTGTCCCGTCTTGCGGAGGATCTGAAGGTTGAGGCGGTAGGACTTTAACTGTTCGACGTTGCCCGCACTTGGTTCAGGAATGAGCCAATTCTTACTGATGCGGGGCAGTCTTGGGAGATATTCAATGATCTCTTTAATAAGAAGTTCTTTGCTCGGACGGACAGATTGGAATTAGGAAGGCAATTTGAGAGCCTTACACAAGGAAGCATGTCCGTAGAGGAGTATGCCGCAGAGTTCGGGAGGCTGAGCCGATTTGCGGAGTACTTGGTGAGAGAGCCAAAAGTTCGGGCTATCCATTTCCGCGAGGGTCTGAATTGGGAAGTAAAGATTCTCATTCCGTCTTTCTATGAGACGTATTCTGAGATACTTTTGGAGGCACGCAAGGTCGAGCGGGAGTGGAACTTAAAGCCGAAGAGGGACCGTGATATGTTTGGGGATGACAGTAGCAGTGTGGGACCGGCAAAGAGGTCACGGTTCCAGCAACAATAGTTTCCAGTACAATTTGGAGCCTATCAGCAGCAATATCAGATACCAGGACCTATTATTGCTCCAGTACAAGCTCCAGTACAGAAGATACCACAACAGCCTCAGAGACAGGTGCAACAAGCTCCTCAATGCACCTATTGCAAGAAGACTGGGCACACTTGGGAGATGTGCCGGAAGAGACTTGGAGCATGCTTACATTGTGGATCAACGGAGCATATGGTGAAGGATTGTCTCTGGACAATTCAACGTCCAGGCCAGGATGCCGATCGAGGGCAGAGAGGTGGAGTTAGGCGATCTGTAGCACCACAGATTGCTTATCACCCGCAGAGGGAGCTACCTCGGCAGGGCGGAGCATTTGCGATGACGGTCGAGGAGACCAATACTACAGGTGATGGGTTAGAGAGTCTGTTCTTTCTTTCTGTTCCTTTCATCTATTTTGATTGATTGATTCTTTAGTACCTTTTGGATGCTTGTGTTATATAGTTAGTGTAGCTATAGAATATCCTGACAGAGACAACAATAATAAGACAGGATTGACCATGCATGTTATTCTTTGCATAGGACAGTTTTTGGTGAGATAAGACTTTATTAGACTATGATTGCTGGGGGTTTGACCTAGAAGGAGTACGATCATCCTTAAATTTTGAGGACAAAATTATTTTAAGGGGCATAGACTTGTCACTACCGTATTTTCTAGAAAAGGGTATTTTGGTCATTTTATAATTAATTGAATATTGTGCATATTAAATATTTATTTATTGTATTATTTATTTATTATTAGCATGATAGATTTATTTTTTTGGACTTGTGTTAGTGGACCTAACTAGTTTAGTTTAGACTCATGGACCAACATGTATTAATTGTTAGAATTGAGTCCAACTAGAAAGCCCAATAATTAGGAGGATAATTAAATTAATTAAACCATTGGACTAGAAGCTTCCCTCCTTAATTAATTTCTTCATGAGAGGCTCCAAGGGATATTTTAGACTTTACATAGTAGCTTGAGGGAGGGGGCAAGTGAGGCCTATATAAAGGGGATGAAAATTTTCTCTCTCTTCATTTTTTATTCCAAATCTAGATTTAGAATTCCCTTCAACCAAATTCCACCAAATCTCTACCAAATTTTCACCCAATTACTTTCTAAATCACCATTGGAGACTAGAAGAGCAAGGATCTAGAAGGAGGAAGTAAGGATCTACAAAGAGGAGTAAGGATCTACAAGTTGGAAGCTAATTTCACCAATTTTGGAGGTTTTATTGGGAATCCATCTCCCAATAGGTATAATTCAGTTTTTTCCCCTTAAAATAGCTTCTAAATCTGAGATTTAATCATGGAAAATTAACCTATATGCATGTACTACCCATAGAATTTGGCTTTGTGTTCATAGGAGGCCCATGGAGAAAGTTATGGTGCTTTTTGTGTCAATTTTGGAAGAATTCCGAAAATGACTTTTGTTGTGTGTGTCAATTGATCCTATAGATCAATTTGGCATATGTTTATGTGTTTGAGGCTAGTGTCGTATCCACAATTGGGTACGTGTAGGTCGTATCCCAACAATTTGGTGATACGTATTGTTTTGGAGGTTTTTTCTCCGACACGGGACTTTGTACATGTCGTATTTTGACACGGACACATAGATCTACATTTGATACTTTGTTTTGTTCATAAATATTATATGTAATTTGTTTGTGTCCTTCGGGGTACAATTGGATGTGTGGTGGACTCGTGTCGCATGCATATCCTAGATCTAGTGGGATACAGTGTGATACTCTCTAATTGTTGTGTGTTTATGTGTAGATCTAATTAATTATGCTTTAATTCTTGAATTACAAAATATATATATATATTATATATATATATATATATATATATATATATATATATATATATATATATATATATATATATATATATTATGTATATTTATTATAGTATTTATTATATCATAGATCTATGTATTATATATGTATTAATAGAATATATATTATGTAGCTTTCTTCTACATGCATTAATATATATGTTATAATATATGTTAGGGATATAAATATATGTATATATTTTATATAATATATGTGTATGTTTAATTAAGTAATTAGATTATTTATATTTATTATATGATTATTTATATATATATATATATATATGTATGTAGATATATATTTATAAGTGGTAGCATATGTATTTATATGATAATCAAGGTATTGGGTTTGGATATCAAGATAGAGGTTTAGTATTGCGATACCAAGTTGGTTCGAAACCAAAGTATCCATTTAGCATTTGTAATTAGGATTTTATATATATAATATTGTTTGATATGTACATATATGTTATATTTATCCCTTGTTTGTGTATCCTGAGATACGGTATCTTAGTATCCTAAGATGTAGCTTGTATGGCCTAGATTCGTAATGTGTGAGCCCAATATCTTTAAGTTAGACTCATGCAACCTAGAAATAGGTAGTTGACCATAATTTGACTATAATTGAACATAGTTGACTTAGAGTTGACCTAGCTTGACTTTTGACTTAGAGATGACTTTATGACCCTAGAAAGTTGACTAGTTTAATTTATCTCTCTTCCCAAAAACTTGTATTAATGCAATATTTCATATATAGGTCTGTGACACCAGTTCGGACATCATTTTTTCATCATTTGCTCTGGACCACAGGCGAGTACATTCTCTGATAGTTTCCATTATTTGATTACCACTATAATTTAAGTATTTAAAAATATTACTTATGATTCTTGACACGATGGTACA
Organism: Iris macrosiphon; assembly: GCA_036927795.1. Lineage (NCBI taxonomy): Eukaryota > Viridiplantae > Streptophyta > Magnoliopsida > Asparagales > Iridaceae > Iris > Iris macrosiphon. The sequence continues at coordinate 100,951,490 of JAYESA010000014.1, read as the reverse complement.
TGGATTAGTATTGTTATTGGATCATTAGTCATGGGATGTTACCTTGATTATGGAGATTGTATCGGATACTGTCCTTATTGGTATTGGATAATATTAAATATTGTAGATTAAATATTGGATACATTGGCTAGTGACGTATCATGATTCGATCCATCATATCAGTCGGGGTGGGGGAAATACCAATTAAATATGTGATCAATAAACTATCGGCTAGTAGTGTAATCATTGGCTACTAACTAACCATGCAATTCACGTATGGTTGAGTTAGCTCCTTAGTGTAATCATTGAATCTCCCAGGCCGATCACATATTTAGTTAGTATCTCAAATCACATAGTTATTATAGATTCCATTATTCAGTTAATTGATTACCTTGTTCTATTCTGACATTATAGTTCATTCCTTTATTCTTGTACGCATTGATTATATTATGTTGCTAGTATTGCCTATTCTCTCATTGTTCTTGATTATCAGTTATATCCTCATCGTAGATAGCATCTTCTATTCTACTGCTTTATAGTTTTTATCAATTAATTGGAACTGCTATTGGGTTGTACTTCGCTCCATTCCTGACTGGAAAACATTTTTCAGAGGATCTGGGAGATTGGTGTCGGACATACTACGGACCTCAGCCTATAGATGGTGCAGACTTGGACCCACTAGTTCTAGAGTGACTGCGAGAGATTTAGCCGGATTCACTAGTTAGCATAGTTAGTTCTCTTTAGCATTTTGGTACCGGATTTGTTTCCGGCATATATTTGTGTTTGGATATTATTTCTATTTGTTGTTGTTATATTAACTGCATAGTTATGTTAGACTTCTTTGATATCTTCTCGTGCCATAGTAATGTGATTGAGTATTGTGTTGAACTAAGTTGATTATACTCTCATCTTGGAGTTGAGATATTATTGGAGGTTTATGCTTTATAGTGAGATAATTAGATAGTATAGTTGACCAAGACAGCGTTCTACCGCCGATGCTGCGGCGTAGGCTGGGCGTTGTTCCCGACTTGCATCCCTACATCGGGTGCGGGTCGTGACAGATATGACGACCGATATCAGAGGTATTATGGACGTGACAATCAATAGTCACATAAAGAGGTTTGCTCAGAGGTAATATGGCCATGGCAAACCCAGTTGGGAAGAACTATTAGGAAAGTAGTTCATAGGTGATGTGGACGTGAACTAATCCCCAAAAGAACTGATTATGAGTAGTCTACCCAAAAGTGTGGATAGACCTAAGAATTGCTCCACTGGGGAGATTTTGAGGATCCATTATCTGTTGCGTATTCCGGACTCCTGGAATACAGATAATGGCTTTTACAGTGATCAGTAAAGAAGAAGTGCATATTGTGCATACACACTTGCTGGGGATAAACAATAGGGAAGGTACACTATACATCTCGGTTGTCCAGCTGATAATAAAGGGAGTATAAGTCTAGCTTAGAAATAGTAATTTTAAGGAACTTGCCATTGATAGGAATCATGAGCAAGTAGCTATTGGGTTTTATGAGCTGGTAGGCGCCATTGGAGAACACGAATTCTACGATGAATGGGCCCTCCCATTTAGGTTGGAATTTACCAGCCGTCTTATGGGTCATAGCCATCAACCTTCTTAATGTCAAGACGAGGTCACCCACTTGGTAAGTTCTTATCTTGATCCGTTTGTTGAAGGCTTCTGAGAGGCGCGCTTGGTACAACTTATTACTATATTGAGCTAAGAGAAGTTTCTCATTGAGTGCTTTCAATTCTTGTAGCCGTAGGTGATGGTTGTCGTCAGTGGTTAACTGGTTGGAGAGAACCAATCAGAGTGAGGGAATTTGGATCTCGAGTAGGAGGACCGCTTCGCTTCCGTAAACCAAAGAGAATGGCGTACTTCCAATAGGTGTCCGGACCATTGTGCGATAGGCCCAGAGACTTAACCCTGCTTTTTATTCCATTCGCGCTTATTGGATGACACGAATTTCTTGAGTAGATTTATAATGGTTTAGTTGAATGCTTCCGCCAGACCATTTGCTGTTGGATTGTAGGTAGTCGAGGCCAGGTTCTAGATTCAATTTTTGTCACAAAATTGGTAGAAAGCATGACTTGCAAACTGTGACCATTATCGTGGATGATCCTCCATGGCAGGCCAAAGTGATGTATGATGTGATGCTTAACAAAGCTGATCACGTTTGAGGTCTTTAATTCAGCGAGTGGAAGAACTTTCGCCCACTTGAAGAAGTAGTCGGTGATAGCCAAGATGAACCGATGTTCCTTAGAAGAAGGTGGACTAATTAGCCCGATAATGTCCATTCCCCATGCTTCAAACGACCAAGATGCTACCGTTGGATATAGGAAATTTGAGATCTGGTGGATAAAGTCTGTGTAGATTTGGCACGCTTGGCACTTTCTCGCATAATTAACATCATCCGCTATAATTGTCGGCCAATAGTAATCCATTCTCTGGAGACGGTCCCGCAGCTTGGGTACGAGCTGATGGATACCGCAAACCCCATCGTGAGCCTCGCGAAGAGCCTACTTCACCTCCGCATTCCATAGACATTATATCAGAAGACCATCGTAGGAATGAGGATACAATATTTTGGTAGCCGTATTATAATAGAACCTGAGGGAACATTTTATAATGGAAGTGGCTTCCATTGTGTTCTTAGGAAGAATTTCATAGACTACGTAGTCGATTAATGGGGGCCTCCAATGTTGGATGCCGGTGTCTACTTTCGTTGTGTAGCTTAGACACATGCAGAGTATATTTTTTGGGCAGATTAGTTCTTGGCTGACCACGGTGACCAGTTCATGAGTATTGACTAGAACAGCTAAAGAGGCTGCGAGATCGGTCAGGACGTCGGCCTCGATATTTTGCAATCGAGGTACGTGCTCTATGAAGAACCCCTCAAAAGTGGAGATTATGTCGAGCGTGGCTTGGTGGTAGGGAATCAAGTTTGGGTGATCTCAACGAGAATATTTTGCTGGACCTGATAACTGCTCCAATGGAAAAAAATTATAGATCCATTATCCATTGTGTATTCAGGATCTCCTGAACACAGATAATAGATTTGGCAAAGAATCATGGAGGGACACACATCCTCTTTTGCATTTGTACTTGCTAGGGATAACAAAATGTAAACACTGTACATTTTGAATTAATCTTCTTAAAAGTACTAGCTTAGACGTAGTACTTGTTGAGGAACTTGCCATTGATCAACATCATTGGCAAGTATCGGTTAAGCTTTACGAGCCTATTTGCACTTTTGAATCAATGAGGCATTATCCTTGATAAAGCATCAGATTAAGAAAATACTGTCTTTGGTAGGTTCGAGAATATACTGTCCTTGATTAAGAGTTCAGATCTGCTCTTATTTGTTGACAGAGTCTGGAGTTTGAGCTTTACGGACTACAGTCTTACTAGAGCGATGATGCGTGCTAGTACCTTTGTATCCCAGCCCACTGCGAGTGATATTGTAATAGTTTTCGGATTATAAAGGAATACGTCGTCCTTTACCAAAATTCAGACCTTCAGCTTTCTGGAGATCATAGCACATATTCTGCATAAGGCGGAGTGACTGTTGGCTGTAATAATAAAACTGTGGTCACTCATCATTTATTGCAATGGATACTACCAATGCTTTGTCTTGTGAAAAACGGGGAGTCAGGTGTAAAGGAACACTTTCCCGTACACATGAAGGAGTTGGTTGAATTATGCGTGTAGGATTACTGCCACATACACACGTTTGATTACTACATCGAGGACCACCGCCTTCTGCACGTATATGCGTAATACGCAGAGGGACATTGCCTATTGTTGGGGATTTATTTCGTCGAGAAGCATTGTCTTACCGTTGTTGATGAGTCATACGAGGCTTAGCTTTTGTCCAAAAGGAGACTTGTTGACTGCGGTGGGCATCCGATCTCTACAATTTGTGTTTTCTGAGGAGAAGATCAAGCGGCATGGCCTGCATTTCTTTTCTTTAGACCTGGTTGTTGAAGGTAATACTTCCTGTGTTAGGTCTTGAGCAATGTCAGGATGAACCCACATGACCATGTCCCATGGTGTGCTGAGAGATACCAGCCCGGTTGTATGGCCGTGAGCTGGTGGAAGATTGACAACCTCTATTGTTGCCCTCGACATCGGGACAATACCGTCCTGGGCCTCCGTTACTGAGAAGTCACCAAACTGGAGGGATATTATGTTCAAAATGATCGTCTTGTCCTTAAAGTCGAGGGTGAGCGCCTTGGCATCGATCAGCTGCTGGATACACCTCTTCAAAACAGAGCAGTCTTTGGTTGGATGATGGATGTATCGGTGGTAGTGGCAGTACTTGGGGTCATCGACCTTGTTTGCCTCCTCAGGGTATCTGATTTTTGGTAGCCAGAGTTTGTTGCCCTTCATTAGTACGTTAAAGATTTCAATGTCGTTGTCGTCATCAAAGGAGAAAGTCTCTTTTGGATTTGGGACGTCTGATTCCTTAGTCGCATAGTCCTCAGGGAAGACCGTTAGTTTTGTATCGTCTTTGGACTCGGAGGGAATGATATCCCCAGTTTTGGATGCTGCTCTGACTTGTCGAGGGCGACTACCCCCAGACTTGTCATTGTCTGTTTCCTAGGAATCACTGTCCTCACAGAATGATGGGTTGGTGTGGATCACCGAAAGATGGTTGTTTGTGGTATTAAACGAAAGAACGAAATGTATATGATACGAGGTTTGCACAAAACCCGCCTTTTTTGGTTTACAAACAAACTTGTACAATTTGATCCTATACGAGGATGTGGGAGTACAATTTATTTAATCTGGGTAGATGATTGCTATAGGTGTCTGATCTGCAGTCGATCACTTTAGCCTTTGGACTACACGATGGTGAAGAAGTGCCGTGGAAGACGGAAAGCAGCTTCGGAGGTTGCGAAAGAGGATGGATGCACGATGCCAATATCGTCGATCGCTACCCTTTTCCTGAGCTCTGGATGCTTCTTTCTCTCTCTCTCTCTCAAAGACTCTTCGACCTCTCCTCAATCTCCAATGTTTCGACCCGTGGTTCGATCTTCTTTCAAAGTTTCGACCTTGTTCGATTTTTAAAGTCTCGACCTGTTCCTCTGTTGATAGAGGTCTCTATTTATAAAGTTTTGGTGATAGTGACCACTCAATCGGTGTGGAAATCGAGTAGTAGAAAGTACAGCACCCTTTTACAGAACGGTTAAAATAACCAAAGCCTGCGTATAGATGACCTTTTGAATGAGCGTGTGACGCGGGTCCAACTAAGGGACAAAACGCGTATAATCGCTACGAAGATCACGGTGTAGAAGCCACGTAGGTAGGTATCCCTCGTGTAGAAGAGGTTGGCGTAGAAGCCAATGTCTGTCACCATGGCGTAGAAGCCAAGTAGGCATAGAAGCCGAGTAGGCGTAGAAGCCTGATGGCATAGAAGCCGAATAAGCACAGAAGGCCGAATGAGCATAGAAGCCGAACGAGCATAGAAGCTGATGAGGCATAGAAGCCGAGCGGGCACAGAAGCTGAATGGGCGTAGAAGCCGCTGTATAAGGTGCCAGAGTGGTCGTAGAGGCCGAGCAGTCACAAAAGCTGAATGGGCCTAGAAGCCGAGGTGATGTGGACGTCTTTAGCCGAAATTATGACTCTTGGAGATATAATCAAATCTCTCACATTAAATGCCGAGATCTGCCATCATCATTAATTGCAGAGACGTGTTCTGAAGGCCTGCCACCATTCTGAGCATTAGGTGCAAAGGCGTGCCTCGAGCCCTGTTCAAAGAGCAGCTTTTGACGTGGCAGTCTGTTTGTCTTCCGCGGAGCATAAACAGGTTACGTTTGCCTGTGTAAAACAAGGCAGCGTATCCCCTTGTACGCGTAAAAGCAGTCTCCGCTGAGGGGATGTCAGTAAACGACGGTTCGGTGATATTTAATCAAATCCTCTGCATTAAATACAGAGATCCGCCATCATACTGTGGGGCGCGTCCCGAGTGGTCTGCCATCTTTCCAGTCGTCGTCTGGGTAGCCATACAGTACTTTTTGTCAGGAGTCAGATGTCAGGTTCACTGCGTGACTTGACAGGTTCATTTCGGGAAAGATGAAGCGTTCCTCGTACGCTTTAACGCTGCTTTGAAAGCGGATGAGTTTTATGCCATGGAGGCGATGAAGCACCCCGTCTACGCTGAAGTAGCCTGGACATACTGTATTTATGCGGATGGTCCCATCATATTTTATGCCGTGCTCAGCAGAAAAGCTCCGTTGCACTCTTAATAGCCCTGGGGTCCCCTGCTTTACGCTGCCCTGCATCACCATGTTGCGTAGAGCTATCCAGCATATTTTTTATGCTTCTACAAGACCCCCTTCAAAGCTTTCAAATTCCTCAAAATTTGTAACGCTTTGAATGAAGCATGAACCGCTCCTCGTAACTCGAAATATTTCTGAATGGAGCATTGAAATGGTCGATGCCGACTTTATGGCAGATTTATTGGGGACTGGTGTGACCTCTCTCGCCTATAAAAGGCCGAGGAGTTTAACCTGTTCTTTCTGTATTCCTTTCGCCACACAAGGATGATCACCGGAGTCCGTCGGGTCGATCTGAGGAAGAAGAAGACCATGTTCTTCCAACATGTAGGGAGCCAAAAAAGATGGCGTCTTCGAGCAAGTCTCATCTGCAACGATGGATCATGGAAGGATATCATAGCCTCCTTTGCTCGGGATAATCAGCAACTTTGTATGGTGGTTCTTCGGGAGAGAGGAAGAATCATTTTCCACCATGGCGCTTGCAAGTGGCGCCTTCTCCCGTTACCTCCGGGGGTGAGAGCAGACAAACTAGCTCCGTTCTGGCTTGAGCGGCATTGGTCTGTAGGGAAGCAGATTTACCCTGCTTTCCTTCTATTGGAGGATGGGTCTATGCCCAGTTTTGTATCCTCCCGCCACTGATCATCTTCTTGGAAGAAGAGGAAGACCTTCACCAACGTGAGAACCTGTCACAACAGCTTCTCGGTGCGATCTTCAGACGATGATGAGGAAGCCCTTTGTAGACGGGGTTTTCCTCAGATGTAATCATGAAAATAAAGAAAAACCCTTGTAGACTGGATTTCCCTCATATGTAATCATGATTTTAATCTTTAATAAAGTCATCTTTCTTCCGTGCATATGATTATCTTGCCATACGTTGCTGTGAAGTCTGTATATGTGTAGCTTCGATACGTCTGATTCTTTACGTCGACTCTGTTTAGAAAGAGTGCTAGGTCCTATCCTGTCTTTTACGCATAACTAGAGATGCGTAGAAAGCCGTTGTAGCATTCGAGTTTTTGAACCGTCCTGCTATTTTTTTTTAGGAGTGAGGAACCGCGTAGAATTCTGAGCTGCTGCTTCTGATGAACAGAATTTCTTTGTTCAGACATCATCTTCAAGAATAATTTCTCGAAAATCCCTTGGAACATGGTCGAGAAATGGCTGTCAAACTGAGTTGCCATCTTGATAGATGAAATATTCAGACCGGAGTCTGGATGAACTTCGAATCGACCCATGAAGAAGAGTAGTTTTTCAATGTTAAACTCTGTATGCTTCGGGTACTTGGGATATCTTGAGGTCAAGAACGAGTATCCTCTGTGTGAACTCTTTGCAATTGACCGCTTTTGAGGATCGTTCAGATGTACGCATGATCTGGCCGGCGTATCCTTCAGATGTGCGGGAAGTTGTGGAGCGTAAAATCATTAGTCTGCAGCTTCTGAGCATAAACTAAACACCATCGAGCGTAAAATCATAGACTTGTAGTTCCTGAGCGTGAAGCCGTAGGTTTGTAGCCTCTCGAGCATAAAAGCTACTGAGCACAAAGGCATCTGGGCTTAAAACCCGACTTGTAGCCGTCGAACGTAAAGCCGTAGATTCGTAGCTGTCGAGCGTAGAAAGCTCCTTAGCGTAGAACTGTAGATTTATAGCTTCTGAAAAGAAATTTTTTTTGAGCGTGAAGTCGTGGATCTGTTGCTTCTGAGCGTAAACTAAGCGCCACCGAGTGTGAGATCATCGATTTGTTATCTGCTGGCATGAAGTCGTAGGATTGTAGCCTCTCGAGCATAAAAGCTACTGACCACAAAGGCATCCGGGCGTAAAATCATAGACTTATAGCTTGCGAGCGTAAAACCGTAGATCTGTTGCTGTCGAGCGTAGAAAGCTCCTTAGCGTAAGAACCGCTGACCTGCTTTGCGCGAATTTGCTGACTGTCCGCCTTCTCTGAATAATAGGCTGACGTAGGACCCAATCATAACCGAATATTAATTAGGAGATTTGGTTCGGGGTCCGAGGAGTCCATCCGAACTCTATATATATCCCAAGTTTTCTGAGAGAAAAAACTTTTCATCCGTCTTCTGCGAAAGAAAGCCTCCGACTGTTCGAGCTCTTCTCCGAGTTTTCTCTGAGTCTTCAAAGTTTCCAGTAATGGCCTCTAAGCAATCCTCCTCCTCTAAGGGAAAGATGATTGATTCTTCTTCTCGTTCTTCTGCCCAAGCAGGAGTGCCTCTGGTTGGACAGGGCGAACCCCATTCTGAGTTGAGCATCCCGCCGACGAGCAGTGCACCCGGGCTGATAGGTAGAGCTTTTTGGGATGAATGAGAACGACTGAAAAATCCTTCGCACACGTTGAACGTGACCGCGCTAGGTCATCTTCTGTGCTGATAGCCTCTTTGAGGAAGATGATGCACGGAGATATTTTATCTTTTACGCCCACATTTCTAATGTGTCAGCGTAAAAACTCCAAATTTTTGCAGTTGAGCGTAAAAGCTTTGACTGCCGAAAACTTGGTGTGTACTGTAAAATTTTGAACTTTTACGCTTATGGATGAAAATTCTAGCGTAATAGCTCGACCCTTGGCAGTCTGGCGTAAAGCACAAACAGTATGCTGCCGACTTGAATTTTATGCTTCTGGAGGAAAATTTTGGCGTAAACGATTAAGTTTGTACAGTCTTGGCGTAGAGCTCAGACCGTTGCCTTTTGTCATGTGCTGCGATATTGTAACATCTAGTATAAAATTGACGTGTTTTTTTGCACCCTTGCAATTAACTTGGGCGTGTCTCCGCTAGCCGAGGTGATGGGTTCTGCCGCCGGGTTGCTGCACTCCAACTATCTGGAGGATCTGTCCCATGTGGTATTTTCTATCTCCGGGCCCCAATATTCCAAAGGGAGGGAAATCTTAATATCGGCTCAGTGCGAGCGAATGCTGCTGAACATGATTAATAGAGAGCCTTTGACGTATGTAGACGGGAACCAGTATATAAAGCCGACCTTTCTCTTCGGGGACATGATTGATAAGCAGTCCCAGACGAAGCCAAAGAAAGAGCTCTGGGTTTTCCCTGCCGGGAAGTTGGTCTTGAGTCTGCCCAAGATGCCGAGAGATTATCCCATCTCGGCATTCTTCCATGCTACACATCCCAGGAAGATGTCGTGGACGCTGACTCCCGATCTTCATTATAGGCCGGGAAAGATCTTCTACCAGAAAGGATCTGGCCTATTTGTCAGCCGCCCTTCCGGTCCTGTAACGTTGTTCAGGGGGTTGTACCCAGGCAGTGTCCCGAGTGAAGACAGCTTGGTGCTCCAGCCGGTACAATTGCCAACCTTTTGCAATAATTTCATGGGGCACGGAGGAGTATACCCCAAGGCGAATCCTCGATGTAACGGGTGGATGACCCCAACAAACCTTTGATGGGATCGCTTAGTTGATTGGGCCTTGGAGCATTTTCGGATCGAGTTAGAGAACATCGGTCTGTTGGCAGCTGTGAGTGCCACCAGCGTTGGGTTACCTCCTAACCCTAACCTGTTTCTGGCACTGATGGAGCGATACATTCCGCTCACCAGGACTTTCGCCACCCCGCTGGGGGAGTTGGGATTGGCCCTTCATGAGATGGCAGAGATCTCGAGACTGCCGATGGAGGATACTCCGTATGAAGAGTATGTTCCTAGGAACCGGGAGTTGGGGGATTCAGACCCTCGGGTAGTGGAAGTGTACCAGGAGCTGATGTGCCACTACCTTGCTTGCACCGCCTTCTACGCTGAGCCTTCAGATTTGGCTCACACCAGTAAATGGATGTCCTACCTCTTTTTTCACCGGGCTAGGGCTGCTCAGCCGAAGAAAGTCTTGGAAGTCAAGGATGAGCCTGTGAATCCTCTGTGCATGCTGACTGCTCAGGAAGTCGACGATCTCCTGGAGGATGCTAGGGCTCCGGATCAGATCCTCGTCGAAGGGATAGGAAAATATCCTGCAGGTACTAAGGCCTACAGCTATCTGAGGCATTGCCGCAGGGCTCTATCCAAGGAAGCTCAACTGGCTGGGTTCCTCTCTATATGGCTGCGTCGACTGGTGGTACCCGGTATCGCATCTGCAGATCGTATTCACCGTAATACCTTGTGGCCTGCAGTGCGTCTGGTGTTTGGGGCGAGACTGGGCTTGCTCCCTGCCATGGTGTGCCGCATACAAGCTGGCCTGAGGGCGATGACTGAGGCGCTGCTCGCTGATGAAGCTCGGCGTGAAAGCTTTGCCCGGATGGAATTACCATACCTGTATTTGATGGGATGGTTAATTCTCCATAACCCCCGGGTGATGTCTCCCGGTTCCGGCAGTAGCTTGGGGGGGAGTTTCCTGCTGAATTACAAGAAATTCTCTTGGAATGTGCTCACAATTTTAGATTATCGGCGGGTGCTGCATTGCGATCACAGCTGGAAGCTCCTTTGCAGTGTCCCCTCTATTCATCGCAACCAATCGGGGATTAGGCTTGAGGACTCAGGTAGAGATAAGACCACTCTTTCTCCTGAAGCCTTCAATTGGTTGGTCTGTATTAGACCTTCCCACCTGCTGTACAGAAGTGAAGATCACTGCTTCTTCGAACCCTACCTGCCTAGTCGGTTTGCCAGGCAGTTTGGGTATGATCAGTTGCATGTGGGCAACATCGTTACCAGCTTCAGGTCCAGAGGTGGACTCATCGATGGAGCGAGGGGATGACGATATTTTATCATGGGTTGTACCGGGGCAATTTTTATTGTGCCCTTCGTCACACCCTCTACGGAGCTGCGCATCCTGCATTCGTATGCCCAGTTCTATGTGGCAACGAATACCTCCCATCGCAATTTTGATATGGGTAGAAGTTTTAGGGTGCCCTCTTCCAAACTTGGGGAAAGGGTTGAAGTCCCCTCGATTTCTTCTAACGAGGGTGACGAGTCCGCTACTCTGGATGAGCCTCTCGTATCGGTATCGAGGGGTGAAATACCTTCGCCTGCAGGGGCGTTGGTAGTCTCCGAGAAACGAAGGGCTCTCGCTCTGAAGGAGGCTTCCCCTCGTAAGAGGACGAAGAGGATGGTTACTCGTCCTCTCCAGATTCCTGGCATTGAGGCTCCTGGAAGTGAGCCTGCTTCTCCCTATGTCGGGGATGATTCTTTGATTAGGGGTTCCTCGCCTTTTAGAGAGGAACCTTCTACAATTTTGGCCGGTGGCGCCGAAGAATCTCAGCTGGAGGCTGCTACCGCTGCTACTGCTTCAGGTAGTGGAACGAAGTCGCCTTCGAGGCTGGTTATAAGATTTCATATACCTTTGTCCGGATCAGCATTGGGAGAGGCCCCTGCCGTGTCCGTCAGCGCTTCTAGCGAGATTCCAGTTGATGAGCCTCAAGTGGATCTTGGCGAAGACCTGGAAGAGTATTTGCCAGCGTCAGTTAGCAGGCCCTTGTCTCCAGGTATGACAGCTTGCCTAGCATCATTGTCGTCTTTTCGTGCCTCTTCTTTAGGAAAATTAATATCGTGTGGACATTAACTTCCTCTTGTCTTCTTCTCAGGGGACGACCTCTTTGGGGAGGGCAATGTATATGCGCCCTTCGGCTCCGTGTCAGGTCCTGGCGTTGATATGGAGGTGCCTGGTTTTGAAGAGGAAGCATCTTCGGGTGCTGGCTCGCCTGCCGACGAGGCTTCGATACCTCAAGAGGACGACCCTGTCGTTGCGACAATGCCTCCTTCGAGTATGCGGGTTGGCGCTTACTCTTTTGTTGCACCCTCTGTTGAGACAAGGACTGTGGCCACGTCGATTGCGGTTGCCTCTGGAGCGAGGTTCGACAACATTGCAGCCACTCCTAGCGTGCATTCGGGCCTAGCTGCGCTGACCGAGCAGTATACCAGTATCTTCTACAATACTTTGAAAATGCTAATATCAATGGTGTTAGAGAAGAATCTGAACTTTGAGTGCCTGAAGAGGTCCTCTCGATTTTCGATAGAGGCGATCAGGGACCTTGGCGATACTGGTTTAGCTGACGCCCTGGCGGAGGTAGTTAATGGTTTGGAGCAACCCATTAACGAATACTCGCAGCTATCCCAAGGCAGTGTTGATGATCTGGTCCAGGCTAGACACGACTCCTTGACTGCGCAACTTGTTGAAAAGGTGGAAGACCTGAATAAAATCCTCCAGACAAATCAGCGGGAGATGGATGAAGGAAAAGTCGTCTTGGAGGAGGCTATTGCTCTTCAGACGAAGTGCAAGGCTGAGCATGGCGGGAATGTAGCGAGGGTCCTTAAACTGGAGACAAAGCTTGCTCAGGCAAGGGAATGGGCTTCTCAGTCGTCAAAAGGTCTCGATGTGGTGAATGGCCGACTGGTCATAGCAAAACAGAACTTGGCGAGGAAGGATGTCGCCCGCGCTGGTTTCCTTCGAGCTAGAGCCAAGCTATCCCTCTTGATTAATGACGAGGCACGGCTGGAGCGGGCCCGCGCTGATGTCTTGGATTTCAAGAATGAGAAGATGGCCAGACTGGCGAAGCAGATTCACGATTTGGCCGCTCCCCCTTCATGATGTACTTTTGCTTTTGATTTTCAATGTACTTGCTCTCTTTTTTTTTGGGAAATAATAAATAGGCTTTTCATCTGACTTTGTGGACCTATCGTTTCGGAATATAAATGACGGGTTTGGGTGAGAGTGATATCTGAGGTAGTATGGACATGATATACACTCGGTAAACTTTAGCAGGGCACATCTATTCAGGGGTCATATGGACATGATAGAGTATGACCCAACTAGTTTCGTTTTGGAAGTAGTTTTGTCAGAATGAGATTTTCGCCTTTATTCCACTTGAGCAGAGGAGGTTAAGCATAGTACCTTTTCAGGAATTTGCCATTGATAGGAGCCATTAGTAGGTCTCCATTAGGCTGGGCTAACCTGTAAGCGCCGTTTGAGAACGTTGTCTCGATCACGTAAGGGCCTTCCCATTTGGGCTGAAATTTGCCTTTGCTCCTGTGAGTGAGAATTATTGGCCTTCTTACAACTAAGACTAGCTCGCCAACTTTGAACACTCTTTCCTTTACTTTTTGATTAAAAGCTCTGGAAATGCGCGCATGATAGAACGCGATGCTCTGTTAAGCTTGAAGGCATTTTTCGTCTAATCCTTCTAGCTCCTGAAGCCTTAAAAGGTCATTCTTTTCCCGGGTTAACTCATTGGCGACTGCTATCCTGAGTGATGGGATTTGAATTTTGATGGGAAGAACTGCTTCACTCCCGTAGACTAATGAGAATAGGGTACAACCTGTCGGTACTCAGACCGTTGTGCGGTACGCCCAGAGACATTCTCCCAGCTTCTCGTTCCAGTCTCGCTTGTTCGAGGAGACAAACTTCTTCAAGAGTTTGATAATGGTTTTGTTGAAGGTTTCCGCCAAACCATTAGCAGCTGGATAATACGCCGTAGAGGCGACATTTTGTATCCAATTTTTATCACAAAATCGATGAAACGCTTGGCTGATGAACTGAGGCCCATTGTCATGGATTATCCTTCGGGGAATCCCAAAGCGATAAATGACGCGATGCTTGATGAAGATGATCACATTAGATATTTTTACCTCAGCGAGAGGGATCGCCTCTGCTCATTTAGAGAAGTAATCCGTGATGGCCAGTATGAACTGGTGACCTCTGGAAGAAGACGGGTGAATAGGACCAATGATATCCATACCCCATGCTTCGAAAGGCCAGGATGCAACCGTAGGATGTAGATGTTCAGACGGCTGATGTATAAAATCTGTATGGACCTGACAGGCCCTGCATCGTTTGGCATACTTGATTGCGTCTGCGATCATAGTAGGCCAGTAATAGCCCATTCTCCTGATATGATCCTGTAGCTTAGGACCGGGTTGATGCGCCCCGCATACGCCATCGTGAGCTTCGCGGATAATCTGCTGTGCTTCGTCATTAGAGAGATATCTCAATAGCAGTCCGTCGTAGGTCCGGCGATATAGGTATTGTGAAGATGCATTGAAGTAGAAGCGTAATGATCATCTTTTGACGGATGCTGCTTCTTTAGGGTCCTCCGACAAGATTCCGTATGTCACGAAATCTATAAAGGGACTTCTCCAATATCTCGTAGGAGGATCGATGTTCACAGCGTAACTGCGTTCGATGTGAGAGTTGTTCTTCACACAAAATAGATCTCTGTTAAGAAGGATTACCGAATTCTGCCTTCTTATAGGAGTAGCTAAATCTGCAACTAGACTGGCTAGGGCATTGGCTTTCAGATTCTGAGATCGAGGTACATGCTCTAGGAAGAACCCCTTGAATGTCACGGCTATCTCGACCGTTGCTTGGTGATAGGGGATGAGGTCTGGATTCCGGACTTCATATATTCCTCTGACTTGATTGACGATAAGCAGAGAATCACCAAAAGCTTCCAGAGATTCGACCCCCAGCTCTTTAGCGACTTGGAGCCTGATTAGTAGAGCATTGTACTCCGCCACATTGTTGGAATAGGGCTCGTTTAGAGAGTATGCTCGATAGATGACGAGTTTATCGGGAGTAACCAGGACGATTCCTACCCCTGAAACCACGTTTCCCTTGGGACCAGTCCTGGAGGCGCCGTCGAAGAACAGTTGCCATGCGTCACTTTCCATTACGGAACTACATTCTGCAACTTCGTCTGGAATGTACTCTTATAATTTGGAGGCCTCCGGGATTGGATGAGCAGCTAGGAAGTCAGCCAATGCTTGGCCTTTGATGGACTTCTGAGGGACGTACACCATTTCATATGGTGTTAATAACATCGCCCAAGTCGCGAGTCGGGAGTTAAGAACACTTGGCTTGTTCATCAGTACCCGAAGAGGATTGATCTTGGAGATGATGTGAATAGTCTGGCCGGTGACATAGTGCCGCGTCTTCTTGATAGCGAACATCAGAGCCAAACATTCTTTTTCTACTGGACTGTACCGGTGCTCCACTCCGATCATCATTCTACTTAGATAGTAAATAGCCTGTTCATGTCCCGCATCGTTCTTCTGTGCGAGAAGAGCTCCCAGAGAATGGTCCTTCGCTTGAACGTACAGGAAGAATGGTCATCCTACGACGGAAGGCACCAGAACTGGCGGACTAGTGAGGTAGCGCTTGATATCCTCGAACGCTTGCTGACAGGCTTCATCCCATACGAAGGATACACCTTTCTTTATGAGACGAAAAAAGGCTGACACCTTCCAGAGAGGTTGGATATGAATCTCCGAATATAGGATAGACGACCTTGAAATCCCCTGAGTTCCCTCAGATTACGGGGTGGTCGCATTTCCAAGATGGCCTTGACTTTATCAGGGTCCACTTGAATGCCTTTGGCGGTAATGACAAATCCCAAAAATTTGCCACTAGATACACCCAGAAAGGACTTTGTAGGATTCATTTTGAGTTGATATTGGCGCATCAGCTCAAATATTGTCTTCAAGTCTTGGATGTGATTGACACTGAGGCGGCTTTTGACAGCTATATCGTCTACGTAATATTCCACTATTTTGCGTAAATGCTTGTGGAATATGTTACTCATAGCCCGTTGTTAAGTAGCTCCGGCGTTCTTCAACCCGAAGGGCATGACCGTATAGCAATATACCCCCAATGGTGTCCGAAAGACAGTATGCTTCTCGTCTTCAGGATGCATCTTGATTTGATTGTATCCTGAGAATTCGTCCATGAAAGACATACGTTCAAAATCGCAGGTATTGTCAATCATGACGTCTGTGATGGGAAGAGGAAACTCGTCCTTGGGGCAGGCTACGTTCAGATCTCGGTAATCGATGCAGACTCGTACTTTCCCATTCTTCTTCATGACTGGGACAATATTGGCGACCTAGTCAGGGTGTTGTTCCTCCCGAATAAAATTGCAGGCTATCAACTTCTTGACTTCAGCTTCAATAGTGTCCATCATATCCGGGCGAAACCGGCGTTGGTGCTGCTTTACAGGCTTTGAATCGAGCAATATGTTGAGTTTATGAGTAGCCACCTTTGGGTCAAGTCCTGACATATTCTCATAATTCCACACAAAGACGTTGATGTATTCTTTTATCAGTTGAATGACTTCTCCCCTCTCGGCTGGGGAAAGATTGTTACTGATAAATATCGGCTTTGGTGAAAGTTCATCCCCAACATCAATCTGGATAACTTCATCTTTGGTGGGAGGTTCTCTCTGCTCGAAGCAAAATTCCCACTAAGTATCCATTTGCTGAGCCCGAGCGTCATTCTTAAATAGTTCGGATTCTTGTTCATCTGATTCGAAGGGATCCGTCACTACCATATTTACTGGTAATGTTTTCTCGAGAGCACGAGATGAGTTGGAGGGCGACGAACCGTCTTGAAAAGGGAAAAGGATGTCCTCATCTGACTTGGAAGTCGTAAGGGAGGTGGCATAC
Source organism: Iris macrosiphon (assembly GCA_036927795.1). Classification (NCBI taxonomy): domain Eukaryota; kingdom Viridiplantae; phylum Streptophyta; class Magnoliopsida; order Asparagales; family Iridaceae; genus Iris; species Iris macrosiphon. Next base: position 100,934,842 of record JAYESA010000014.1, on the reverse strand, counting down.
CCTAACCCGAAGCGGGTTTGCTGATAGTGGGGATTGCCGTACGGCGGTATTCGTCTGCCTTTCCCATAGTTGAGACCTGGCTTCAGCTTCAAGTTGTAACCCATGTTTTGCATGATCTTTAAGGCTTACGGGCTGTACCTGTGAACTTGTATTTCAACAACATCGTTATCGAAGGAATCTTCTTGTATAGTCAATTCGTTGCGCGTACGGCCGAAGACTATTGAATGCTGATTGCTGCGGGCGGGCGAAACAATGAAGATAGAGTCCTCATATGGTCCATATGTCGTGACGACATTGGATGATGATGCTACTTCCTATATGTACGGATGATAGGAATCTATAGCTTCCAAGAATTTTTGCGCTATAGGTTCTATATCGTCATGGGGAGAGGATTCCTGATTTGGAATCCGAGCATCGATATACTGGGAAAGAGGATGTTTATTATCATCTGGAACTCCGTTCCTGGTTGCATTTACATCAGTCGGCTGCTTGTTGCGCCAAAGGTTGATGACCAAGGGTGGAGGCTCATGTCTGCTCAGAGGTAATATGGACATGGCAGCTTTTTTTTTGTGGACTTAACACTACTGGCATACTTATGACTAAGTACGGGTGTTAAGTATAGATGGCAACCTATATTAGAAGATAGCGGATAGCCGAAAGTTTATTCAGAGGTAATATGAACATGACAAACTTTTGATCGTGACTCCTTTGGAGATGGAGGTACACGTCTTCTCAGAGGTGATACGGACATGGCAATTTTTTGTGGACTTAACACTACTGGCGTACTTATGACTAAGTACGGGTGTTAAGTGTAGATGGCAACCTATATCAGAAGATAGTGGATAGCCGAAAGTTTATTCAGAGGTAATATGAATATGACAAACTTTTGATCGTGACTCCTTTGGAGATGGAGGTACACGTCTGCTCAGAGGTGATATGGACATGGCAGTTTTTTATGGACTTAACACTACTGGCATACTTATGACTAAGTATGGGTGTTAAGTGTAGATGGCAACCTATATCAGAAGATAGTGGATAGCCGAAAGTTTATTCAGAGGTAATATGAACATGACAAACTTTTGATCGTGACTCCTTTGGAGATGGGGTACACGTCTGCTCAGAGGTGATATGGATATGGCAGTTTTTTGTGGACTTAACACTATTGGCGTACTTATGACGAAGTACGGGTGTTAAGTGTAGATGGCAACCTATATCAGAAGATAGTGGATAGCCGAAAGTTTATTCAGAGGTAATATGAACATGACAAACTTTTGATCGTGACTCCTTTGGAGATGGAGGTACACGTCTGCTCAGAGGTAATATGGACATGGCAATTTTTTGTGGACTTAACAGTACTGGCGTACTTATGACTAAGTACGGGCGTTAAGTGTAGATGGCAACCTATATCAGAAGATAGTCGATAGCCGAAAGTTTATTCAGAGGTAATATGAATATGACGAACTTTTGATCGTGACTCCTTTGGAGATGGAGGTACACGTCTGCTCAGAGGTGATATGGACATGGCAGTTTTTTGTGGACTTAACACTACTGGCGTACTTATGACTAAGTACGGGTGTTAAGTGTAGATGGCAACCTATATCAGAAGATAGTGGATAGCCGAAAGTTTATTCAGAGGTAATATGAACATGACAAACCTTTGATCGTGACTCTTTTGGAGATGGAGGTACACGTCTGCTCAGAGGTGATATGGGCATGGCAGTTTTTTTGTGGACTTAACACTACTGGCGTACTTATGACTAAGTACGGGCGTTAAGTGTAGATGGCAACCTATATCAGAAGATAGTCGATAGCCGAAAGTTTATTCAGAGGTAATATGAACATGACAAACTTTTGATTGGGAAAATTTACTATAGAGTAATTTTTTTTTTGAAGGATCCACTGGGAAAACCTTTTAGGGACCCATCATCTGGTATTTTTCTGTAGTGATCGTTCCCTTGTTTATAAATGCAAAGTAATGGCCTTGGCATATCAATTCCTGAATTCTCCTTTTTAGTACATAGCAGGCCCTTGTGGGGTGATGGGTGTACCGATGGAAGAGGCAATAATTTGGGTCATCGACTCTGCCGGCCCTCTCAGGGTATCTGATATCGGGTAGCTGAAGCTTGCGTTCCACCCTCAATATATTGAAAATTTCAATTATGTCATCTTCTTTGAAAAAGAAAGTCCCTTCTGGTCGTAGGGCTCCTGATGCCCGAGTTTCACGGTCTTCCGGGAAGAATCTCGTTGTTGCATCATCTTCGAATCTTGAGGACATTCTGCCCCTAGCCTTGGATGCCGCCTTGTTTTGTCGAGGTGAGTTACCCCCAGACATGTCGTGGCCTCTGGCCATAGAAACTGATTCGGCAGGAGCCGCCTCTGGTTGTACAGGATTAGATTTTGGAGTTTTGGGTTTTGCAAGAGATGCAGTATATCCCAACCCAAAACGAGCTTGTTGATGGTGAGAATTACAGTGCAACGGTGTTCGTCTACCTTTTCCATTATTGAGGCCTTGTTTCAGCTTCAAATCATAACCCATGCTTTGTATAATATTTAATGCTTGCAGGCTATATCGGTGGGTTTGTATTCTGCCAGTTTCAGACTCGCGAGATTCTTTCTGTATGATCGGGGTATCCTGTCTGCGACCGAAGATTATTGGATGCTGATCGTCGCGAGTTGGTGGAATAATAAAGATAGAATCTTCATGTGGTCCACCTGTCATGACGATATTAGACGTTGACGTATCTTCCCATAAGATCTTCCCACGTCTGACCGTTAGGGGAACTGAAGTCCGTTTATGACTCTTGTTTTTGCATTTCTGGATTAGATAATCCCGTAGGTCAGAAGAATTTACAGAAGAAGACGAAGAAGACTGCTTGTTCCTTCGGTTCGCCGTGGTAGGTATGCGGATGATGGGGATCATAGTCTTCCTTGTGCCACCCGTATACAAAAGATTGGCCATCTGGGTGGCGGATAATCTCCGAGGAGCGTATCTTTCCGTCAATCGAGCCTTCTGTACGCTTAGGGACTTCGCCTGGCGTAACTCAGAGCTTTTCTCTGGTTGGCGTAAGGCTGAGGATGTCCTCAGGCGGCCATCAGCTTCTCGCATAATTTGGAGGGCGGGTAGATTGTTCCCTTGCTGGCGTAAATGCCGAGAAGTTAAGTAGCTTGCTGCTTGCTTTCCCTTGCGGAGATCACAGGGGTCATCTGGTTCCCCGTAGAGGTCAGATGTTGTCTTACGCGTGGAGCGTGCTTTGTACTTTCGATTTGGCGCTGAGGTATCATCAGAAGTTTTGTCTATTCCGCCACGGACGAGAGACTGGTTTCTACTCGTAGAGTGCAGTGGGTACCTCTGGGTTAGCGCTGAGGCTTTGCCCGAAGTTTTTTCTGTACCGCGCGTAGCGGGAGACTGGTTTCTACGCGTAGAGCGCAGTGGATACTTCTGGATTAGCGCTGAGGCTTTATCCGAAGTTTCGTCTGTACCGCACGTAGCGGGAGACTGGTTTCTATGCGTAGAGCGCAGTGGATACTTCTGGGTTAGCGCTGAGACTTTGCCCGAAGTTTCGTCTGTACCGCGCGTAGCGGAAGACTGAATTTTACGTGCAGGGCACGGAGGGAGAAATGCTACAACCTCATTGGTCGGAGAGATCGAAGAGGTCGGAGAGATCGGAGAGTCCACATGAATGGTAGAGGATGTCTTGGGCATCCAGACCTTGCGCAGCTTTCTGTTGTTTTGTATAAAGAGAGAGTGAGAGCTACCCCCCGTCCGAAGCATGTCTTCGTAGGCAGACAGGTCGAACTGGACGACTAGTGTCTTCTTCACGGATCCCACGGATACCACTTTATGTTGAGCAATCGCTTCCTCATCAGAAGAGAAAGATGTTCCCAGCAGAGTCGCCATCTTGTTTGTGGTATTAAACGAAAGAACGAAATGTATATGATACGAGGTTTGCACGAAACCCGCATTCTTTGGTTTACAAAAAAACTTGTATAATTTGATCCTATACGAGGATGTGGGAGTACAATTTATTTAATCTGGGTAGATGATTGCTATAGGTGTCTGATCTGTAGTCGATCACTTTAGCCCTTGGACTACACGATGGTGAAGAAGTGTCGTGGAAGACGAAAAGCAGCTTCGGAGGTTGCGAAAGAGGATGGATGCACGATGCCAATGTCGTCGATCGCTACCCTTTGCCTGAGCTCTGGATGCTTCTCTCTCTCTCTCTCAAAGACTCTTCGACCTCTCCTCAATCTCCAATGTTTCCACCCGTGGTTCGATCTTCTTTCAAAGTTTTGACCTTGTTCGATTTTTAAAGTCTCGACCTGTTCCTTTGTTGATAGAGGTCTCTATTTATAGAGTTTTGGTGACAGTGACCACTTAATCGGTATGGAAACCGAGTAGTGGAAAGTACAGTACCCTTTTACACAACGGTTAAAATAACCAAAGCCTGCATATAGATGACCTTTTGAATGAGCGTGTGACACGGGTCCAACTAAGGGACAAAACGCGTATAATCGCTACGAAGATCACGGCGTAGAAGCCACGTAGGTAGGTATCCCTCGTGTAGAAGAGGTTGGCATAGAAGCCAATGTCTGTCACCATGGCGTAGAAGCCAAGTAGGCATAAAAGCCGAGTAGGCATAGATGCCTGATGGCATAGAAGCCGAATAAGCACAGAAGGCCGAATGAGCATAGAAGCCGAACGAGCATAGAAGCTGACGAGGCGTAGAACCCGAGCGGGCACAAAAGCTGAATGGGCGTAGAAGCCGCTGCGTAACGTGCCAGAGTAGTCGTAGAGGACGAGCAGTCACAAAAGCTGAATGGGCGTAGAAGCCGAGGTGATGTGGACATCTTTAGCCAAAATTATGGCTCTTGCAGATATAATCAAATCTCTCGCATTAAATGCCGAGATCCGCCATCATCATTAATTGCAGAAACGTGTTCTGAAGGCCTGCCACTGTTCTGAGCATTAGGTGCAGAGGCGTGCCTTGAGCCCTGTTCAAAGAGCAGCTTTTGACGTGGCAGTCTGTTTGTCTTCCGCGGAGTGTAAACAGTTTACGTCTGCCTGTGTAAAACAAGGCAGCGTATCCCCTTGTACGCGTAAAAGCAGTCTCCGCTAAGGGAATGTCAGTAAACGACGGTTCGGTGATATTTAATCAAATCCTCTGCATTAAATGCAGATATCCGCCATCATACTGTGGGGCGCATCCCGAGTGGTCTGCCATCTTTCCAGCCGTCGTCTGGGTAGCCGTGCAGCACTTTTTGTCAGGAGTCAGATGTCAGGTTCACTGCGTGACTTGACAGGTTTATTTCGGGGAAGACGAAGCGTTCCTCGTACGCTTTAACGCTGCTTTGAAAGCGGATAAGTTTTACGCCATGGAGGCGATGAAGCACCCCGTCTACGCTGAAACAGCCTGGACATACTGTATTTACACTGACGGTCCCATCATATTTTACGCCGTGCTCAGCGGAAAAGCTCCGTTGCACTCTTGATGGCCCTGGGGTCCCCTGCTTTACGCTGCCCTGCATCACCATGTTGCATAGAGCTATCCAGCATATTTTTCATGCTTCTACAATGGCTACTCCCGGCTTGCAGAGTTATTACGGGCCTTGAGGGAGGCGAGACCATGTTCGCCTTTGTCTCCAGTATCGTCTGGGCCAAAGTCTGCATTATGGAACTTATGGTGTGCATCATTGCCTCTAAAGCGTCGAGATATTTATAATTGTTGGTGCCCTCGTTGTCCTCCCCCCTTTCATGTACACTTTCATGATATGGGGGGAGGTAGATAGGGTAGTAGACCCTTTACTTTTTGCTTCTGCTCCTTCAGTCGCACTGTCCTCAGGAAAGGTAGATATCATAGCATCTTCCTAAGACTCGGAGGAAGCACTATCCCCAGCGTTGGAAGGTTCTTCACTTTGATGAGGGTGACTACCCCCAGTCTGCGGAGTCATATTGGGTCTTGGAGAAATATGACGCCTAGCTGATGACAATTTTATCCTTAAGCGGGTGCCCAGGAATACTCCTTTTGTAGGCACCTCTACTTGCCTCTGGTTCCTCAACACGCTGGCTGAGAGTGGGGGGTTAAAGGTGCTAGAATTACGACATCCCTTCGTAGAAGAAGACCTGCAAGTGGAACAATATGAGGTAAAGGGCAACTCCTCCTCCTCTGGTATTTTGTACCTATTTTCCGGAATGCTGTCGAACGGGTGCTCTTAGTCGCAGGCATTGGAATGTCGACTGCCTGTCTACAGGTGCTGCTACCTTGGCATAACAGTAGTGGATGACGACGTTGGCACAATGATTCCCTAGAGAGGACACCTCACATTTCGTAATTATTTCCCTTATTTTGCGCTTGTGATTGATCACGATATGCAAGTTGTTATGACCCACACCCGATGGAGGGACGCGAGTAGTGAACAATGTCTAGCCTATGCCGCAACATCGGTGGTAGAATGTTGTTTGGGTAAACTATATATCTAGCAATAATGATCATCAAGATATATCAATGCCACCAATAAAGTATAAATACTCAATCACAGATCTATAAGATAGAACAATAGCACAGATATGATATCAAGAACTGAAGAGTCAAATACAACTCACCAGAAAAAATAATATCCAATGAGTCATCAAATATAATAAAAAATATTAATGTCAAATGCTGGAGACAAATCTAGTATAATAAACCTATCTACTGAGCTACAGGTACTGGGTTGTCTGCTTCAACCGAGATGAGACCCTCATGAGCCAAAGTCTCTGGCTCTAAGCCAACTACGTCTTGAGTCTTGTAGTGAGTGGGATACCACTCCTTAGTGTCATCTGAAAGAATATATCCAGCTAAAAAATGACCAAAGTACACCTCTAACAGCAGTTCCAATAAATAATAAAAACTATGTAACAGTAAATAGAGCGAATATACAAGATGCAATATATAGGTACAAGAGATATACAAAATAGAAATACTGAAATTAAATACAAGAAATGAGCATCATGGAAATGAGCAAAAAATACTACTACTATGTGAGTGAGTATCAGCTTCAACATATGATCGGCTTGGGAACATGCACAAGGATTAGGGCCTGGTTAATCATACGTGCGGTGTATGATCAACACTCATAATGACATGCACAAGGAGGGTATGATCACATATCTAAAGTAACACTCCCCGTCCCGACTGGTATAGTGGATCCAACAATGGTACGTTATGACACGGGATTTACTGGGTAGGTAGCTAGTCTCCCCAAGAATTGATGTCTATACATGTACAAGAAGAACGAGGAGCAAGGCTTGCACAAGATACACCATAAATATCGAGGAATAACATATCATGACAAGATCTGAATATACCAATCCGTGTAACCATCGTGTCAAAAAATTAAGGATATCTACACTAAATACAAGAAACATAGAAGATATCATAAATGGAAAACTATGAGAGAATATATTTCCTGAAATTCGGTGAACGGTATCAAGATGTCTGAAACGGTGCCTCGGAGACCTAAATATGGAATTTTACATCAATACAAGGTTTTGGAATAAAAATAAGTCAAACTAGTCTAATTCTAGGTCATTAAGCCATTTCTAGGTCAAACTATGTCAACTCTGGGTCAAACTAGTCAAACTTGGTCAAACTAGCTATTTTTAGGTTGTATGAGTCCACCTCTAGGTTATTGGGTCTATACACTATGTAACTTGGCTATACTAGCTATAGGATACTAGTACTATACCGTATCGTAAGATACATAATATCTAATATATGAAAATACTAGATAGATAAACAAATAATATATACTAGTATTCTTAGCTAAACTAGTACTATGGATACCTTGGCTTAGAGTCAAACTTGGTATCACACTACCCATCTTGACCCAATACCTTGAGTCAACTCCATTACCTTACCTTACCTTACCTTACCTTACCTTACCTTACCTTGGTAACACAAGATAATACCTATTAACCAGTTAATCTAACTAGCTAACTCATATATGTATACCAATATATATACTATCGTATATAACTATCAATCATGAGTAATAATATTTATTAAATAAGTATATCATCCTACATCAATATACAGCTTAATATAAACCACCAAATAACTAACATATACTAACATTTAATATAATCTAACTCACAACTACTAACTAACTGACATTAGTAGTTAACTATAAACTAACATGAAAATATATATATAACTAACACTAACTTATAACTAACAGTCACTTAACTTCAACTCAAAACATCACTAACATATCTAACCAAACACCAAATAACTCAACACTCAAAACCTGACCCCCCTTTATCCTTAGTGATGTCGCTCCTAGCAGCCTTCCTTCTGCTGCTGCTCTCAGCATGTTGCTGCTGCTCTCAGCATGTTGCTGCTAGTGCTGTTCTCACTACCTGTGCACCAAGTGCACAGGCCCGAGTTCCCCTTCTCTGTCTAACGGTCCACTGTGCACACTTGTGTGCATAGTCCCTAGCCATCTGACTGCTCCAAGCGCACTGTGCACACTTGTGTGCACGGCCCCCTTAGCTAAATACGACAGCAAATCAAACACTAATCGGTGCACCATCAATAATAGTCCAAATATAAATCAAATTAATCCCTACACTCCTCGTTAGTCCCCATCAATGCATCATGTCAGTCCATATACATCACTAACAGTGCACATGAACTTTCTTACTATCCATATGACAACCAACACACTCAATGCAATAGAAACATAGCTATATATATATATATATATATATATATATATATATATATATATATATATATATATATATATATATATATATATATATATATATATATATATATCGTATAACAACTACAAATACAATACTCTAATAGCTATAACCAAGGTAAATTAAATTAGAATGCAAAGTATCATACACGTGGAGTGCACCACACCCGTATCACACTCAATCTATGATACACTTGCGATACGGCTCCACCACACCACCAAACGTATCCCGAAGGACACGAGCAAGTCTAGAATCACAATTAGAAGTACTACGAAGAGCTAGCTACTCAACTATGTGCCCGTGTCAAAATATGATATGCTCAAACTCCCGTGTTGGAAGAAAACCCCTAAATCAATCTGTATCGCCAAATTATCTTGATACTGCCTACACGTATCCAATTATGGATATAACACTAGTCCCATACAATCAAACACATATCAATTTAGTCTAATTGACCTATTGACAAATACAAGATGTGCCAATCTCAAAATTCTCTTAAAATTAACAAAAAATACCACATAATTTCCTCCATAGGCCTCCTATGAACCTAATTCCACTTCTTATGGGTAGCCTTAGTATATGGGAGGGTTCCTAATAAATAAACTACAGATTTAGAGTCTAATTAGAGAGAAAAAACTGAATTATACCTATTGGGAGATTGATTCCTAATGCAAGTCTCCAAATGAGTGAAATTATCCTCAACAATGGTGAAATCATCCTCCAATCCTGCTCTCACCTGAGCTCTGATGCTCCTCAGAGATACATCCTCATACTGGGCTACATTGATCCTGTCCATCAACACTGAGTATATCTACAACCCCCACATCTGCATGGCAAAACCAGAGACTATCACCTCAATGCCCAAGCTTTTTAGATCTTCTAAGAAATATCGATCATGCGTCAAAAATATAGCTACCGGATACCTGCTCAAGGCATCGGCAACTACATTTGGCGTTCCTCGAATGATAATATAAAGTTATATCAAAATCCTTTATCAGTTTCAGCCACCGAAGCTGCCTCATGTTCAACTCCTTCTAAGTGAAAATGTACTTCAAGATCTTGTGTCTTTGAAGATCTTCACACGCTCTACAAATTATGTTTCCATAACTTTAAGGCAAAGATGACTGCTGCCAACTCCAAATTGTGGGTAGGATAGTTCTTCTCATGAGGACGTAACTGCCTGGATGCATAGGCAATCACTTTCCTATTTCGCTGAAGAACATAATCCAGCCCTTTCTTCGATGCATCACTATAAATAGTGAAACCTCCTGACCCTGATGGCAACGTCAAAATAGGAGCAGACGTCGACCTCGTCTTTAATTCTTTAAAAGCAACCTGGCACTCCTCTGTCCAAAAAAACTCTGCGTCCTTCCTGGTGAGTCTAGTCATCAGCTCAGCAATCCTTAAAAAATCTTGCACAAACTTTCTGTAGTAGCCTGCTAGACCCAAGAAACTTCTGATATCTGCCACTGAACTTGGAGTCTTCCAAGATTCCACTGCAGCGATCTTCTTCGGATCCACTACAATTTTAACACCAGTCACAACATGTCCTAAGAACTCCATATTATCCAGGAAGAACTCACACTTAGACAGCTTCCCATACAACTTCTCATTCCTTAGTACATCTAACACAATCCACAAATGCTCCTCATGCTCCTCTGGTGTCTTCGAGTATATGAGTATATCATCGATGAACACCGCCATGAACTTGTTACGGTACTGGTAGAACACCTTGTTCATCAAATTCATAAATACCATCGGGGCATTAGTCAACCCAAATGGCATTACCATGAACTCATACTGGCCATACTGAGTCCTAAAAGCAGTCTTTGGAATGTCCACCGGCTTCACTTTTACCTGGTGGTAGCCTGATCTAAAGTCTATCTTGGAAAATACCTTGGGGCCACTCAACTGATTGAACAGGTCATCAATCCTTGGCAATGGGTATTTATTCTTGATAGTGAGATTATTCAATACTCTGTAATCGATGCACATGCGCACCGTTCCATCCTTCTTCGGTACAAACAATATCGGTGCTTCCTATGGTAAAGAACTGGATCTGATAAACCCCTTATCCTGTAAGTCATCCATTTTCTTTTTTAGCTCGACCAGCTCGCTGTTATTCACTCTATAGATATGCTGTGAAATTGGCTCCACACCTGGAACCAAGTCTATAGAGAACTCAATATCGCGATCTGGCAGCAATCCTGACAACTCCTCAGGAAACACATCCAAGAACTCTGTTATCGAAGGATGCGACAATTTCTTGTCTTCCACCATAGCTTCACAGATAATGCCTTCTCTCTGCTCTGCAGCTCCTCTAGCAAACTCAAACTCTGGCTCTCCTGGCGGGCTAAACAAAACTCTACCTCATCTGCAATCTATACTAGCATAGTGTCTACTCAAATAATCTATCTCGAGTACAATATCGTAGCTCGGAAGTGGCATTACAAGTAGATATGTACTCAGCTCCCGGTAACCCAGAGTAACTCTCCGATCCTTACAAATATCACTAACCAGGATAATGCCTCCCCCGGTCATGATCTTGCAAGTCCTAAACAAAGACTCAGCTACCAAATGATACTTCAAAGAAAAATAAATAGATACAAAACTATGGGAAGCACCACTATCAAATAATGCTAAAACTGGAATATAATCAAGAAGAACAGAACCTAAGATGAATCTCTGGTAGGCTCGGCCTCCTCGACCGTCATAGCAAACTCTCATCACTGAGGTGCATCCCCCTGATGCTGGTGCTGGGTATAATGCTGCTGCTGGGTCAAAAGCGACAGTCCCCTCGGCTGTACTACAAGTGGCCTCGCCTGTGTTCTCGAAGTTGGAGCTACTCTCTGAATTGCACGACAAGGTTGGAAGGATAATCCCTCAGCTAATGCCCCTCGGTACCAGAATACAGAGAAACTCCCAACAACTTACTGTAAATATTCCAGATGTGGCAGGACTTCTTACAGAAGTGGCAGGAAGCTTGTTGTGACTGTCTTTGTTGCTGTTGCTGCTGTGGTGCCTAGTGAACCGGCGTCCTAGATATGTACTCAGCTCCCGGTAACCCAGAGTAACTCTTCGATCCTTGCAAATATCACTAACCAGGATAATGCCTCCCCCGGTCATGATCTTGCAAGTCCTAAACAAAGACTCAGCTACCAAATGATACTTCAAAGAAAAATAAATAGATACAAAACTATGGGAAGCACCACTATCAAATAATGCTAAAACTGGAATATAATCAAGAAGAACAGAACCTGAGATGAATCTCTGGTAGGCTCGACCTCCTCGACCGTCATAGAAAACTCTCGTCACTGAGGTGCATCCCCCTGATGCTGGTACTGGGCATAATGCTGCTGCTGGGTCAAAAGCGGCAGTCCCCTCGGCTGTACTACAAGTGGCCTCGCCTGTGTTCTCAAAGTTGGAGCTACTCCCTGAACTGCACGACGAGGTTGGAAGGACAATCCCTCAGCTGATGCCCCTCGGCACCAGAATACAGAGAAACTCCCAATAACTTACTGTAAATATTCTAGATGTGGCAGGACTTCTGGCAGAAGTGGCAGGAAGCTTGCTGTGACTGTCTTTGTTGATGCTGCTGCTGTGGTGCCTAGTGAACCGGCGTCCTAGATGGAGTCTGGTGCTATTATGGATGCCAAAAAGGCCTAGACTGGAAATGAGGATGCTTAGCAGGCCCTACGATGCTACTAGCCCCAGAAAAGAATTGCGGTCTCTCTTAGGTTTTAAGCTCAACTCCCGCTCAACCTTGTTTTAGGGATGTAATATAAACGAGAAAAGATTTGATGAAATGCAGAAAATGAGGTCTTGTACGAAGACCCGCCCTTCTTTTATGTTTACAAACAAGATTGTACAAATTTGATCCTACACAAGGATGTCTAAGTACAATTTATTTAATTTGGGTGAATATTGCTATAGGTGTCTGATCTACAGTCGATCACTTTAGCCCTTGGACCACACAATGTTGAAGAAGTGTCATGGAAGACAGGTAGCAGCTTCGAGGGTTGCTGAAGAGGGTGGATGCCCGATGCCAAAGTCGTCGATCCCTTCCTTTTTGCCTGAACTCCGGATTCTCCTATCTCTCTCTCTCTCTCTCTCTCGACCGTTGGATCTGGTACTGGATCTCTTGATCAGTTTTCAGACCTAACTTCTTTGACCCTCCAATTTGTCGACCTTGTTCCTCATTGATAGAGGTCTCTATTTATAGAGTTTTAGTGACAGTGACCACTCAAACGGTGTAAAAACTAAGTAGTGGAAAGTACAACACCCTTTTACACAACGGTTAAAATAACCAAAGCCTGCGTATAGATGATCCTTTAAATGAGCGTGTGATGCGGGTCCAACTAAGGGACAAAACGCGTATAATCGCTACGAAGATCATGGCGTAAAAGCCACGTAGGTAGGTATCCCTTCGTGTAGAAGAGGTTGGCATAGAAGCCAATGTCTGTCACCATGGCATAGAAGCCAAATAGTTATCAAACCGGCATAGAAGCCGAATAGGCGTAGAAGCCAAGTGGTCATAAAGGCCGAGTAGGCGTAGAAGCCTAGTGGTCATAAAGGCCGAGTAGGCATAGAAGCCGAGTGGTCATAAAGGCCGAGTAGGCATAGAAGGCCGAGCAGGCGCCGAAGCTGAATGGGCGTAGAAGCCGAGCAGGCACCGAAGCTGAATAGGCGTAGAAGCCGCTGCGTAACGTGTCAGAGTGATGATATAGACGTTTTAGCCAGAATTACGGCTCTTGGAGATAATCAGATCTCTTGCATTAAATGCTGAGATCTGCCCCCATCCTGTGCATTAAATGCAGATGCTTGTCTTTAAGATTTGCCATTATTCTGCGTATTAAATGCAGATACACACCTTGAACCCTGTACGAAGAGTAACCGCTGCCGTGGCAGTCTGTTTGTCTTCTACGGAGCGTAAGGAGCTCATGTTTGCCTGTGTAAAACTAGGCAGCGTATTCCCTTGTATGCGTACGAGCAGCTCTCGCAAAGGGGATGTCACTAAACGACGGTTCGGTGACATTTAATCAAATCTCCTGCATTAAATATGGAGATCCGCCATCATCCCATGTATTAAATGCAGAGGCGTGTTTTGAAGGTCTGCCACCCTTCTGTGCATCAAACGCAGAGACGTGCCTCGGGCATCTGTCAGTATTCGACGCATTAATTGCAGAGACGTGCCTTGAGGGCCTGTCACTGCCCTGTGCATTAAATGCAGAGACGTACCTCGAGTCCCGTACGGAGTACAGCTTTTGACGTGGCAGGCAGTTTGTCTTCCGCGGAACGTAAGGAGCTCTCATCTTCCTGTGTAAAACTCGAAGTTTAGTCCAATTAGTTTCTGTAGCGCAATGGATCCAATTAGTTTCTGTAGCTCAAAGTTTAGTCCATCGAAGAACTTCTCGGCCTTCTCTTCTTCTGTCGGAATTAAGGTAGGGACGAAGTGACTCAGACGAATAAATTCTGCTTTGTACTCTTGCACTGTCATATTGCCTTGGATAAGGCGGTTGAACTTATCTCTGAGTTCTGATCGAGCGGTAGCTGGAATGTATATTTCCTGAAAGAGTCTGAAGAACTCCTCCCAGGTGACTCGGTCTGGTCCGAGTCGGTTCTCCTCGGATAGCCACCAGTTATGTGCATTGTCCGTTAACTGCATTCTGACGGCAGTCATCCAACGTTTCCTTGGAAGCTCAGCTGCTTCTAATTGATGTTGAGTGTTGGTGAGCCACTCATGAACTTCTGTGGGCTCCTCCTTGCCTGAGAAGGTACGGGGCTTCAGCTGGCGGAAGTCGGTGATAGAGCCCGTCGGTTGCCGTCGAGTTGGTAGGTTGGCCTGCTCCAGTGGATTTACTAGGATGTTCCTTAAGTATTATGTCTCGCGACGCTGAGCTTCTTGATAAATATGTTATTGGGCTTGCATCATTGTGTAGATTATTTGGAACATCTGTTGCCCATCCATGACTTGTCCTGGTGGGAAAACAGGCATTGGTGGAACGAACTGCGGAGGCGATGGGATGTCGTCACGCCGAGATCTAGAAGCATGATGATCTGTTTGGCTGCTTCGGTGAGTAGAGGGATCTCCACTAATTGGTGACACTTCATCTTCTCCGTAGGTAGCTATCGCACCTATTGGTGTGTTTGCTGGAGTTTCGTCGTTTGCTCTTGAATCCATTACTCTGCATTAAAAATAAACTATAAGAGGCGCACAGGAATCAAGGCAAGATGCAAAAAAATTTAATTCGACTACAATATAGATATCAAGAACATTTTCAAGCAAGTGGATAAGATCCTAAAAACTTATCATATTCTTATTGCAGGCTTGCTCGGTTCCTAAGTTGAAACCGACGCAATTTAGTCGTTGACCTGCATGGGCCACCACAAAAACCATGTCACGCCCCAGTCCCAAAATACCGTGGGACCGGACGCATGATAATGGCCAGCAGCACGCACCGATAGACAAACCCAATTTAATGGATCCATCAGAGCATGCTTAAGCTGTAGTCTAACAATAAATAGATCAAGTATTACACGTCACAGTCTATACTAATCTTATCCACAACAGATAATCACAGATCAAATGCCAGAATAATTACAAATAAATATAAACTAACAGGTCTCAATAAAAGTGTCTCGGAGAATAATCCGAGAACAAGTCTGATACATCACTGCCATAGACTGGAAGTAAAATAACTAGAAACTGAAATAAATGAGTATCTCAAGCCAATACTCAGGAGAAGTCCTCTGGTACGATCTCGTCCTTAGATCCTGGTTCTGCTCTAATGTAGGCACCTACTTCTGCTAATGCTAATGCTCCGGTCCCATATACCTCGGGATAGATCTCGTCAGCTAATCCTGGGGACATAATCCGGATCCAGGTCCTCAGTGGACATAGCAAGGTACAAGAAAGCTCATGCCAAAATAAATACAGTGCAGCAATAAATGAAACAATAGGGTAAATATGTAGCCAGCTAAGTGATATGCAAGTTGAGAGTTCTAGTCATACTCGGGCTGAGGCTACTACAGGATCAGTGTCGGAGAAACCCATAGCAGTATTTTCTCGAAGGGCCAGAACTGGTGCCATAGCTCTGTGTCAGAGACTAAGACACGTCCAGATATCAATATATAATATAATCAGCCTTTGATATGGTAATACTCTCCCCACCCAATGAAATCTCACGTCTCATGTCCATGACACGCATAATCAAAACTAATGCAACAAGTCAGGATATAATCTAAGCATGTAAACTGTGTATGTCATAAACTTGTATCCTATACAGAATCACCATGAATATCTCAGGAAGATTCTGTCTCATGAATAGTGTCAAGTATCCTGGGTATAATGTACTTGATAAGACAAGTACGAGGATGTAAAGGGTCACGAATGTCCATCTCTAGATGATAATACACAACACCGCGTACGGTGTTGGCATCCGACTATAATCGGACGCTAAGTAAGTCACACGGTCCTAGGTTAAGCATGCACAACAATGTAAAAGAATCAAGGAAAATATGTAACAAGACTGCAAATTTTGGCAAGGTACACTTGCCCACTGATGTATAACTAAGTCAAGGAGATAAGTAGCAAAGCTACAGGATTTGGCAAGGTACACTTGCCTGGGGTCCTGGCTCCAACTGTAGCTCTGGTCTCAGTGTGATCTGCAGGTACTACTCCGATTGCTGAAATAAACATCACCATTAGATTCAGAAAATATCAAATATCTAGAAATGCCTGTCCTTACGTCCAATTTGGACACAGGGGCAAAATAATATTTTTGGGTCAAAGCGGGGTTCACATGTGGGCCACTTTGCACCAAAAAGAGTGTCAGGGTCGAAGGTCTCCAAATTTGCCAAACTTAGTGTCTACAAGTCAGGAACGATGATACGAACCCAACGGAACTTCCAGAATTGGATTCCGATGAGCCGATCACAAAATCGTTCGTCAAGTGGAGCCTGTGGGGCCCACGATACGCGATTTTGTCAACGTTCTCAGAATCGAACCAAACTTAGGTCACAGGACCAGCGTATTGCTATGAGTCCGATGGCACAAGTTTTGTCTCGATCCGACGTGTGTACACAAAGTTACAGCACATTCTAGAACAGACGGATACGGAGCGGTGTCGGCGGATACGCGTTGATTCCGGTATGCACGCACATCCGAATCAACTTTTGCAAAATCCCACATGACCGTATCAACGTCGCACACGCATCGGTGAAGACCGCATGCGACCAAGTCGTCCCATTTGGCGGGGCGCACTCAGTTCCGGGGTGAAACGGGGTGTTGATTTTCCTATTTTTGGAATACGGTTTGCGATCACCACAGGACGCGATGCACCGAGCAGTTTACACGGGCACCGAGAGGGTCATACAGTCTACGCGTTGCAACTGACAGAATAAGAAACAGAGCTACGAGAAGAGAGAAAAGAATACCTGAACAGGGCTCCGTAAACTAGGTTTCTCGTATCCTCGCGTGTCGATACGAGACAGTGTCCTGTGTCCGGGCTACTGTTGCCGTGTCCGAGCTAGGGCATTACTGTGTCCGGGTCAGGGGTCGATGTCGGAGATGGCTGAGGTCGACGGATACGGCGGATGCGGCCGGGGACTGCTCGGCGAGGCTCGAGGCGGAGGGCTGGTGCTCAGGCGGCTCTGACCGGAGTTGCTGGAGTCGGGCGGCGTCGACGCTGGAGGGCGGAGGGGTTCTGCGGGTCAGGGGAGAGGGGTTTGTCATGGGGGAGGAGATCAAGGAGAGAGGAGAGGTGGTGACGTGCTGGTGGTTCAGGCCGACGGAGGTGAAGTCCGTCGTGGTGGTGACGCCGAGGGAGTGCGGCGCCGGTGGTCGGCTGGGACTGAGGCGGGTCGAGGGGGAAACTGCGGGTCGAGGGAGTTGGGGGAGAACGGAGGGGTGGCTGACTGGGGACGGTCGAGCGGAGGGGGGAAATTGAGGAGGAGGACGACGAGGCTTGGGAGAGGGTGGCGGAGGAAGGAGGGAGTTGATCGGAGTCGTCAGCTAGGGTTTAGGCTGAGGGAATTGGGGGAGAACGAAGGGTGGAGGTCGAGAGCGGCTGATCGGGAGGTGGAGAAAGGGTGGCTAGGTCGGGCGGCGGAGCTGGAGAAAGGCTGCGACGGCGGAGAATTAATTAGGGTTGTGGCTGGCTTCACGGATCCTGAGGTGCATTTATAGGTCGCGCCGCCGGGTCGGAACAGTATTTCCGACCCGGTTTGGGATTAGGGTTCGGTTTGGATTCGGGTCCGGGTCGGGCGGGTCGCGAGTTGGGCAGACCCGATCTGATCCGTTAAGGTCAGGGGTCCGGTCCGGTTTGGTTAGACCGGGTTCAGCCCGGTTCAGCCCGGTTTGAACCCGGTTCAACCCGGTTTGTTTTGGGTTTAATACGGTTTAATTATTAATAGTTTTTTGGGCTTTAAAAATGTTTTCAGAGTCCAATAAATTAACGAAAAATTATTCTATGTCCGATTTTCTATTTTACACCATAAAATATTATTTCCATAATATTTTAATATAAATTAACAATAATTAAAAATCATTTAATAGCAAAATACCTAGGTTATAATTACAGAAAAATCTCAGAAATTCCAAAAAATTAAGAAAAAGCCAATATTAGAAATTCCTGAAAATCAGGGGGCTTACAGCCTGGGTAGTCGAGCAGTATCCCTTTGTCAGTAGTCGAGATGTCAGGTTCATTGCAGGATTTGACAGGTTCATTGTAGAGAATACGAAGCGTCCCTCGTACACTTTAATGCTGCATTGAAAGAGGATGAGTTTTACGTCATAACGGCGATGACGCACCCTTTTTACGCTGAAGCAGCCTGGACATACTGCCCTACGCGGATGGTCCTCGAGCCTATATTTCATGCTGCGCTTGGCAGAGAAGCTTTGATGGCACGTTGAAGGCTCTTAAGTCCTCTGTTTACACTTCTTTGCATCAATATGCTGCATAGAGCTTCCAGCGTATTTTTATGCTTCCACAAGACCCCCTTCAAAGCTTTTAAATTCCTCGTAATTTGAAATGCTTTGAATGAAGCATGAACCGCTCCTCGTAACTTGAAACGTTTCTGAATGGAGTTTTAAAACGGTCGAGGCTGACTTTATGGCGGATTCATTGGTGAT
The DNA here is from genome assembly GCA_036927795.1 of Iris macrosiphon. Lineage (NCBI taxonomy): Eukaryota > Viridiplantae > Streptophyta > Magnoliopsida > Asparagales > Iridaceae > Iris > Iris macrosiphon. The sequence continues at coordinate 100,915,964 of JAYESA010000014.1, read as the reverse complement.
CGGTGCTCTCTCTCGCCTATAAAAAGGCTGAGGAGTTCTTCTGTTCTTCCCACACTTCCTTCATCATACAGAGATGATGGCCGTAGTTCGTCGGGCCGATTTGAGAAAGAAGGAGATCATGCTCTTCCAGCATGTAAGGAGCCAAAAAAGACGGTGTCTTCGAGCAAATGTCCTCTGCAACGATGGATCATGGAAGGATATCATAGCCTCCTTTGCTCGGGATAATCAGCAACTTTGTATGGTGGTTCTTCGGGAGAGACGAAGAATCATATTTTACCATGCTGCTTGCAAGTGGCACCTTCTCCCGTTACCTCCGGTGACGAGAGGCAGACAGACTAGCTCTGTCCCGGCTTGAATGGCGGTGGTCTGTAGGTAAGCAGATTTACCCTGCTTTCCTTCTGTTGGAGGATGGGTCTATGCCCATTTTTGTATCCTTCCGCCACTGATCATCTTCTTGGAAGAAGAGGAAGATCTCCACCAATGCGAGAACCTGTCAGAACAGATTCTGGGCGCTATCTTTAGCCGACGATGTGGAAGTCCTTTTTAGACGGGATTTCCCTCATATGTAGTCATAAAAATGAAGAAAAATCCTTGTAGACTGGATTTCCCTCATATGTAATCATGACTTTAATTTTTAATAAAATCGTCTTTCTTCTTCATATGATCATCTTGCCATACTTTGCTGTGAAGTCTGAATATGTGTAGCTTTGAGATATCTGATTCTTTACGCAGACACTGTTTAGAAAGAGTGCTAGGTCCTGTCCTGTCTTTTACGCATAACTGGGGATGCGTAGAAAGCCGCTTTAGCATTCGAGTGTTCAAACTGTCCTGCTGTTTTAGGAGTGAGAAACTGCGTAGAATGCTGAACTGTTACTTCTGATAATAAAATTTCTTTGTTCAGACATCATCTTCAAGAATGATTTCTCGAAAATCCCTTAGAACAGGGCGAGAAGTGGCTATCAAACTAATTTGCCATCTTGGTAGATGAAATATTCAGATTGGAGTCTGGATGAACTTCGAATTGACCCATGAAGAAGAGTAATTTTTCAATGTTTGAACTCTGTATGCTTCAGGTACTTGGGATATCTTGAGGTCAAGAAGGAGTATCTTCTGTGTGAACTCCTGTAATTGACCACTTTGAGGATCGTTCAGATGTACGCGTATTCTGGCCTGCATATCTTTCAGATGTACGGGAAGTCATGGAGCGCAAAATTATAAGTTGGCAGCCTCTGAGCATAAACTAAACACTATCGAGCATGAAATCATAGACTCGTAGTTCCTGAGCGTGAAGTCGTAGGTTTGTAGCCTCTCGAGCATAAAAGCTACCGAGCACAAAGGTATCCGGGCGTAAAACCCGACTTGTAGCTGTCGAACGTAAAGTCGTAGATTCGTAGCTGTCGAGCGTAGAAAGCTCCTTAGCGTAGAACTGTAGATCTGTAGCTCCTGAAAAGAAAATTTTTTGAGCGTGAAGTTGTGGATCCGTCGCCTCCGAGCGTAAACTAAGCACCACCGAGCGTGAGATCATCGATTTGGTATCTGCTGAGCGTAAAGTCGTAGGTCTGTAGCCTCTCGAGCATAAAAGTTACCGAGCATAAAGGCATTCGGGCGTAAAACCATAGACTTATAGCTTGCGAGCGTAAAACCGTAGATCTGTAGCTGTCGAGCGTAGAAACCATGAACCTGCTTTGCGCGAAAAACTTTTCGAATTCGCTGACTGTCCGCCTTCTCTGAATAAATAGGCTGACGTGGGACCCAATCATAATCGAATATTAATTAGAAGATTTGGTTCGGGGTCCGAGGAGTTCATCCGAACTCTATATATATCCCAAGTTTTTGAGGGAAAAACTTTTCATCCGTCTTCTGCGAGAGAAAGCTTTCGACTGTTCGAGTTCTTCTCCGTTTCTTCTTCGAGTCTTCAAAGTTTCCAGCAATGGCTTCGAAACAAACTTCCTCTGCTGAGGGAAAGAAGGTTGATTCCTCTTCTTGTTCTTCGGCCCAAGCGAGAGCGTCTCTGGTTGGACAAGGCAAACTTCATTCTGAGCGGAGCATCCCGCCGACGAGTAGTGCACCCGGCCTAGAAGGTGGAGCTTTTGGGAAAGAAAGAATGACTGAAAATCCTTCGCACACGTTGAACGTGACCGCACTAGGTCGTCTTCTGTGCTGATAGCCTCTTTGAGGAAGATGATGCACGGAGACGTTTCATCTTTTTATGCCCACATTCCTAATGTGTCAGCGTAAAAACTTTATTTTTTCCGCAGTCGAGCGTAAAAGTTTTGACCGCCGAAAACTTGGTGTATACTATTAAAATTTGAGTTTTATGCTTGTGGATGAAAATCCTGGCGCAATAACTCAATTTTATCAATCTAGCGTAAAGCACAGACCGTATACTGCCAATCTTTACGTTTTAAGGAAATAGATTCCAACGTAAAGGCTCAAGTTTCACAGTCTCAGCTTAGAGCATGGACTATTGATTTTCCTTTTTGCGGATGCTGTAAGTCCCAAAATGTCTAGTTAGGAACTGACGTGTTTCTTCTCTGCTTTTGCAGTTAACTTGCATGAGTCTCCGCTGGCTGAAGTGATAGGCTCTGCCGCCGGGATACTGCACTCCAACTATTTGGAGGATCTGTCACACGTGATATTTCCTATCTCCGGACCCCAATATCCCGAAGGAAGGGCAATTCTGATATCGGCTCAGGGCGAGCGAATGCTGCTAAGCATGATCAACGGGGAGCCCTTAACGTATGGAGACGGGGAGCAATACCTGAAGCCGGCTTTCCTTTTCGGGGATATGATTGACAAGCAGTCCCAGACAAAGCCTAAGAGAGAACTCTGGATTTTCCCTGCCGTAGATTTGGTCTTGTATCTGCCCAATATGCCGAGAGACTACCCCATCTCGGCCTTCTTCCATGCTACGCATCCCAGGAAGATGTCGTGGACGCTGACCCCCGATCTTTACGGCAAGCCAGGGAAGATCTTTCATCTGAGAGGAGCTGACCAGGGGTCATTTGTCTGCCGCCCTTCTGGCTCTGTGATGCTGTTGAGGGGGCTGTACCCGGGCAGTGTCCCGAGTGAAGACAGTTTGGTGATCCAGCCAGTCCAGTTACTGACTTTCTGTAATAATTTTATGGGGCGTGGGGGAGTATACCCTATGGTGAACCCTCGGTGTGGCGGGTGGATCACCCCTTCAAACCTTTGATGGGCTCGCTTAGTTGATTGGGCTTTGAAGCATTTCCAGACCGAGTTGGAGAACATCGGTCTGTTTGCAGTTGTGAGTGCAACCAGTGTTGGGTTACCTCCTAACCCTAACCTGTTTCTGGCACTGATGGAGCGATATATTTTGCTTACCGGGACCTTCGCCACTCCACTGGGGGAGTTGGGATTGGCCCTGCATGAGATGGCAGAGATCTCAAGACTGCCGATGAGGGATACTCTATACGAAGAGTATGTTCCCACGAACCAGGAGCTGGAGGGTTCAGACCCTCGAGTAGTAGAAGTGTACCAGGAGTTGATGTGCCACTACCTCGCTTGCACTGCTTTTTATGATGAGCCCTCAGATTTGGCTCACATCAGCAAATGGACGTCCTATTCTTTCACCGGTCCAGGACTGCTAAGCCGGAGAAGGTATTGGAGGGCAAGGATCTGCCTGTGAATCCCCTGAGCGTGCTTAATGCTCAGGTAGTCGACGATCTCATTGTGGATGTTGGGGCTCCAGACCGGTTCCTCGACGAAGGGACAGAAAAGTATCCTGAAGGCACTAAGGCCTATAGTTATTTGAGGCGCTGTCGCAGGCCTCTGTCCAGGGAGGCTCAACTGGCTGGCTTCCTTTCCATATGGTTGCGTCGAGTAGTAGTGCCTGGCGTCGCATCTGCGGACCGCATTCACCGTAACACACTATGGCCTCCAGTGCGTCTGGTGTTCGGGGCAAGACTGGGCTTGCTCCCTGCCATGGTGTGTCATATACAAGCTGGCCTGAGGGCCATGATTGACGGGCTGCTCGTTGATGAAATTCGACGTGATAGCTTTCCCAGGATAGAATTACCATACCTGTATTTGATGGGGTGGTTAATTCTCCATAACCCTGGGGTGATGTCTCCCGGTTTCGGCAGTAGTTTGGGAGGTAGTTTCTTGTTGAACTACCGGAAGTCTTCCTGGAACATGAACACAGTTATAGACTGTCGGCGGGTGCTAGGCTTCAGTCATAGTTGGAAGCTTTTCTGCACCATCCCTCCTGTACATCGCAATCAATCGGGGGTTAGGCTCGAGGATTCGGGTAGAGAGAAGACCATTCTTTCTCCCGAAGCTTTTAATTGGTTGGTCTGTATTAGACCCTCCCATCTGCTGTACAGAAGCGAAGATCATTGCTTCTTGGAGCCCTACTTGCCCAGTCGGTTCGCCTGGCAGTTTGGGTATGATCAGTTGCACGTGGGCAATGTCGTCACCAGCTTCAGGTCCAGAGGTGGACTCATTGATGGAGCGAGAGGATGGCAATATTTTATCATGGACTGCACTGGGGCAATTTTTATCGTGCCGGTCATCACACTCTCCACGGAGCTGCGCATCCTGCATTCGTATGCCCAGTTCTATGTGACAACGAATACCTTCCATCGTGATTTTGATATGCATAGAAGCTTTAGGTTGCCCTCTTCCAAGCCTGGGGGAAGAGTTGAAGTCCCTTCGGTTTCTTTCGATGAGAGTGAGTCCGTTACTCCGGTTGAGCCTCTGGTGTCGGTCCCTAGGGGTGAAGTACCTCCGCCTGCAGGGGATTTGGTAGTTTCTGGGAAGCGAAGGGCTCCTGCTTCCAAGGAAGCTTCCCCTCGTAAGAGAAAGAAGAAGATGCTAAATCGTTCTCTCCGGATTCCTGGCATTGATGCTCCTTTAGGTGAGCTTGCATCTCCCCGTGTTGGGGACGATTCTTTGATTGGAGGTTCCTCGCCTTTTAGAGAGGGATCTTCCACAGTTCTGGATGGTAGTGCCGGAGAATCTCAGCTGGATGCCGCCGTCGCTGCTACTGCTTCAGGTAGTGGAACGAGGTCGCCTTCGGGGCTGAGTATAATAAAGTTCTGTATACCTCTAGTCGGATCGGCATCGGGAGGGACTTATGCCGCGCCTGCGAGCGCACTTAGCGCGATTCCAGACGATGAGCCTCGGTTGGATTTTAAGGAGGACCGGGAGGATTACTTGCCAGTGTCAGTTCGCAGACCCCTTTCTCCAGGTATGACAGCTCGCCTAGCATTATTAAGAAATGATTTAGCTGTACAGGATGCAGATGCGACGTATATGTCGTCGGCCAGGGGTAAATGTCGTCTTTTATGCCTCTTCTTTGGGAAAATTAATATTGTGTTGATATTAACTTCCTTTTGTCTTCTTTTCAGGGGAAGACCTCTTCAGAGAGGGTGATGTTGACGCGCACTTTGGCTCTGTGTCAGGTCCTAGTGGTGACACGGAGGTACCTGATTTTTAAGAGGAGATATCTTCGGGTGCTGGCTTGCCTGTCGAGGAGACTCCGATACCTCAAGAGGAGGACGAGTTTGTTATTGCGACAGTACCTCTTTTGAGCACGCCGGTCACTTCGTCCGGTGTTGGAGATTCTTCTTTTGTCATACCTCCTGTTGAAGTGACGGCCATGGCGATATCGTCTGTGGTAATCCGGGGGGGGGAAGTCACCACAATCGCAGACACTCTCCGCATTCATGCGAACCTAGTTGCGCTGACCGAGCAGTACATCGGGATCTTCTACACCACTTTAAGAACGCTAATATCAATAGTATTGGCGAAGAAGCAGGACTTTGCATCGCTGAAGAGGTCCTCCCGGTTCTCGATAGAGGCGGTCAGAGAATTCGGTGATGCCGGGGTAGCTGACGCGCTGGAGGCGATGGTTAATGGCTTGGAGCAACCCATTAACGAATACCTGCAGCTAGCTCGAGGCAATATTGAAGCTCTGGTCCAGGCCAGATATGACTCCTTGACTGTGCATCTTGTTGAAAAGAAGGAAGGTCTGAATAATTTTATCGAGACCAATCAGCAGGAGATAGATAAAGGGAAAGTCGTCTTGGAGGAGACTCTCGCCCTTCAAACGAAATGCTAGGCCGAGTATGACGGCAATGTAGTGAGGGTCCGTAAACTGGAGACAAAGCTTGCTCAGGCAAAGGAGTGGGCTTCTCAGTCGTCGGAAGGTCTAGATATGGTGAATAGCCGACTGGTCGTAGCACAACAGAACTTGGCGAGTGCAGGAGTCGCCCGTGCCGGTCTCCTTCGGGCTAGAGCCGAACTGTCCCTGCTGATAGATGATGAGGCACGGTTGGAGCGGGTCCGTACTGATGTCTTGGATTCTGGGGCTGAGAGGATGGCCGTACTGGCACAGCAGCTTCGCGACCTGACCGCTCCCCCTTCATGATGTACTTTTGCCCATTATTTCAGAATGTAAATAACAGGTTTGGGTGAAAGTGATATCAGAGGTAGTATGGACGTGATATACTTTCGGTAAGTTTTAGCAGAGCAAATCTATTCAGAGGTCATATGGACATGACAGAATATGATTCAACTAGTTTTGTTTTGGAAGTAGTTTTGTCAGAATGAGATCACCTTATTCCATTTGAGCAGAGAAGGTTTAAGCATAGTACCTTTTTAGGAATTTGTCATTGATAGGAGCCATTAGTAGGTCTCTATTAGGCTGGGCTAACCTGTAAGCGCCGTTTAAGAACGTTGTCTCGATCACGTAAGGGCCTTCCCATTTAGGCTGGAATTTGCCTTTACTTCTGTGAGTAAGAATCATCGGCCTTCTTACAGCCAAAACTAGCTCGCCGGCTTTGAATACTCTCTCCTTTACTTTTTGATTAAAAGTTCTAGAAATGCGTGCTTGGTAGAGCGCGATGCACTGCTGAGCTTGGAGGCATTTCTCGTCTAATCCTTCTAGCTCTTGAAGTCTTAACAGGTCATTCTTTTCTTGAGTTAACTCGTTGGCCACGGCTATCCTAAGTGACAGAATTTGAATCTCGATGGAGAGAACTGCTTTACTCCCGTAGACCAATGAGAATGGCGTACAACCTGTCGGTGCTCGTACCGTTGTGCTGTATGCCCAGAGACATTCTTCCAGCTTCTCATTCCAATCTCTTTTGTTCGAAGATACGAACTTCTTCAAGAGTTTGATAATGGTTTTGTTGAAGGCTTTCGCCAACCCATTAGCAGCTGGATAATATGCCATGGAGGCCACATTTTGTATCCGATTTTTATCACAGAATCGGTAAAATGCATGGCTGATGAACTGAGGTCCGTTGTCATGGATTATCCTTCGGGGAACCCCGAAGTGGTAAATAACGTGATGCTTGATGAAGCTGGTCACGTTAGATGTCTTTACCTCAGCAAGAGGGATCGCCTCTGCCCATTTGGAGAAGTAATCCGTGATGGCCAGTATGAACCGGTGACCTCTGGAAGAAGACGGGTGAATAGGACCAATGATATACATACCCCATGCTTCGAAAGGCCAGGATGCAACCGTAGGATATAGATGTTCAGACGGTTGATGTATGAAGTCTGTATGGACCTGACAGGCTCTGCATCGTCTGGCATACTGGATTGCGTCTGCGATCATAGTGGGCCAGTAATAGCCCATTCTTCTGATACGATCCTGCAGCTTAGGACCGGGTTGATGCACGCTGCACACGCCGTCGTGAGCTTCACGGATAATCCGCTGTGCTTCATCACCAGAGAGACATCGTAATAATAGCTCGTCATAAGACCGACGATATAGGCATTGTGACGATGCGTCGAAGTAGAAGCGTAATGATCGTCTTTTGACAGATATTACTTCTTTAGGATCTTTTGGCAAGATTTCGTATGCTACAAAATCTATAAAGGGACTTCTCCAGTCTCTCCTGTGAGGATCTATCCACCGTGTAGCTGTATTCGGTGTGAAAGTTGTTTTTCACACAGAATAGGTCGTTGTTAAGAAAGATTATCGAATTCTGCCTTCTTATAGGGGTAGCTAAATCTGTAGCTAGACTGGCTAGGGCATCAGCTTCTAGATTCTGAGACCGAGGTACATGCTCAAGGAAGAATCCTTTGAATGTCATGGCTATCTCGACCGTTGCTCGGTGATAAGGGATGAGGTCGGGATTCCGGACTTTATATATTCCTCTAACTTGATTGACGATCAGCAGAGAATCACCGAAGGCTTCCAGAGAATCGACCCCCACCTCTTTAGCGACTTAGAGCCCGATTAGTAGAGCGTTGTATTCTGCCATATTGTTAGAACTGGGCTCGTTAAGAGAGTATGCTCGATAGATGATGAGTTTATCAGGAGTGACTAGGATGGTCCCTACTCCTGAAACCACGTTTCCCCTGGGACCAATCCTGGAGGCGCCATCGAAGAACAGTTGCCATGCATCGCCTTCCGTTGCGGAATTACACTCTGCAACTTCGTCGGAAATATCCTCGTATAGTTTGGAGGCCTCCGGGATGGGATGAGCAGCTAGAAAGTCGGCCAATGCTTGGCCTTTGATGGACTTCTGAGGGACGTACACCATGTCATATGGCGTTAATAACATCGTCCAAGTCATGAGTCGGGAATTAAGAACACTTGGCTTGCTCATCAGTACCCGAAGAGGATTGATCCTGGAGATGATATGAATGGTTTGGCCCGTGACATAGTATCGCATTTTCTGAATAACGAACATCAGAGCCAGGCATTCTTTCTCCACAGGGTTGTACCGGTGTTCAGCTCCGACCATCATCCTGCTGAGGTAGTAGATAGCCTGCTCGTGGCCCATATCGTTCTTTTGTGCGAGAAGAGCTCCCAGAGAATGATCCATTGCTCGAACGTATAGCACGAATAGTTTTCCTATGATGGGAGGTACCAAAACTGGCGGACTAGTGAGGTAGCATTTGATATCCCCGAACGCTTGCTGACAGGCTTTGTCCCATACGAAGGATACACCTTTCTTCATGAGGCGCAAAAAGGGCTGGCATCTCCCGGAGAGGTTGGATATGAATCTTCGGATATAAGCCAGACGACCTTAAAATCCCCTAAGTTCCCTCAGATTGCGGGGCGGTTGTATTTCTAAGATGGCCTTGACTTTATCAGGGTCCACTTGAATGCCTTTGGCGGTGATAAAAAATCCCAAAAATTTGCGGCTAGATACCCTCAAAAAGGACTTTGTATGGTTTATTTTGAGTTGATGTTGGCGCATCAATTCAAATACTGTCTTCAAGTCTCGGATGTGATTATCCCTGAGGCAACTTTTGACAGCTACATCGTCCACGTAACACTCCACTGTCTTGCGTAGATGCTCATGGAATATGTTTACTCATAGCCCGTTGGTACGTAGCCCCGGTATTCTTTAATCAGAAGGGCATGACCGTATAGCATTATACCCTCAGTGGTGACCGGAAGGCAGTATGCTTCTAGTCTTCAGGATGCATCTTGATCTGATTGTATCCTGAGAATCCGTCCATGAAAGACATATGTTCAAAACTGCATGTATTGTCGATCATGACGTCTGTGATGGGAAGAGGGAACTCATCCTTAGGGCAGGCTGCGTTCAGATCTCGGTAATCAATGCATATCCATACTTTCCCATTCTTCTTCATGACCGGGACAACATTGGCGACCCAGTCGGGATATTGTTCCTCACGGATGAAGCCGCAGGCTATTAACTTCTTGACTTCAGCTTCAATGGCGTCCATCATGTCCGGGCGGAACCGACGTTGGTGCTGCTTCACAGGCTTTGAATCGGGCAGTATGTTGAGTTTATGAGTAGCCACCTTTGGATCAAGACCTAGCATATCCTCATAATTCCATGCAAAGACGTCGATATATTCTTTTATCAGCTGGGTAATTTCTTCCCTTTCTTCTTCGGAAAGGTCGTTACTGATAAATATCGGCTTTGGTGAAAGTTCATCCCATACGTCAATCTGGATAACTTCATCTTTAGTGGGAGCTTCTCTCTGCTCGAAGCGGAACTCCCATTGTGTATCCATCTGCTGAGCCCAAGCGTCATTCTCGAATGGTTCGGATTCTTGTTCATCTGATTCGAAGGAATCCGTTGCTACCATATTTGCTGATAATGTTTGCTCGAGGGCATGAGATAAGCCGGAAGGCAATGAGCCGTCTTGAAAAGAGGAAAAGATATCCTCGTTTGACTTGGAAGTCGTAAGGGAGGTGGCATACCCTAACCCGGAACGGCTTTGCTGATAGTGGGGATTGCGAGCAGCGGTATTCGTCTGCCTTTCCCATGGTTGAGACCTGGTTCCATCTTCAAGTTGTAACCCATATTTTGCATGATCTTCAAGGCTTGCGGGCTGTACCTGTGAACTTGTATTTCACCAGAGTCGTTATCGAAGGAATCTTCTTGTATAGTCTGTTCGTTGCGCATGCGGCTGAAGACTATTGAACGCTGACCATTGCGGGCAGGTGGAACAATGAAGATAGAATCCTTATGTGGTCCATACGTCGTGGTAACATTGGATGATGACGCCACTTCCCATATGTGTGGATGATAGGAATCTATAGCTGCCAAGAATTTTTGTGCTATAGGCTCTATATCGTCATGGGGAGAGGATTCTTGATTTGGAATTCGAGCATCGATATACTGGAAAAGAGGTCCTTTATTATTATCAGAAACCGCACTTCTAGTTGCATTTATATCACTCGGCTGCTTGTTGTGCTGAAGGTTGATGATTAAGGGCGGAGGCTGCTGTCTCAGAGTGATCACCAGAGGATCACCCCCTTTCCCTGACCTGGTCTTGTTCAGGTGGATAGCCATAGGCTCTGTGGCTTTTGGACGGGTAGTCCGTCCTTTCACCTTGATTGACAGAGGTTGCTTGGCAGAAGGCTCTTCAGGCTCCCGGCGGGATTCCTTCTCTGCTTGCGCTGACACCTCTTCCGTGTAATCTTGAAAGTATAACACGGCGTCGGAGTAGTAGGATTCTACTCCTTTAAACGGGTTTAGGTCGGCAACCTCCGTTTGTACTGTCCCTTGGGCGTCTACATATTTGAAGCATTAATGTAGAGTCGAAGGAATGATGTCGTGGTCGTGGATCCATGGTCTTCCCAGCAGGATGTTGTAGGACACCTCTGAATCGATGACGTAGCATGTAGCCACCGATCTGAGGTTGCCAATCTGGATCCTCAGGCGAATTTTTCCCAACGGCTTACTTCTTCCGGCGTTGAAACCCACGATAGTAGTGGTAGTGTAAGCCAGTTCGCTGGTAGGAATCCTCAGTGGGCTGAGCAGACTATGAGGAATGATGCTGATCGAGGATCCCGGATCTATGTGAATCCGGTCGACCTCTATGGAACCGACGTACCCGGTGTGGTAGAGAGGTCTATCATGCCTGTTATGTTTTAACAGCATGTTCTCTTGAGTGAAAGTGATATTTGGGACCACCTCCATCACACTGTGGCATCGGGGGCACGCTGCAGGTTCTTCATCGGGGGACTTGAGTTGGGTCAAGTATGTATCCGCCTGCATCAATGCTTCACTCAGGGCTAGACGAGTGTCTTAGGAGAGCCTGAGTAGCTCGAAGATGGACAACCTGGCCGGTGTATTAGCCAGTTGGGCCAAGATGTCAAAGTTGTATGGCTTCTCTAAACCTTTATTTTGAATATTTTTTACAGGTTTATCGAAGCGCACTTCTTTTTGCTTCCCCTTGTCCGCCGAAGTTGGTCTCGAAGGACCGGCCTTTGGTACGGCGGGCTCTGGTTCCGAAGGCTTGGCAGCTGAAGCGTCTGCAGGTGCATCTTCCTGACTTGCTCCGTAGTCCTTGAGGTAAGCCTTCCCCGAATGGGTTGCTGCGGCCAAGACCTCGTCTTCGTCTGATGTCGAAGAAGTTATAACCATATGGCATGGCTTGCATTTGGAGTTCTTCCTGAACTTAGCTTTAGTAGCATTAGTCTCTTTTTCGAGCTCCGACACCAAGTCTGGGTGAACCCACATAATCTCGCCTCTCTGGGTAGTTAGGGGTAATAGGTCGTGATTTGACCCCTAGCCGGAGGGAGATTAACGATGTTCATCGTTGTCCGGGAAATAGGTGTAACACCGTCCGGTACTTCTTGGGGAGGCAGATTATCAAATTGCAGAGAGATCATGTTGGCCGTGACCGTTTTCTCGCTATTGCGCAGAGTGATGGCTTTAGCATCGATCAGCTCTTGGATCTTCCTTTTCAGTATGTAACACGCCTTTGTTGGGTGGTGTACGTATTTGTGGAAGATACAGTACTTGGGGTTGTTGGCGCTGCCGGCCTCACTAGGCCGCCTCTCCTCCGGAAGGGTGATTTTGCCACTTTTGACGAGACACTCGAATATACTCGGAATATCGTCGTCGTCGAAAGAGTATACCTCGACGGGCCTGGAAGTCCCAGGTTTTGTCTGCGTGGTTGCCGCAGTCTTCTGCCTGGACGTATTGATCGCCAGAGCTTCTTTTCCTTTGGAACTGCGAGGATGGTCGCCGTTGGGGGATGACCTCTTGCCTCTGTCAGAGGTAGAGATCATGATGCCATTGTCATGCGCCTTGCGACTGTTGTCCTCGGCGGCTACCGCTGAGATGATGAACGAGGGCCAATCATGGAACTGATATGGTCCTGTGAACACCAAGATCACGGAAAGAAGGTTCTTCCTGCAAATGTCCACCAATGCCGAGTCTGGAACTCCTGGAGGCATCTGTAAAGTGGCTTGGCAAAATGTTCGACGAAGGTGCGAACATCCTCCTTTACCCTCTGCTTGACTTCGATGAGAGAGGACATAGACATGTCCATTCCTCCCTCGTAGAATCGTGTGAAAAATAGAGCCTTGAAGTCTTCGAAGGAAGTAATGCAGTTGTCTGCCAGGCTGCGGTACCACTGGTAAGCTACTCCCGAGAGACAGCCCTTGAACACCCGGGTTAGGAGGGCGTCATTCCCTTGTAGCAACACCGTCATCATACTAAAATAGTTCATGTACTGACTTGGTGATTTTTTCCCTCGAACAGGGCCATAGTCTGAGGTTTGTACCTCGGAGGAAAAGGGGCCTCTTCCCAGATAGCTGGGTATGGCTGGTTGATTCACAATTTCTTGAGCTGATCTTTGTGCTTTAAGGCGTCGAATTGGGTTTTCAACTCCCGTACTGCTTGCATCGGATTTTTAGCTAGTAGCGAGACCACGGAATGGTACGGAGTTGGTTGTATCATGACTCCCACAGGAGGTAGTACATTCTTCCGGTGAGGAAGTGAAGGACCAGCTGACTCTTGATCTAGAGCAGGCTCTTAGATCGTGTTGGATGGTGGCAGGTCCACCCCCACACGTATCTAAGTAGGCGGGACCGACGTTTGAGCCATAGCAGCCGCCTGTTGAGTTAGCATCATTTGGTGCATGTTCTCCACCATGGATTATATTTGCTTCAGAGATGTCTCTAGTGTAGCAATGCGTTGCTCAGCATTCCCTGATGGCGAGGCTTCCTCGTGTTCATCTCCAATGGCATAAACTCCCATCTCCCTGGGCGTCATTGAAGGATGAGTATAGGTCGCTGCAGAAGTTGACTCTATACTCTCAGTATCTGATTCGGGAGACTGGCGACCCCCAGCATCGGAATCAGAAGAGCACGAAGTCAGTTGTCGTGACCTTGAACGAGTGTTCTGGAACACCCCAGCTTCGGTGTCCCTAAGGAGCATGTTAAATCTTCTTTGGCTCGGAGTTCTAGAGGACGGACGTCTTGAGTCTGAGCTTCCTTCAGGTATATGTGAACCCATGTTCACAGATGCATGTGTGGGCTCTTCTTCTAGGAAAGATGGAGAGTAGCTCAGTCGGTCGAAAACTAGCCATTTTGCTTTAGAACAGCAGGAATTAATTACAATCCTGTGACTATTACAGCAGTGCTCGCTAGGAGGCGTGATAGCCATGCTGGAAGATCCCCTCTCCTTGCGTTTCTGGATTAGATATTTGTGCAGGTCAGGAGGAGTTACAGAAAAAGGAGATGATGGCTTGTTCCTTCTGTTCTCATTGGTGGACATGCGGATGACGGGAACCATAGTCTTCCCTGTGCAACCCGTATACAACAGGTTGGCTATCTGGGTAGCGGATAATCCCCGAGGAGGGTGTCTTTCCGCAACTGGAGCCTTCTTTACGCCTAGGTACTTCGCCTGGCATAATTTGGAGCTTCGCCCTGGTTGGCGTAAAGCTGAGGATGTTCTCAGTCGGCCATCAGCATCTAGCGTAATTCGGAGGGCGTGAAGATTGTTAACTTGCTGGCGTAAAGGCCGAGAAGTTGAGTAGTCCGCCGCTCACTTTCCCTTGCGGAGATCACAGGGATCATCTGGTTCTCCGTAGAGGTCGGATGTTGTTTTACGCGTGGAGCGTGCCTTATACTTCTGATTTGGCGCTGAGGCTCTACCAGAAGTTTTGTCTATTCCGCCAGGGACGGGAGACTGAATTTCATGCGCAGAGCACGGAGTATACTTCTGGGTTAGCGCTGAGGCATTGCTAGAAGTTTTGTCTATTCCGCCAGGGACGGGAGACTGAATTTTACGCTCAGAGCACGGAATATACTTCTGGGTTAGCGCTGAGGCATTGCCAGAAGTTTTGTCTATTCCGCCCGGGACGGGAGACTGAATTTCACGCACAGAGCGCGGAGTATACTTCTGGGTTAGCGCTGAGGCATTGCCAAAAGTTTTGCCAGTTCTGTCAGAGATAGGCGACTGAATTTTACGCGCAGGGCGCGGAGGGAGCAACGCTACAACCTCATTGGTCGGAGAGATCGGAGAGTCCACAGGAATGGTAGAGGATGTCTTGGGCATCCAGGCCTTTCGCAGCTTCTTGTTGTTTTGGACAGAGAGAGAGTGGGAGCTGCCCTTTGTTCGGAGCATATCTTCGTAGGCAGACTGGTCGAACTGGACGACCAGTGTCTTCTTCACGGATCCCACGGATACCGTATCGCGTTGAGCAATAGCTTCCTCATCAGAAGAGAAAGATGTCCCCAGCAGAGTCGCCATCTTATTTTAGGGATGTAATATAAACGAGAAAAGATTTGATGAAATACGGAAAATGAGGTCTTGTACGAAGACCCGCCCTTCTTTTATATTTATAAACAAGATTGTACAAATTTGATCCTACACGAGGATGTCTAAGTACAATTTATTTAATCTGGGTGAATATTGCTATAGGTGTCTGATCTGCAGTCGATTAATTTAGCCCTTGGACCATACGATGTTGAAGAAGTGCCGTGGAAGACAGGTAGCAGCTTCGAGGGTTGCTGAAGAGGGTGGATGCCCGATGCTAAAGTCGTCGATCCCTTCCCTTTTGCCTGAACTCCGGATTCTCCTCTCTCTCTCTCTCTCTCGACCGTTGGATCTGGTACTGGATCTCTTGATCAATTTTCAGACCTAACTTCTTTGACCCTCCAATTTGTCAACCTTGTTCCTCATTGATAGATGTCTCTATTTATAGAGTTTTAGTGACAGTGACCACTCAATCGGTGTAAAAACCGAGTAGTAGAAAGTACAGCACCCTTTTACACAACGGTTAAAATAACCAAAGCCTGCGTATAGATGATCCTTTGAATGAGCGTGTGACACGGGTCCAACTAAGGGACAAAACGCGTATAATCGCTACGAAGATCACGGCATAAAATCCACGTAGGTAGGTATCCCTTCGTGTAAAAGAGGTTGGCATAGAAGCCAATGTCTGTCACCATGGCATAGAAGCCAAATAGTTATCAAACCGGCATAGAAGCCGAATAGGCGTAGAAGCCAAGTGGTCATAAAGGTCGAGTAGGCGTAGAAGCCGAGTGGTCATAAAGGTCGAGTAGGCATAGAAGGCCGAGCAGGCGCCGAAACTGAATGGGCGTAGAAGCCGAGCAGGCACCAAAGCTGAATAGGCATAGAAGCCGCTGCGTATCGTGCCAGAGTGATGATGTGGACGTTTTAGTCGGAATTACGGCTCTTAGAGATAATCAGATCTCTTGCATTAAATGCTTAGATTTGCCCCCATCCTGTGCATTAAATGTAGATGCTTGTCTTTAAGATTTGCCATCATTCTGCGTATTAAATACAGATACGCACCTTGAACCCTGTGCGAAGAGTAATCGCTGTCGTGGCAGTCTGTTTGTCTTCTGCGGAGCGTAAGGAGCTCATGTTTGCCTGTGTAAAATTAGGCAGCGTATTCCCTTGTATGCGTAGGAGCAGCTCTCGCAAAGGGGATGTCACTAAACGATGGTTCGGTGACATTTAATCAAATCTCCTGCATTAAATGTGGAGATCCGCCATCATCCCACGCATTAAATATAGAGGCATGTTTTGAAGGTCTGCCACCCTTCTGTGCATCAAACGCAGAGACGTGCCTCAGGCATCTGTCAGTATTCGGCGCATTAATTGCAGAGACGTGCCTTGAGGGCCTGTCACCGCCCTGTGCATTAAATGCAGAGACGCACCTCGAGTCTCGTACGAGTGCAGCTTTTGATGTGTTAGGCGATTTGTCTTCCGCAGAGCGTAAGGAGCTCTCATCTGCCTGTGTAAAACTAGGCAGCGTATTCCTCTGTGTACGTAAAAGCGGTTTATGCAAGGAAAATGGCAGTAAATGATAGCCTTGGTTGCAGTGTCGCGCCATCATTATAGCCGTCGCCTGGGTAGTCGAGCAGTATTCCTTTGTCAAAAGTCAAGACGCAGGTTCATTATAGGATTTGACAGGTTTATTGTAGAGAATACGAAGCGTCCCTCGTACACTTTAATGCTGCATTGAAAGAGGATGAGTTTTACGCCATAACGGCGATGACGCACCCTGTTTATGCTGAAGCAGCCTGGACATACTACCCTACGCGGATGGTCCTCGAGCCTATATTTCACGTTGTGCTTGGCGGAGACGCTCTGATGGCACGTTGAAGGCTCTTAAGTCCTCTGTTTATGCTTCTTTGCATCAATATGCTGCGTAGCGCTTCCAGCGTATTTTTTATGAGTCTACAAACCTTGTGTGCCTCCGCAAGTATATCGAAATACGTCTCATAGAAAGACGGAATGAGAATATTTACTTCCCAGTTCAGACTCTCGCGAAAGCGGATAGCCCGAACCTCCGGCTTCCTCACCAAATACTCCGCAAATCGACTCAGCCTACTGAACTCTGCGGTATACTCCTCCATGGATATGCTCCACTGAGTAAGGCCCTCAAACTGCCTCTCATATTCCAATATATCCGTCCGAGCAAAGAACTTCCTCTTGAAGAGGTCCTTGAGCACCTCCCAAGACTGTCCCATATCAGCAAGAAGTGGTTCATTCCTAAACCAAGTACGGACGATGTCGAACAGCTAAAGTCCTACTGCCTCAACCTTCAGATCCTCAGCAAGATGGGACACCCTCATGAGATGCTCGATTTCCTCGAACCAATCATCAGTGTAGACGATGCCCTCTGTCCCCTTGAAGACCAGAGGTTCTAACTTCTTGCAGTCCTAGATATTACCCGACCGAAGCTGGGCAACCTGCAGAGCAACCTTTGCTGCTGGACCGAAGATCCTCTCTATACTATAGCAAGGGTAAGATGATGAGAACTCTTAATACCCTGTCATAACACGTCGGTCTGCATTTGGTGAGCCTCTGACTGGGCCCTCTAAGCCTTCAGCATCTTACAAAATAATGCGAACACCAGAGTTGCATCTGTCGGCACGGAAGGTGGAGGTGGAAGTCCCTCAGACAAAGCTAGAACATTCCTCTGAGCTAGAGGTAGACCCCCGAATGCAGCTGATAAGCCAATCAACAGAGAAGTGACTGATGCAGACCCTCGGGAAGTTGCAGATCTCTCAGAAACTGCTCCTCTCTGCTGTGATCGATTCTTAGGCGACATCCTGTGGCAAAACAAAAGAAAAGAATCAATATAGAACATGATAGAATATATTCAAAGAAGGACAGTTAAAGATCAAATATCAATATCAAGGAAGAACAGTTGAAATGAACAATAGAGTTTTTCTAGATGTGATTGAGTATTCTTAGCCTATAGCCTATATCCTATATCCTGAAATAGGCTCGTAATAGCACTCAAATCAGAGCACCACTATGAATCGCGCTAATTACGACCTCGAAGACCTGCATGGGCCACCACTAAAAATGTGTCATGACCAACACACGGTGTAGGGACGAGAGTAGTGAACAACGTCCAACCTATGCCGCAATATCGTCGATAGAATATTATTTGGGTAAACTATCTATCTATTAATAATGATCATCAAGATATATAATGACACTAAAGAAGTATGAATACTCAATCACAGATCTATAAGATGGAACAATCGTACAAATATGATATAAAGAGATGAAGAGTCAAATATAACTCACGAGACAAAGTAATAATAAATGAGTCATCTAATATAAAAAGAAATACTAATATCAAATGCTGGAGACAAATCCAGTAAAAAAACCTATCTATTGACATACAGGTACTGGGTCGTCTGTCTCAACCGGGATAAGACCCTCCTGAGCCAAAGTCTCTGGCTCTAAGTCAACTACGTCTTGAGGCCCGTAGTGAGTGGGATACTACTCCTCAGTGTCATCTGGAAAAAAAATATCCAGTCAGAAAAGGAGCAAAGTACACCTCTAACAGCAGTTTCAGTGAATGATAAAAACTATGTAACAGTAAATAGAGCGAATATACAAGATATAGTACAAGAGATATACCAAATAAAAATACAAAAATTAAATACAAAAAATGAGCATCATGGAAATGAGCAAGAAATACTATTACTATGTGAGTGAGTATCAGCTTCAACATGTGATCGGCTTGGGAACTTGCACAAGGATTAGGGCCTGGTTAATCATACGTGAGATGTATGATAAACACTCACAATGACATGCACAAGGAGGGTATGATCACATATCTCGACTAACACTCTCCGTCCCGACTGGTATAGTGGATCCAACCATGGTATGTTATGACACAGGATTTACTGGGTAGGTAGCTAGTCTCCCCAAGAATCGATGTCAGTACATATACAAAAAAAAAGAGGAACAAGACTTGCACAAGATACACCATAAATACCAAGGAATAATATCTTATGACGAGATGTGTCAAAAAATTAAGGATATCTACACTAAATACAAGAAACATAGGGGATATCATAAATAGAAAACTATCAGATAATGTACTTGCCTGAAATTTGGTAAACAGTATCAAAGATGTCTGGAACGGTACCTCGGAGACCTAAATATGGAATATTATATCAATATAATATTTTGGAATAAAAATAAGTTAAACTAGTCTAATTCTAGGTCATTAAGCCATTTATAGGTCAAAATAGTCAAACTAGGTCAACTCTGGGTCAAACTAGTCAAACTTGGTCAAACTAGCTATTTCTAGGTTGTATGAGTCAATCTCTAGGTTATTGGGTCCATACACTATGTAACTAGACTATACTAGCTATAGTATACTAGTATTATACCGTATCATAAGATACGTAATATCTAATATATGAAAATACTAGATAGATACACAAATAATATATACTAGTATTCTTAGCTAAACTAGTACTATGGATACCTTGGCTTGGAGTCAAACCTGGTATCACACTACCCATCTTGACCCAATACCTTGAGTCAACTCCATTACCTTACCTTACCTTACCTTACCTTACCTTACCTTACCTTGGTAACACAAGGTAATACCTATTAACTAGTTAATCTAACTAACTCATATATGTATACCAATATATATACTATCATATATAACTATTAATCATGAGTAATAATATCTATGAAATAAGTATATCATCCCACATCAATATACAAGTTAACATAAACCACCAAATAACTAACTTATACTAACATCTAATAATCTAACTCACAACTACTAACTAACTAACATTAGTAGTTAACTATAAAGTAACATGAAAACATATATATAACTAACACTAACTTATAACTAACACTCACTTAACTTCAAATCAAAACCTCACTAACATATCTAACCAAACACCAGGCAACTCAACCCTCAAAACCCGACCCCCCTTATGCTTATTGTTGTTACCCCTAGCAGTCTTGTTGTTGCTGCTCTCAGCATGTTGCTGCTGCTTTCAGCATGTTGCTGCTACTGCTGTTCTCACTACCTGTGGACCAAGTGTACAAGATCGAGTTTGCCTCCTCTGTCTAATGAGCTAATGTGCATACTTGTGTGTGTCACGCCTCGATCTCCCGCAGGCTATTTCTGCCGTTCCTCCTAGGCGGGAATCACCCTCGCCAGCGCTCCCGCGGAAGATCGCTTTGACCCATCCGGGCGTGATGCCACACGAGCGTGATCCACGCCCGTGCAAGGCCGTGGTTCGTTGGCTGGCGGTAAGAGTTCTAAGCCACAGAGTCGCACAGATTGTCCGAGTGCAGCGGAGTCATGAACGCATAGGCGATCGGTAACAAGTTCACTGAGTCGACAATATAGCGAAGCATTGAAACACAAGTTGAAGTAAAACAACTCTTTATTGATATAAACATGTGTTACAGGCGGCGTATAGCCGAGATTACAAGTCGCTCAAGCCTCTCTCTCTGAAACAGTAAAAGCGTGCCAAGTGGCAACAATTTATGAAATGATTGTGTAGGCGATGTTCACAACATTATGTCTTGTATATGTGCTTCAGTTTTGGACGTGCCGCTGCTTCGGAGTATTCTCCACACCTTAGCACGCACGTAGGAGGCAACCGCACCGAACGAGGTTCTCCCACACCCAGCATACAAACTGGTGGATTATCATTACATTGAATGCACTGGTGGGGAAGCTACTCGCCCGCTCGACAAATCCAAACACGTAATACAGGTTCCGTGCACAAGTATTAAGTTGTCTTTCTAGTTGCCTTAGGATCAGTTTCATGCAAGATTTGAATAGCCTAACTCGTGTGGCAGTGCACCGTACGACATGAGAGGAAACACGGCGAGACTTACCAACTTACCATTTTACCTTCCCTGTCCAAGGCAAATCTTATTAATTCAAGCACGGGCATGTATGAACATTCAGGCGATAGCATATGCAAACATTGAGTATGGTTATATTGTTCAAGTTTAAACACACGAGGTGGACATAGTCAAGGATAAAGGTAACATGCAACGAGAGCACACGATGAACACACGATGCGCTGCAAGTTATCCCATCCGCACACGATGACTAAGCCACAAGTTTAATTACACACGATGAACACACGATGAACACACGATGCCAAATTCACACGATAAACACACGAGGCATTGCAAGCATATACACACGATGATCACTGGCTTGATGCCATTATGGACTAGTCAAGGACATGGATAACATGCAATAAGAAAACACGAGGAGCTCATAAAACACGATACGCTGCAAGTTACCCAGTTCGCACACGATTGACTATAAACACGAAGTCTGCCCGGATCGGATCGGTGCCAGTGTCCCAGCACCATGTGCAAAACTTATATCCTTGTGCACAAGTTGTCCATGATCGAACACGATTATTAATTCATACTTCATGCAGTTAAGGCAACACGAGCACACAACAAGCAGTATTGCATGATTCATTTAGCCATTGGATATACACAGTCTCCTGGGCTGATGTAAGCCCGCTCGAGGGAGACTTGCAGAGATCCGAATACCTGAATGAGTCTTGCCACAGGAGTATGATTCATTTACTTGACATGATGCAGTCCCCTGGATCGGGAACTGCCTTGGCGACCTAACGGTCCCGAATACTTGCGGGTTCATTCAGGCACGGAACGACCACGTAGTAGTCTTCCGGGGTTTGGATGAAAATATGGCAACTTCAAGCAGACAAGCATGCGTTTCTTAGGAACATAAGCAATACGTTTCCCGAAGGTAAGCCGAGAGTTAGATCGTTAGGGGACTTGGCATGCGAGGGTCTGAATATAAGCAGTATTTCAATTCCATGTTCTAGCATAAGCAATACAGGTTGGGATTATTCCCTTAGCTAGGTGCGTTGGATTCTTATTAGCATGCAGGGGTAAATCACCTAGCGACTAGCATGAATATTCCATATTTTTATGTGTGCTGGCTAAGCAAAGACAAGCTCACCGCAGCCACCCACCTTAGCGATGATTCGCCTCGGTAGAGCGATACGTCAAGCGAGCCTTTGAAAGCCTAAGCCGGATTCCTGTAGGGGCAAGTCTGGATATCCTTTGCTTCTTATTTGAGGCAAAGCGGGTCGGGACAGTTACACTTTTTCTGATTGAGTCGGTAGTCCGCTAGAACGGAACGGGGTGTTACATCCTACCCAACTCAAAAAAAGTCTCGTCCTCGAGACTTACTAAGGATAAGCAGTAATCTTCGGTTGATGCAGTCCTAGACAAGTTGTTGTACTTGTTTTATTTGGATATTCACTTGCACAAGCATCAAAATTAGCATATCGCTTAGTCTGGATCGTGCGCACTTTCAAAGTGCACTTCTAGCGTGAGCACATCAACCAGCTTAGTGATAGCGAAGTCTTAGCACTCGAGTTTCACCTTTTCTTAAGTCTTGGATGGTACACTAGTTCAAGGCATCCCTTGGATAGATGCATTCAACAAAACTTAGAGTTAGTGAAATCGGACAAGCTACTAGCGATACTCTCAAGAGTTCGTACAGGTTGGCACAAAGGCCACTCGCAGCACAACAACATACAAGCAAGCATTTCATATCATTCAAAACACATTTTGAAAGTATTTAGACTTATTATTGGAACATCCCATCGAGGCATTGAGAGAGAGCGAGCATATAACCTACGAACGAGCTTTCGAAACTGAGATATCGAATCGAAGTCCAAAGGCGTAGAAGCCAGGCTCTGATACCAATATGTCACGCGCCGATCTCCCGTAGGCTATTTCGGACGTTCCCGCTAGGCGGGAATCACCCTCGCCAGCGCTCCCACGGAACGATCGCTTTGACCCATCCGGGCGTGATGCCGCACGAGCGTGATCTACGCCCGTGCAAGGCCGTGGTTCATTGGCTGGCGGTAAGAGTTCTAAGCCACAGAGTCGCACAAATTTTTCGAGTGCAGCGAAGTCATGAACGCATAGGCGATCGGTAACAAGTTCACTGAGTCGACAATATAGCAAAGCATTAAAACACAAGTTGAAGTAAAACAACTCTTTATTGATATAAACATGTGTTACAGGTGTCGTATAGCCGAGATTACAAGTCGCTCAAGCCTCTCTCTCTGAAACAGTAAAAGCGTGCCAAGTGGCTACAATTTGTGGAATGATTGTGTAGGCGATGATCAGGCGATGTTCACAATATTATGTCTTGTATATGTGCTTCAGTTCTGGACGCGCCGCTGCTTTGGAGTGTTCTCCACACCTTAGCACGCACGTAGGAGGCATCCGCACCAAACGAGGTTCTTCTGCACCCTACATACAAACTGGTGGATTATCAGTACATTGAATGCACTGGGGGGGAAGCTACTCGCACGCTCGACAAATCCAAACACGTAATACAGGTTCCATGCACAACTATTAAGTTGTCTTTCTAGTTGCCTTATGATCAGTTTCATGCAAGATTTTAATAGCCTAACTCGTGTGGCAATGCGTCGTGCGACATGAGAGGAAACACGGCAAGACTTACCAACTTACCATTTTACCTTTCCTGTCTAAGGCAAACCTTATTAATTCAAGCACGGGCATGTATGAACATTCAGGCGATAGCATATGCAAACATTGAGTATGGTTATAATGTTCAAGTTTAAACACACGAGATGGACATAGTCAAGAATAAGGGTAACATGCAACGAGAGCACACGATGAACACACGATGCGCTGCAAGTTATCCCATCCACATACGATGACTAAGTTACAAGTTTAATTACACACGATGAACACACGATGCATTGCATGCCAAATTCACACGATAAACACACGAGGCATTGCAAGCATATACACACGATGATCACTGGCTTGATGCCATTATGGACTAGTCAAGGACATGGATAACATGCAATGAGAAAACACGAGGAGCTCATAAAACATGATGCGTTGTAAGTTACCTAGTCTGTACACGATTGACTATAAACACGAAGTCTGCCCGGATCAGATCGGTGCCAGTGCCCCAGCACCGTCCGCAGAACTTATATCCTTGTGCACAAGTTGCCATGATCGAACACGATTATTAATTCATACTTCATGCAGTTAAGGCAACACGAGCAGACGACAAGCAGTATTGCATGATTCATTTAGCCATTAGATATGCACAGTCTCCTGGGCTGATGTAAGCCCGCTCGAGGGAGACTTGCAAAGATCCGAATACCTGAATGAGTCTTGCCACAGGAGTATGATTCATTTACTTGACATGATGCAGTCCCCCGGATCGGGAACTGCCTTGGCGACCTAACGGTCTCGAATACTTGCGGGTTCATTCAGGCACGGAACGATCACGTAGTAGTCTTCCAGGGTTTGGATGAAAACATGTCAACTTCAAGCAGACAAGCATGCATTTCTAAGGAACATAAGCAATACGTTTGCTCGGACCCGAAGGTAAGTCGAGAGTTAGATCGTTAAGGGACTTGGCATGCGAGGGTCTGAATATAAGCAGTATTTCAATTCCATGTTCTAGCATAAGCAATACAAGTTGGGATTATTCCCTTAGCTAGGTGTGTTAGATTCTTATTAGCATGCAGGGGTGAAACACCTAGCGACTAGCATGAATATTCTAGATTTTTATGTGTGCTGGCTAAGCAAAGACAAGTTCACCGTAGCCACCCACCTTAGCGATAATTTGCCTCGGTTGAGCGATACGTCAAGCGAGCCTCTGAAAGCCTAAGCCGGATTCCTGTAGGGGCAAGTCTGGATATCCTTTGCTTCTCATTTGAGGCAAAGCGGGTCAGGACAGTTGCAATTTTGCCGATTGAGTCGGCAGTCCGCTAGAACGGAATGGGGTATTACAGTGTGCACAGTCCCTAGCAATCCGACTGCTCCAAGCCCACTGTGCATACTTGTGTGCACGGCCCCCTTAGCTAAATATGACAACGAATCAAACACTAATCGGTGCACCTTCAAAAATAGTCCAAATGTGAATCTAATTAATCCCCACACTCCTCGTTAGTCCCCATCAATGCAATATGTCAGTCCATATACATCACTAACAGTGCACATGAACTTTCCTACTCTCCATATGACAACCAACACACTCAATACAATAGAAATATAACTATAATATATATATATATATAACAACTATAAATACAATACTCTAATAACTATAACTAAAGTAAATTAAATTAGAATGCAAAGTATCAAACATGTGGAGTGTACCGCACCCGTATCACACTCAATCTATGATACGCTTGCGATACGGCTCCACCACAACACCAAACGTATCTCGAAGGACACGAGCAAGTCTAGAATCACAATTAGAAGTACTACGAAGAGCTAGATACTCAACTACGTACCCGTGTCAAAATATGACATGGTCAAACCCCCGTGTCGCAAGAAAACCCCCAAATCAACCCTAATCACCAAATTGTCGTGATACGGCCTACACGTATCCAATTATGGACACGACACTAGTCTCATACAATCAAAAACATCTCAATTTGGTCTAATTGACCTATTGAACATATGATGTACCAATCTCGAAATTCTCCCAAAATTGACACAAAATACCACATAACTTCCTCAATATGCCCCCTATGAACCTAATTCCACTTCCTATGGTAGCCTTAGTATATGGGAGGATTCTTAATAATTAAACTACAGATTTATAGTCTAATTAGAGAGAGAAAACTGAATTATACCTATTAGAAGATGGATTTCCAATGCAAGTATCCAAATGAGTGTCAAGAGCCTTCAACTTGTGCTCCTTCCTCCTCCCGGTAGATCATTGCCTCCTTCTTGTTCCAATAGCCTCCAATCGTGGGTAGAGAAGGAATTGCGAAGGAATTTAGGTAGGAATTGGTGTAGGGATGAAGGAATTTGGATAAAAAAATTCTAAATCTAGAAATGAGATGAATGGATGAAGAGAGAGTGTCTCTCTCCTCCCACTACTATGGCTGGCCTTGCCCCTACTCCAAGTTACTATAAAAATTTCATAATATCCTTTGGGGCTTTTCATAAAGGAATTAATTAAGGAAGGAAGGTTCTAATCCAATTGGTTTATCTAATTAAGCCATCCTCCTTATGAATGGGCTTGATTGTTTGGCTCAATCTAACTAGAATTAATATTGGTCCATGAGTCTAATCTAAACTAGTTAGATCCACTAACATAAGTCCAAAATCAAATATAATATCTAATAATAAATAAATAATACAATAAATAAATATTCAACAAGCACATATTTAACTAATTATAAAATGACCAAAATACCCTTGCTAGAAAATATGGTAGTGACACAAGTCGACCTAGGGGTGCTTTACCTTTATACCATCATTATGAGCCTGGGTAGACCGAGCAAATAGATTTTTTGGTGTTGCTTTTTCTCCCTGTACTGGGATTCTTACAAGAACTTTCTCTGGGTCGTTAGTGGAAGACTTTTGAGATCGACCTTGTCCGTTGGCAGCAGACTAGACACATGGGTCAGTTTTGTACAACTTTCCGTCAGGGGCACGCATAAGAGTTACCGGTGCCTGCTGACGGTCTTTTGGGTGAGCAGTCACTTAAGCTTGGTGAGCTCACACTGCCCTAGACTTCCTTATTCTAGCATGCACCAGTGCATAGTATAAAGAGTCCAAGTTTAAATTTTCCCCTTTTTCAGCATGGCCTATGGAGTCAGTGCTGCATGAGATTCGATCGAAGAACGAGCTTCTTTTGTTGTCCTGGCAGCATGCGGCCATCTGCCTGTGGCTGTCGACCAATGCCACATAGTCCTTCTTATGCGATATTTTCTGTGGCTACATAGAACGTGCATCAACACCCAAAATTCTAACATTATAGTATTTTTCTCTGCCAGAGTTTGGGTGCTGAGCAACTTTTCTCTCAGCCAAGGTTGCCGCATAACCAGAGGCTGCCTGGGTAGACGCGTGATATGCGTCTTCATCAACTGGGAGAGAGACAGAGAGTGCATGCTCTGAAGTTGGGTGAGGCACAACGGCCTTTGCAACCCATGTCTTGCGGCTCTTCTTAGGCTTTGCCAGCCTCGGTGAAGCACCGCCCTCAGAGATCATTTTCTCAAAGGCTTGATAGTTGAAGTGTACAACTAGCATCTTCTGGCTCGAACCCAGCTTCAATGCATCGGACTGCGTCACGACCTTCTCATCGGAGGAGAAGGTTCTCTTCAGCAGAGTCGCCACCTATTTGCCATCAGTGTAAGTTTGGAAAACTTTTGTTCAACAACAAAGAAAAAAGTACAAAGAAATTCTAGAAAGAAAATATAAATACAATATTTTTGATCTGGAGAATGTGACGATGGAGATCGAGTACTGCAGGAACTTTTTTACTCCATTGACGGTCCACCGAGAAAATAAAGATGCTCTCTTCTCTTTTCTCTCTCTTAGCTTGTGTGCACATATGTAGCTCGCCTGGGGGTATGGTCTCTAAAAAAAGGACCCAGGGAATGTCCAAGTTCCTCCTATTTATAGCCATCATAATGATGGGCTATAGGTGTCGCATAGGCCTCTGTTTGGTGGCCGCATATGGCTCCTTCAGCATAATACGGTTACAACTGTAGCCCAATACCATGAGCATGTTGCCATGTGGCCTCGGTTGGGATATGATGTTGATAAGATCTCGGGGTCATTCTCAACTCCGTTGTGTGCGTAAATCGGTTAGCTGGACATGTAATCAGCACCAACTGTGTGAAGATTTTTTCAGTCCTAACATAAAGATCTTGCAAGCTGAGAGCCGCATGGTATCGTAGACGCATAGAGTCGTAGCCGCATACGTACTCTCCTTTGGCCTTGGTCTTATGGATACTTCGGCCGTATGGCATTGTGGCCGCATGCGATCTCTCATCTTGCCTTAGTCAAATGGACACTTTGACCACATGATGATGAGTCTGCATAGAGTTGTAGACACATATGAGGAAACACGTGGCATGGCACATCTGACGAAGTTATTAATGCACTGATGTATTTTTTTTGTCATTTTATGAGCCGCCGCCTCTCACGATTCTCGAAGCTCTCTAGGTTATGAGTGGTGTGTCAGAACTTTTAACAGGAATTGAATATCGTGTTAGGGATCTCATGCGGCCCCTTACTTCGTGGCTGTTTAGGCTGTATGGAATCTTCTTATGCGGCTTCTAACGCCTTGGTTGTTCGGGTCGCATGGGCTTTATGTGGCTCCTCTTACTACACTAAAATGGTCATTTTGGAACGGATGAATTTTGTTCCAAAAAATATTAGAAATGCCTTTATTGCGTGCCTATTTTTTGGCTGCCAAAATTCTTGGAACGGAATAAAAGCGTTCCAAGGGACGATTATTGGAACACTTTATATGCGTTCCAGTGTTGGAACACCTACAGAGCATTTCTAATAAATAGTTCCAAGAGATAATTTTTGGAACACATTATATGCGTGTCGGTGTTGGAAAACCAACAAAGTGTTCCTAACAAGTAACATTTCAAATTAATTTTTACGTACATACTAGAATGGATATATTGTATTCTAGTGTTGGAATGGTAGAAATGCGTTCCTATTAATTGTCCAGATTCTTTGAAATCCCAAACCTATAATCTGAATATATATATATATATATATATATATATATATATATATATATATATATATATATATATATATTAATGATGTTAAGATTTTATAATCTAAAGCTGATTATAATATAAATAAAAGTAAAAAAATATCAATAGCATAAGTACACGCAAAATAGATAAAGATGAATTTGGATAAACTAATAAAGGCAAAATGTCTTACACACACACACGCACGCACACACACACACACACACACACACACACACACACACACACACACATATATATATATATATATATATATATATATATATGGGTATTATTTCAAGTACGCAGGTGTAGTGGCGCTGCTTGGATATACGAGACATGATGTATGGAAAGGTAAGTACCTTTGTGGGCAAGAGAAAGAGCAAGAGTGTTGTATCGGCTTTGTGGCATTCTCCTTTGTGTCATTTTTATTTGGACCCTATCGAGAGCTTCGCTGCATATACTCTGATGTGTGCTTGGTACACAATACTTGACTTTCGCTGCAACTTGGTCGTTTCAATGATAACTATGATATTTGACATCATCGTCTTGTACGAGCGCAACTCTAGGCTCGTACGATATCACATCCCAATGAGAATGATTATCCTGCGGGAGCGCTGGAACGTGGTGATTCACATTCAGCAGGGACGATTGATCTTACGGGATATTGTGGCATGACAAATTGGTATCAGAGCGCCAATATCCAAAATCCTTTAAGTCCGTACGAATCTATCGCATTGCCCCTCTAAACCATATCGTGTTTCATTACTCAACCAACAGCTCCAATATGTTGCCATAATTCGTAGTCCGTGCTCGCTATCCTTCGATTCACCCATGCAACTCACATTCGCTTAGTTTTGGATCATACACATATTTAAGACGTCCCTGAAATATATGCAATTCAGCCGAGCTTAGCGATAGCAAATTTGGATAAGTTACAAGGATATATATATATATATATATATATATATATATATATATATATATATATATATATATATATATATATATATATATATATATAATGTTTAACAAAATTCTACTAAACTATGATGCTAACAAAATGTCCTAGTAATGTGAAAATAATTTATCTTCTCATTCTCTTTCTTCCTCATAGCTAATTCTCTATCGCTTTTTGATCAAACTCTTTCATTGTTGAGATGGACATTAGGCCTGAAAAGTCCAAAGGTCACAAAAAAATATTTAATGGCAAAAAAAATTAGAAAATAAAGAAGAGTAACTCTGTAAATCCATCCTAACTTTCAAAAAAAAAAGATATTTCACATGTTGAGGTTATATTCAATGTTCATAATATATATGGAATATATACAAATAATAGCATATTTCTCCATATGAATAAACACACTTTTCATTGATGATTAACACAACGACGATAACTTTTGAAGGCACTACTACAGAAGTATTAAATTATCAATACTAACACCAGGTATTTTACTCCTTCCCTTGTATATAATTCATATTTTATATTACACTCACTTCATATTAATGCTGGGCTGACAAAAGTTGTTTCCTATCACAATGGTGCAACTATTAGAGCGGAGGTTACACTTTCCCCTAACGCATCTAGCACATATCTGCAAGCAAAGGTAATATTGTAACACCATATATATATATTGATACATAGAGTGTAGAGGCTGTAGGTTAGAGTGCAGATGCTGCAGGTCCAAGTGCAGAGCCGAGCAAGTTCCGGTGGACACAAGGGCAGAGCTAGTATTTTAGGTTATCCCGGGCTGAACTTAAAATGTACTAAATTTTTTTGGCTTGGCATAATAAATTAGAAACTATAGCTTGAAGTTATCATTCAGGATATCACAATAGTTCAACATTAGAATTATGGGACTTTGGATTTTAGGATACTAGTATAACACCGACTTTTAACTTGACTGCAAATTAACACTTGAATACAAGTTAAACCAAAGACAGAAACCAAAGACACTAATTGTGGGGCCTTGCATCTTATGATTCCTAGTATAACACTGACTACAAGTATCAGGGCTTTGGATCATAGAAAATTTCTCTCCATATTAGAGATGTGATTTGGAACATAGTAATAAAGAAGACTGAACTCAAATTGCCTAATATCAAAGATAACTACCCTGAATTGACCAGGCAAAACTACTTTCCAGCATATCAAAAAGCAGAGAAATACTCGGTAAATATCTACCTAAACTTGAAATCAGTATATAAGCTCTATAAAAAATCTCTATACCCATGATTACCATAAGTTGAAAATAAAACTCAAACTAAGATTCCTAAGAACATCCAAACTCAATTAGATAAACACCTAGATTACTTGAAGTAAAAAAAGACTTCTAAACATACACCCAGTTTTTTAATTTTGGATTGTTCTTAGTAAAATAAGACACCTAAATTAATATGGGGCTTTGTTAACTGATACTAATATACTATTAGTTAACAGTTTTCGAATATCAAACTTCTGGTTGTACTTAGAGATTTCAAGTTTTCAAGTACTGAGAGTTAGTTAACTGATAGTTTGATACTAATGTACTATCAGTTAACATTTTTCAATTTTCAAGTTCAGATTTCATATCTAATTATCCTAAAGATGAAAATTTTCAATTTTTAATTTTCAAGTTTTTAATTATCCTAGAATGCAAATTTTAAGTATCACCGGTTTCCTAAATATGCAAAGATGAACAAATTTTCAAATCTAGTTATCCAAAGTACTTGAAAACTGATAACTAAAGTACTTGGTTAAAAAAAGATAAATAATTAACAAAAGTCTAGAACCCGCAGGTGCATTTCAAAATATCCAAAAGTCTAGAATGAACAAGATAACTAAAAGTCTAATAACCAGAAGATAAATAATTAAGAAAGCCTAATTTTCATATCGGGAGCAAGAGCATGTCAACATTACTAGAAGTCTAGGATGACCAAAATAATAATGCAAAACAAAGAAGAATAACAATTAACAAAAGTGAAATAAGAGGCTCTGCTTACAGTAGCAATCTATTGGGTTGCCTAGGATTTTGTTATTAGAATTATATATTTATCTCTATTATCTATATATGCTAGCCTTTATACAAGAGAATGCATCATGTGTTGTTTGGTTATGAGCAGCAAGTCAAGATACAGCATAAGATGAGTTACAACGTAACATAATATGTTGCACCCTTATAGTAGGCTAAAAGTAAAACATGTTACTGCATTCAATATTCAAACAATAATTATGAATAAATGTAAAGAGTCCTGTGGGTGGCAGAAAAGAGAATTGGAAATAGCTGATTAATTAAACCATGCAAGGCCCCAACCAAGCCATTTAGAGCTACAACAAATGAAAGATATGGATCAGAAAGAACACTAGCTACCTGAAAATTAATAAAAGATCTATCTGTAAATAAAACATAGTTAAAGTTATATCGTAATATCAAATAAGAGATGATAGGTTCACATGCCCTATTTTTTTACAAATTAATTAGATCTCTTGTAGAAAGCATGATAGGAAGAATTAAAGGAAAAACACAAAATCATCACCAACAAAGAATCTTCCAAACTAAAATCCAGCCAGCACACTCAAATAAAGCACAAGGTATTTGATGTATTGTTAATCATTAGAAAAATTACGATAGAAAAAATACTCACATGTCACTCTTTCATAAATTTGATGTGTGATTTGGGCCACACAAGAAATTCTCCAACTCTTACGTCTTTAATTATTTTTGTATCGGGAGTTTCCTTGTAGAGCTTGGCGAAAAAAATCTTTCAAACACACATGCATACCTTCGTTTCATATTGAGAGTCTAGGCGATAATTATGACAATTATCTTGATGCATTGGATCAGTTACTTTTTTTTGCAATTGCAACACAATTCCAACACCATAAATAGCTTTTATATGCATCCATGAGGTTGTAAGCAACACCATAAATGGCTAATGGAATGATCATGACCACCATAATTAATAGTATTTTAATTAAGACACACACACACACACATCCATATAAACCATCCTCACTATTTGTATTTATTTACTGAGATAAGCTACAAGAAATAAGTAATGAGCATTTATACTTGAAATATACATAGATCCACTAAAGTGAAAAATTCAACTTTTAGAGGGAAACATGATACTACTTTAGAGCATTTATAGCGCATTTGTAGCTCAGTGTACTAGATTTGGACCTTCAATTTGGTGCATATGTGATTATACAGTATTATTTTTAGGTTTATTACTAATTAAATATCCTTCCAAGTCAAGGAAGGAATTGAGTATCGGAATATCATTATCGCCAAGGAGCCATAAAGAATAGATGAACATCTCTCCAATTTGTCATCATCTACAACTGATTACTTTAGTAAGACTAGCCATAAAGAACACACGAATATATCTCCAAGTTGTTATCATTTACTTTTAACCTCCGTATCCTGAAATTTGAGCTTAAATGTTGTTATTAGGTTAATTTGGGACTATTGAGATTTTTCCACAATTTTTGGTTAATTAAAAACTAGTAACAATAATTTCCTAGAAATTTCAAGAATTTATTTTAGGGTCAAACATAATTAAAAATATCCTAAACTTTTGTTTTAGGTTCAAAATAATCAAACATATTTTTTAGAATTTTTTGAGAATTTTCTGATTATTTTTAGCATTATTTTGAGTTAATTATGCAAAACTGAATTAAAAACTATTTTTCAGAAAAAGAAAACCCTAATAAAACCAACCAACCCAGTTAGTAGCCAGCCTGGCCCACTGTCAGCCATAGCAGCCAAGACAGCGGGGTCCAGCGGTCAGTAAGAGAGGGGGTAGCAGGTGTGAGTGAGCCGGGTCCCCGAGCCGAGTCTGAATTCGACTCGGACTCAGTCGAGCCAAGCCGGGCTGAACCTTGGTCGTTTGATCTGAGCAGGCAACAGCGGATTACTGCCACGTGGCGCACTGCAAGCCACGTCTCATTCTCTCCTCTCTCTCTCTCTCTCTCTCTCTCTCTATATATATATATATATATATATATATATATATATATATATATATATATATATATATATATAGTATTCAGGTTATAATTTTTAGGGTTTTTCTTTTAGCCAATTTTGAGGAGTTGTCATCTAGGGTTCCTTCATCTTCCAGAAGTCATTACTCATAACTCTTGACTCCAAATATGGTCCAGTTTCTTGTGCTATAACCATATATGTAATTTGTTTCACAAAATTTTAAATATTAAATTCTGAAAAATTCATAGAGTATAGCATATCCAAAAATAGTTATGTCTCGGTGTTTTACGATTTTGGGAGAACCAGCAATCAGAATCATGAACCCTTTGATTTTTGGAAAGATAATGTCGAGATAATTGACATATGTTTTTCCTAAAATTTAATACAGAATATTTATATGCTGTTAATTCTGTAGAACTTCTAGGTTAGCAATCAACTACAGTTGCACAATACAATTTTATATGTGTAATAATTTCCAAACAAATTTGAATTCGGATGAGCTATAATTCAAGTATGTTTATGATGCTAAAATCTACAGGAAATCATGCATGAAAGTCGAGTTTGCATCGATTGACTTTTTAGTCGACATATCGCCTCGATCTGCATGCCATGAGTCTCGAGTGGATAAAATTTAGTTTCTTTGAAAAAATTTAGGAATTAACCTAAAATAAGAATAATAAAATTAAAATATGATTTTAGAGTATTTTTTAGAATTAAATAAATTAAAATAACTTATCTCTTGACATGGTAACATATCATACGTAGGATTTGGACTCTGAATTGGGACATGATCCAACCATAGCTAAGGACCACAGGCGAGTACATTTCCGTGATTACTTTTAGTGCTTGATAATGCATTCTTAGTATTTATTATTTGATTCTTGATACTTGTTACACGGATTAGTTTGATGGATTCTGGTTATGAGATACGTGACTATTTTGGATTATTGTTATTTTTTCGTGACTGGTTTAGAATCTATGTTGTACTTGTAGGGAGGGAAAATACTTAGTGGACGTGTGAACTACCATTTCCATCCCATGGTCTTACTGGAATAATAGCAGTCATGCACGACACGTGTGGTTTGTCGAATTTTACCCCTTAGTCGTTCACATGTCAACAAGGTATTTCAAATCACATAGAGTAGTTTGTTCCTATCTGTTCTTCCATACATTATAATTATTTCCTATATTGCTTGGAGATATTGTACTACATTTTTGCCATGACAGGACTTTAGCATTTAGTTATTCTGGTTGCCTTATTATTATTTCAATTTTGTTGCTATCATATATTCTTTATTTATTGTCTAATAGCTTCTACCATGTGTTGGAACTATTTTTACTGTGATGTACTCGTTCCTTTTCTGACTGGATAACCATATTTTAGGTTACTACAATGAGGATGTGATACCTACATATTATGGACTGTATATTAGCGACATAGCTGAGCCTGATCTTGCCCTTCAGGAGGATCATAGAGAGTTAGCAGCTCAGATACCGTCTGCAATGGAGTAGTTTAGTAGAGTAGTTGGTTTCGTTAGTTATTTTGGACCGAATTATTCTCTGGCAATTTTTCTAAAGTATTTTGAATTTTTTACTTTGGATATTTAGTTTTTGGGAAGACTTCTTGGACCTGCATTGAGACTATTATTTCATTATTATCTTAGTGTATTCATTTAAACTAGTGCCTGTGATTGAGTATAGTGTGGAGATGAATATATGTTGTGAGTTATAGATTATACTTATAGCTTATTGTACAACGTTTTACCGCAGACACTGCGGCGTAGGCTGGACGTACCCATGACTCATGCCCAAATCCAGGGTGTGGGTTGTGACACTACTTCAGTTAGACTTGTAAAATCAAAAAAGAAAAAATTAGTCATGGTCCGTAAGAAATGCATATAAATTGCAAATGTCTAGTGATGTGTTTTAGAAACAACTATAGCAATTGAAAACTCATATCTATGAAAGTTCTAAAGAGCATATATACACCAATTAGCCATAAAAACAAGATCCAGATCAAATAACTCAACATATAACCTTTATTATTCTGTTTTTATCATTATTTTAAAAAATAGCTACCGGTTTCCCTCTAGCCCTCTAGGAACCATGTTCCCAAATACATCGGGTTCTTAATCCTGGCTATAGGTCGATCAAGATCTTAAAATTAAGTTCAACAAAATATCAACCAAAATTGTAATAAAAAAGCCTATAAATCAATTAATTGTCAAACCGAAGCATACATGAGATAGTCATTATAGGATTAAGTATGAATTCTTCCTACATGACATGAAACAAACATACGCTCCACTCTTAACTGAGCTATAATCCCGAATAGTATACTAATTAAGCCTACCCCCATCAAATCACGGTCCGGGGAAAGTACCTACCATGTTCCCACACAAGTGTTGTCAGTAATAGTACAAAAGGAAGTATCTCCAATAAATAATGAATATGCATGTTCATGAAGTAGAACTTGTTCCTTTGCTTAAATGTGCTTTCTTGTTGGTCTTGTCCATACTGACACATAAAAGAAATTATTAAGATAAAGTCTAGATCTATACATGACTGTTAGGATTTACATATTTTGGGTACTCTCTTCTCTCTTATTATTTTGTTTGGGAGTTTATGGTTTTTTAATATCTATCCATGGCGACTAAGATCATATAAGCGAGCTGCGTGTATGGTGTTATGATGTATTAGGAACTAAGATAAGAGACTGCCTACTGAGTATACAAGGTTACAAGTTAGAATCAGGGGAGTGCAAACCAACTGAAACTTAGTCTAAGACTCAAAAGACAAAACCAAATTCTCTTTCTTCTGTTAAGACATATATGCCACCAAAGCAATCACTGTTGATATGACAAAACCAATATATATTAATAAATATATCAATTACTACACCAAAAATATGTTCACCACTCTATTTAGTATTTACCAAAAATATGTCAATCACCAAAAAAATGTCAATTACTGCACAAAATAAAATAAAATAATGTGTATAAAAAGTTGGGAAAATAATAAAAATATAAAAAAATTAATCTATTATTCCATATTCAACCTTAAATTACACTATAATATTCAAAATTTACAATATTAGGTTCCAATTTTACGGATCTAACAAACAAACAGAAAATTCAAAGAGAAACACAATGTAGTTTGCAATCAAACCAAAAAAATGCAATGGGAAAATCAACAGAAGAAACTAATTGGTAATAACTGGAAGGCACAAGCAAACTGATTGGGAAAACAAAATTCTTTATGGCTTGAATCCAGAACTGTCACGCCCCAGTCCCAAAAATATACGAGACCAGGCCACGTGGCATTGGCCAGCTGATACGACTCCGAAGGATATTCTAATTTAATGGATCCTAACGAAGCATGCTACACTGTCCTAAAATACTAACAAGTCTAATATGCTAATATATAGCAGGCAATGTCTAATCTCATCCACAGAATACCATATCATAATGCTAAAACAAAATACTGGTAAATAAAATACAAGAGTCTGAATATCCATAATACATCTGAAGTAGTCTGGTGGGGACAAACCCACTGAAATACAGAAATGGAAATAAAGTGCAGAAAGAAGTAAGATAACTAGACTAGAGTATCAACTAGCTAGATATGAAAACTCTAGTCCGATGTAGCTGCATACTCAAATTATGGGAACTCCCCTGGAAATGCCTTGAAGTCCTCAATCAAGAATCCTGTCTCTACTCCTGCTCTGTAGATGGTCGGGTACAAATGCTCGTCCGGATCTGGAAGAGAACCAGGTCCTCAGAGGGACGTAACAAGATACAAAAATGCATGCCATAAAGTAAATACTGTGTAAACTCAAGGGTAATCTAACCAGCTAAGTGAAATGCACTTTGAAGACAACCCTGGTACGTATGGGTAGGTGAAAGGTATAAAGCATAGCATCAAGCCAGAGGCTAAGTACCTGGCATTATCTGTAAACTGAACGCCAGGAGTATATCCTGACTACATCACCGATCATGATAGCGCACAGCTAGTAACCTCTGCTGGATGTATCGACAAGCATATATGCCCATAACCGGGAACCTGAGCCCATAACCGGGTAATACATGGCCCATAACATGGTAACACTGAGGCTCACGGCCCCGCAGTTTACTCTGAAACTACGACGACCAAATGTTTGTCCCATACGCCTACTAATTGTCTTTTCCGTCCAATGTCAATGTATAAGTCGCAATTGCGACGTGGACACCTCATACTATGATGCAAGTCGCTACTGAAATAAACAACTAAGCTAAATATCGTCACACGTGATGCTCATGCTGATGGCCAGTCGATCATGAAGCACGCGTCCCTACATGAACTCACTCTGTGACGGGTTAAGATACGTGTCAAGGCCTGGAAAATTATATTGATAACTCCTCAACTTTAGGTGGGTCCACTAGACACTAGGTCAGACACAAGTCCTAACGTCAACGCCTTCGTTGACTGCACCCGAGTCTTCTCGGACGCGCACAGTTAATAATAAAGCAATAGATTATGCAACTAGATAACATCTGCATTTAAACAGTATCAACAAGGTATACTTGCCTGGAACTCTGGTGTTCACAAGCAATGCTCCGGAACCAGAAGTCAAGGTAGCACCGTCTCGGATGCCTACGAATAGATAACCCAAAATTATAATTTACTACATTGTACTAGCATAACTACTTATGCTAACATAGAGCAGGTATACATACACAACACCTATATATGTATCTGCATTAAATAATTTAATAACATACATACATATTTTCAATTATGTATTTAGACATATTTATATTTATTCATTATACATATATATATACATAACAACCATAAATATATTTATATAGTATAACACTTATATACCTATATACATAATACATATATAACTAATACAATACATGACATATCTACATATATACACAATTACACATATATACATAAGTCACACACACACACACACACACACACACACACACATATATATATATATATATATATATATATATATGTGTGTGTGTGTGTGTGTGTGTGTGTGTGTGTGTGTAGTAATAATACTTTATATATTATATATACTTATAGGTAAGAAATAATAATAAAAATATCTATACATTATATATACGTAATTATAAATTTACATAGAATATATATTTACATATATTTATGTACATAAGTACACAACATAAAATACATATATATTTACATATATTCATATATTTATTTAATACACACCAATATACACAAAGTATATATATATATATATATATATATATATATATATATATATATATATATATATATATATATATATATATATATATATATATATATATATATACCCACATTTATATACACCAATATATATATTTATTTATATACACAAATATATATATATATATATATATATATATATATATATATATATATATATATATATATATATATATATTTATAAGTATACACAAAATAATAAATATACCAATTAATATATTTATGTATATATACCACATAATATAAATATATAACATACCAATACATATTTATTTTTATATGCACTATATATAATAAATATATAATAGAGTGTAGTAACATACTAATACATAAAATGTACTTATAAAATATATATACGTACACACATACATATATATATATTTATATACTTATACATAATAGATTATTAAATATATAATAAGGTATTAAATACATGTATATAGTATATCTCTAGTATATATATAACATATACAAAATACAGCATATATATATATATAGAATACTGTTTATACAGTGGTATATATATAATATACAGAATACGTATTTAAATACTAAGTAGAATACAGGACATATATATATATATATATATATATATATATATATATATATATATATATATATATATAGGTATATACACAATGCAAACCCAAATATACCATGTATTTATATTATATTCGTATATGTATACGTACAGGAGTGTAGGAGGGGTCGAGGGGGATCCGCCGGACTGGCCGTCGTCGGCGTGGGTGGCCGGGCGGAGCTCCGGCAGTGCTCGGGGAGGGTTGGCAGCAGCAGCAATAGCCTGTGGTCGACGGTGTTGCGGGGGCGGCCAGCTGAGGCGTCGACCGGGGCCGAGACTTGGCGGGGACGGAGGAGGCTGACTGGGGAGGAGGTCGGTTGAGTTGGGCGGCCGGGCGAGCTAGGGTGGCGGAGCAATCGAAGCTCGGGTGGTCGGCTCGAGCTCAGAGAGGGAATTTTGTGGGTTGAGGATGGTGGAGAGGGAGGTGGCTGTGGGCGGAGCACTGGCTGGGGGCGGTGGTGGTAGGTGGGGGAAGGGTCCTGAAGGGGGTCGGGTCATTGCGGGGGTGGACGAAGGCGGTGGCTGGCCGGGAGGAGGCGGCGGAAAGCTCGGGCAGGGGTTTGCTGTGGGCTGAGGGTTTTTAGAAACTAGATTTTAGTTTAGGATTTCTAGGGTTGTGGGCCATTAATGTGAGGTGACATATAGTATATGTAGGTGAGAGAGTGGGGGGGCTGCCTTGGGATTAGGGCCGGCTGGGTGTTATTTTTGGGGATTTGGAAAGACTTCATCATGATGAGGGGAGGGCTAGGATTGAGGGATTCAAAATGTAGGATGGAGATATGTCCCCAAAAAGTAATGT
The DNA here is from genome assembly GCA_036927795.1 of Iris macrosiphon. NCBI lineage: Eukaryota > Viridiplantae > Streptophyta > Magnoliopsida > Asparagales > Iridaceae > Iris > Iris macrosiphon. The sequence goes on along the minus strand of JAYESA010000014.1, from coordinate 100,875,795 downwards.
AGGTACATAAAAATAGGGGGGATTATGATGGACCGGTCAAGGGAAGGGGGTCTCATTCTTCATGGGGTTGGACCAATGAGAGGGGGGCACCTCACTGCAAATTTGCATAAAGGCCCATGAACAATTTAGAATTTGCACAAATTCTGGAATTGGGGATTTGATATGACAAAATACCATGTTTGATATTTTGTATTGGGCTAGAATGGTGTATAGTGATTTGTATGAGGCTTGTGGGTGTGTGTGTGGGTTTGGGTTGGAGTTGGGTCTAATTTAAGTGAGGTTAGGTCACTACATTAATTAATTTATAATTAATGCACCAGGTGTCTCTAAATTAATTTTATAAATGCAGGGGGTCTAAATTAGGTGGCACAAGCGTCATTGGAGTGGTAGGCTCAGAGTATAATAATGTCATGATCGAGGTTGGTCAAAACGGGTTGAGGTTGGATCTCAATTTCGATTGGAACGGACAACGAACGTAAATATATAATTAATTAAATTTACATACGGACGTTTGTAACGACTTTTGTGCGACTAAAATCAGGCACACAAATCAGTATCAGGGGGTTGCACAAGGGTCATTATGGTAGGTTAGTATGTCTAGGCCAAGTGTATGGAATTTGTTTCAGGGTAACAGCTAGTGTAGTATCCTGAATACCGGGACAATGGTAAGGCATCCTAAATAATAAAATCACTGCACAAATAAATAATATTATGCATAAAAATTCTAATTAGCACCAAAATAACCCTAATCTCTTTATCTAAGTTAATAAAAATAAATTTTTGGTCGTGGGGGTTTACAATCTACCCAACTTATAAGAATTTCATCCTCGAAATTAAAATAACACATAATAAGCTATACATTATCAAGCAATGCTACGGACATACCTAGGGCTGATGGGGCTGGCGTTTGTACTATCTCCCGGGCTCTATCGCTATATTGGGAACACTCCTGAGCTTGATGTTGGGTCGATCCGTACCTCAAGCACAGTCCTAGTCTTCTTCTATAATCTTTCTGGACATGTCCCTTCTTTCTGCAAAAGTGACACGTCGGTAGCTCCCTCTGCTGATATGGCACAATCTTTTGTTGTGTCTGCACTCCTGGATGGCGAATCGGTCCTCTTGCTTTGGGCTGAGCTCTGGCTGGTGCAGTCATGCTGGAATGTCTCGATCCTCTGCTAATAGCCTCCTGGATCCTCACCTCTGATAGGACCTCTTTATAAGAGATCATCGCCTGAGTAGTGGTATACCTCTACAGCTCGAAGGAAAGGCCGTGGTGGAATCTTCTGGCCTTTTCCATGTCGTTGGGGATCAGGGCTGTACCGAATCGGCTGAGTCGGCTGAACTCCGCGTCGTAGGTGTCCACGGTCAAGTTTTCTTGCTCCAGGTGTAGGAACTGGGAGTACAGGGCGTTCCTGACCGTAGCGGAAAAATACTTCGCATTGAAGTACTCCAGAAATTCCTTCCAAGTCTGCGTCCTGTCGACGCTACGCTTCATAGAATCCCACCAGTGATGGGCGTTGCCTGTGAGTTGGGCCCTCACTACGGTCATCCAGAGGTCGGGATGTAGCTGCGAACCCTGCAATAGCATCTCAGTGTTGGAGACCCAGTCTGAGATCTCCTCTGCAGTCTCCTTGCCCGAGAAGGTTCTCGGACCCATCTGTCGGAAACCTCGTACAGTGCCCACTGGCTGGACAGGTGCAGGTGCTGGTGCTGCTGCTTGGGCAGGTGCCCTCTCTAATACTGCCATCAGGCCCTGTCTCAGGGTCTCAGTCTGATGCCACTGTGCCTGCATCATCGTCTGAAAGAACTGCATCATCTGGGACTGTCCTTCTGCTGGTGGCATCTGGGGTGGAAACGGTAGAGGTGGTGGTAGTGGTACCTCCGGCTGCCTTATCGATGTCTCCTCGGATGTCGGCCTCTCGAACAGCGACATCGGCGTAGCCCTCGAGGTCTGTCCCTCGAAGTGCTGCATCGGGACCGTCTGGGATATCTGGCCTTCTGGCTGCTGCGTTCCGTCGTCGGAAGAGGTCTGATGCCAGTGTATCATCGGGGCCTGGGGGGTCACCTGTGCCTGTGGCTGAGGCTGCTTTCTGGGTGGTCCCTAGGACGTCTCCTCCCTCGGTGCGGGGGCTGATGGTACTATGGCACCAAGTGTCTCGCGTCTGCTGCGTAGGTTTATCTCGCTATAAGAGATAGAACTTTGTTAAAAGAGTACGGAATAACAAGCAGGATGCAGATATTTAATTTAATCAAATGTGGAGGAGGTTTAAAGGCAGAAAGTGGATGAGATCCATTAATTTCTATCCTATTGTAGGCTCGCTGGGCATGTTACCATACCACAAGCGATAAACATGACCTGCATGGGCCACCACTAAAACCATGTCACGCCCCAGTCCCAAAAATATACGGGACCAGGCCACGTGGCATTGGCCAGCTGACACGACTCCGAAGGATATCCCAATTTAATGGCTCCTAACGAAGTATGCTACGCTATCCTAAAATACTAACAAGTCTAATATGCTAATATATAGCAGGCAATGTTTAATCTCATCCACAGAATACCATATCATAATGCTGAAACAAAATGCTGGTAAATAAAATACAAGAGCCTGAATATCCATAATACATCTGAAGTAGTCTGGTGGGGATAAACCCACTGAAATACAGAAATAGAAATAAAGTGCAGAAAGAAGTAAGATAACTAGACTAGAGTATCAACTAGCTAGATATGAAAACTCTAGTCCGATGTAGCTGCGTACTCAAATCACGGGAACTCCCCTGGAAATGCCTCAAAGTCCTCAATCAAGAATCCTGTCTCTACTCCTGCTCCGTAGATGGTCGGGTACAAATGCTCGTCCGAATCTGTAAAAGAACCAGGTCCTCAGAGGGACGTAACAAGATACAAAAATGCATGCCATAAAGTAAATACTGTGTAAACTCAAGGGTAATCTAACCAGCTAAGTGAAATACACTTTGAAGACAACCCTGGTACGTATGGGTAGGTGAAAAGTATAAAGCATAGCGTCGAGCCAGAGGCTAAGTACCTGGCATTAGCTGTAAACTGAATGCCAGGAGTATATATCCTGACTACATCACCGATCATGATAGCGCGCAGCTAGTAACCTCTGCTGGATGTATCGATAAGTATATATGCCTATAACCAGGAACCTGAGCCCATAATCGGGTAACACATGGCCCATAACCGGGTAACACTGAGGCTAACGGCCCCGCAATTTACTCTGAAACTATGATGACCAAATGTCTGTCCCATATGCCTACTAATTATCTTTCCCGCCCAATGTCAATGTACAAGTCGTAATTGCGACATGGACACCTCATACTATGATGCAAGTCACTACAGAAATAAACAACTAAGCTAAATGCCGTCATACGTACTGCTCATGCTGATGGCCAGTCGATCATGAAGCACGTGTCCCTACATAAACTCACTCTGTGACATGTTAAGATACGTGTCAAGGCCTGGAAAGTCATATTGATAACTCCTCAACTTTAGGTGGGTCCACTAGACACTTGGTCAGACACAAGTCCTAACGTCAACGCCTTCGTTGACTGCACCCGAGTCTTCTCCGACGCGCACAGTTAATAATAAAGCAATAGATTATGCAACTAGATAACATCTGCATTTAAACAGTATCAACAAGGCAAGGTATACTTGCCTGGAACTCTGGTGTACACAAGCAATGCTCCGAAACCAGCAGTCAAGGTAGCACCGTCTCGAATGCCTACGAATAGATAACCCAAAATTATAATTCACTACATTGTACTAGCATAACTACTTATGCTAACATAGAGCAGGTATACATACACAACACCTATATATGTATCTGCATTAAATAATTTAATAACATACATACATATTTTTAATTATGTATTTAGACATATTTAAATTTATTCATTATACATATATATATACATAACAACCATAAATATATTTATATAGTATAACACTTATATACCTATATACATAATACATATATAACTAATACAATACATGACATATCTACATATATACACAATTACACATATATACATAAGTCACACACACACACACACACACACACACACACACACACACACACACAGATATATATATATATATATATATATATATATATATATATATATATATATATATATATAGTAATAATACTTTATACATTATATATACTTATAGGTAAGAAATAATAATAAAAAAATCTATACATTATATATACGTAATTACAAATTTACATAGAATATATATTTACATATATTTATGTACATAAGTACACAACATAAAATACATATATATTTACATATATTCATATATTTATTTAATACACACCAATATACACAAAGTATATATATATATATATATATATATATATATATATATATATATATATATATATATATATATATATATATATATATATATTTATTTATTTATTTATATATATATATATATATATATATATATATATATATATATATATATATATATTTATAAGTATACACAAAATAATAAATATACCAATTAATATATTTATGTATATATACCACATAATATAAATATATAACATACCAATACAAATTTATTTTTATATGTACTATATATAATAAATATATAATAGAGTTTAGTAACATACTAATACCTAAAATGTACTTCTAAAATATATATACGTACACACATACATATATATATATATATATAAATATATATATATATATATATATATATATATATATATATTTATTTATATACTTATACATAATAGATTATTAAATATATAATAAGGTATTAAATACATGTATATAGTATATCTCTAGTATATATATAACATATACAAAATATAGCATATATATATATAGAATACTGTTTATACAGAGGTATATATATAATATACAGAATACGTATTTAAATACTAAGTAGAATACATGACATATATATATAGGTATATACACAATGCAAACCCAAATATACCATGTATTTATATTATATTCGTATATGTATACGTACAGGAGTGTAGGAGGGGTTGAGGGGGATCCGTCGGACTGGCCGTCGTCGGCGTGGGTGGCCGGGCGGAGCTCCGGCAGTGCTCGGGGAGGGTCGGCAGCAGCAGCAGTAGCCTGTGGTCGATGGTGCTGCGGGGGCGGGGGCGACCAGCTGAGGCGTCGACCGGGACCAAGACTTGGCCGGGACGGAGGAGGCTGACTGGGGAGGAGGTCGGTTGAGTTGGACGGCCGGGCGAGCTAGGGTGGCGGAGCAATCGAAGCTCGGGTGGTCGGCTCGAGCTCGGGGAGGGAATTCTGTGGGTTGAGGATGGTATTGAGGGAGGTGGCTGTGGGCGGAGCAGTGGCCGGGGGCGGTGGTGGTAGGTGGGGGAAGGGTCGCCGGAGGGGGTCAGGTCATCGCGGGGGTGGCCGGAGGCGGTGGCTGGCCGGGAGGAGGCGGCGGGAAGCTCGGGCAGGGGTTTGCTGTGGGCTGAGGGTTTTTAGAAACTAGGTTTTTGTTTGGGATTTCTAGGGTTGTGTGCCATTAATGTGAGGTGACATATAGTATATGTAGGTGAGAGAGTGGGGGGGCTGCCTTAGGATTAGGGCCGGCTGGGTGTTATTTTTGGGGACTTGGGGAGGCTTCATCATGATGAGGGGAGGGCTAGGATTGAGGGGTTCAAAATGTAGGATGGAGATATGTCCCCAAAAAGTAATGTAGGTACATAAAAATGGAGGGGGGAATTATGATGGACCGGTCAAGGGAAGGGGGTCTCATTCTTCATGGGGTTGGACAAATGAGAGGAGGGCACCTCACTACAAATTTGCATAAAGGCCCCTGAATAATTTAGAATTTGCACAAATTCTAGAATTGGGGATTTGATGTGACAAAATACCATGTTTGGTGTTTTGTATTCGGCTAGAATGGTGTATAGTATTTTGTATGAGGTTTGTGGGTGTGTGTGTAGGTTTGGGTTGGAGTTGGGTCTAATTTAAGTGAGGTTAGGTCACTACATTAATTAATTTATAATTAATGCACCGGGTGTCTCTAAATTAATTTAATAAATACAGGGGGTCTAAATTGGGTGGCACAAGCGTCATTGGAGTGGTAGGCTCAGAGTATAATAATTTCATGATCGGGGTTGGTCAAAATGGGTTGAGGTTGGGTCTCAATTTCGATTGGAACGGACAACGAACGTAAATATATAATTAATTAAATTTACATACGGACGTTTGTAACGACTTTTGTGCGACTAAAATTAGGCACACAAATCAGTATCACGGGGTTGCACAAGGGTCATTATGGTAGGTTAGTATGTCTAGGCCAAGTGTATGGAATTTGTTTCAGGGTAACAGCTAGTGTAGTGTCCTAAATACCAGGACAACGGTAAGGCGTCCTAAGTAATAAAATCACTGCACAAATAAATAATATTATGCATAAAAATTCTAATTAGCACCAAAATAACCCTAATCTCTTTATCTAAGTTAATAAAAATAAATTTTTGGTCGAGGGGGTTTACAAGAACATTTAAACCTAGCATATCGAGATAGGCATAGTAGGTGCTTCTACTATGCTATAGCCTCTGATTGTTGCTTCATAATCTAAAGACTACTTCCTCAATATCAAAAATTTCTTCTTCTTTTTCTATAAATAGGAAGATGTCACATAATAAGAACCGGCAAGTCCAGGATCAAGTAAGAAAAAGATCAAAACTTTTAAGCAAATTCCCAACTTTATTCTAACATCTGATCTATCTATAAATCTTCTTCACACTCAAAGAGAAAGAGAGTAAACCGCTTGTTATATGAACCACGATCAAGGCGATGGATGGAGAACACAAAAAAGAAAAGGAGATGGCTATTCGCCACTAAATTCGAAAGTTCTAAAAAGAGCTTGATTTAACTAACAAATAAAAGAAAGTACAAAGAGGTCCTGGACGGACAATCTAAGTACAAATTTTGATTCTGGGGTGTAGCGATGGACAATGAGTGTTATGGTATCTTCTTTACTCCGTGGTTGATCTGATATAGGTTGAGAAAGCTTAAGTTATCTCTTCACTCGTCTTAGTATGCTCTCTCTCTCTCTCTCTGTATTGGTCGGGGGTGGTATGCTCTCTCTTTGAAGCAGAAAAAAGCTCGCCTTTAGAATATTCCAGTTGCTCTTATTTTAAGCCATCGTGTTGATGGGCTATGGGTGCCGCATATGCCTTCGTTTGGCGACCGCATAAGACTCCTTCAACATAATGTGGTTGCAATTGTCGCCGCATGCCATGGGCCAATTACCACGTGATCTTGGTTGAGATATTCTTTTGAAGGGATCACGGGGTTATTTTTAACCCGTTGTCTGCGTGACTTGGTCAGCTGGTCACATGGTCAACACCAACTTTGCAAAGATCTCTGTAGTTGTAACGGGAAGATCTTATGAGCTAGAGGACTCATAGCATCTTGGTCGCATGATGGCGAGGCCACATGGATCTTGTAGCCGCATACGTGCTCTCATTTGGGCCATGGTTGAATGAACACTCTGGCCTCATGTTGGCGAGGCCGCATGGGTCTTGTAGCTTTATACATGATCTCGTTTGGCCTTGGTCGGATGGACACCCTGGCCGTATATTTGCAAGACCGCATAGGGCGTAGCCGTATATAAGGGAACACGTAGCATGGTACGTTTGTCGAAGCAATTAATGCACTGATATGACTTATTGTCTTTTCCTGAGCCATCGTCTTCACAAGTCTTGAAGCATCTCAGAGTGATGAGTGATGTGTTAGAGCATCTGACAGACATCAGAATCTATGTCTGGGGGTTCTTATGCGGCCTCCCTGCTCTGTGGTTGTTCAGGTCACATATAGTATACGATGCAGCTTTTCTGCGATTTGGTTGATCAGGCCGCATGTAGCTCTTCTGCAGCTTGACTGTTCAGGCCGCATGTGGCTTTTCTATGGTTTAACTATTCAGACTGAATGTGGTTCTCTACGGCTTGATTATTCATGCCGCATATGACTTCTCTATGGCTTGTTGAGGGGGTATGACCTTTATGCGGCCTGCATAATTTTTTCATGCTTCTACAAGACCCCCTTCAAAGTTTCCAAAATAATATGTTTGGAATAATTTCAAAGAAGCATGGACGAACGCTATTGGCCACATATGCAGGTCATGTTGCATAGACTCTTTGCTGCATAGCTGTCTCTGACAGGCTGTTCAATTATTAAATGAGGAGATTTGCTTTGATCTTTGACCGGACCTCTTAGGATTATGTGCCATCTCCTGACACGGGGCTCGAGGCATCATTTTCCAAGGAGATTTAAAGTGGATCCAAAAAATTAAGGCATCAAATTCATTCTTATAACTGCCTCGATCTTTTCCTGCGGCTTTTGAAGCCTATAAATAGGCGGCTAGGAGAAAATATAGAGCTTCATTTTTCTTGCTTCATTTTCCTTGCTTCATTTCCTCTTCTTTGCGAAGGATGCTGACAGCTGCAGCTCTCCTAGCTGAGAAATTTGTCAGGGGCAGTCTTGATCCTTAGCCCCCTGATTCTGGCTCTTTACTCGGAGGTAGGGAGCACCGTGTTCTTTGTGTCGGGCCTCCATGGATATAGAGACACCCATGCACAGTCTTGCTACATGGACGAGAAATCGTCTAGAATATGCATAGACTTTTTATACAGCATTGTCGCATGGATGAGAGATCATCACGATCATGCACAGGGTTTCTTTATTAGTCTGTCGCATGGATAGGCAACCATCATGCTGCAACTAAGATCCTGCCACATAGATAAAGGCTTGACCTGGACATACGACAGCCATGACTCTGTCGCATGGATGAAAGTTTGATCCAGTCATACAACCACCATGGCTCTTCCTCATAAAAGATACCTCATACGTCGACTAGGCTCTACTGCATAGACGTCAACTTTATATTTATATACTGATGTCATATGTTTTCCTTGTGCAGGCTTTGTTCTCCCTCGCGCAGCTCATGATGGAGCATGGAAGAATATCATAACACCCGTTGTTCGGGGGTAAAGACCAACTTTATGTGGCGGTTCACCAAGAACTAATCCAGGAGACGAGGATAGTTTGGCAAGAACTAATCCAGGAGACGAGGATGAATATCCTGCGTCGTGTGCTGATCTATCCTTGTTCATGTAGCATGCCAGCTCCTACTATCGGTCGAGAGACTGCGAGGTCGATGACAGGATTTTGATTAATTTCTATTCATGTCATCGATCTTCCCGTATGACTACAGAGCGCTTGCTCATGCTCCTCCCTTGCTATCCATCGGTATGGATACTTTTACATATATTGAGGTTTATACTATGGAGGGATGATCCAGAAAGCATTGAGTTCTGCTGTGGGCTCAACTTGTGTCCGTAGCAACGATAACACGGAGGGGCGCTTCTAATGAAAATGGTTTGTATCAACGAGACTTCATGGAAACCCTTTAAAACAGGTTTCATCATATGTACTCATGACCTTGAATTCTAACAAAAAACCCTTGAATGTAATAGATTTCCATCATATGTACTCCTAATCTTGAATATTAATCAATAAAGTCTCTCATTTCTCAGAATTTTGTATGCTGTGGACTTTTGGGTATTATACTAGAGGTAACATAGACGTAGTACAATACCATAGTTATTGAGGACATCCTACTGGGGGGTTCTTTGGTGGACTTATTATTTGTTGCGCACGTTGAGTACAAAATAATAAATTCAAAAACAATCCCTATCAGAGGTAATGTAGATATGATAAGTTTTGTGGACCCATTACTTTTGTGCATGTTAGTACAATTAATAGGTTCGGAATAAGCCCTACCAGAGATGATATGGATATAAGAGTTTTTATGGATCCATTATTTTTTGTGCATGTTAGTACAAGTAATATGTTTGAGACAAGCCCTGCCAGAGGTGATATGGACGTGGCAGTTTTTGTGAACTTAATACCGCTGGTGTACCTTGGTGAGTACGGGTGATAAGTGGGAATGAAAACCGATATCAGAGGTAATATGGATGTGATGATCGATAGCCAGGACCCGAAAGATTTTTTTAGAGGTAATATGGACGTGGCAAACTCAATCAAAAAAAATAATAGGACAGTAGTTCAGAGGTAATATGGACGTAAACCAATGTCCAAAAAACTCATTGAGGAGTGATTTGTTGAGTGTGGTCTATCAAAAAATGAGGGTAGACCTAAGGATTGCTCTGTTGGAGAGATTGGTGGGACGATAGCTCAGAGACAATATGAACATGGACAACATCTAACAAAATTAGTTTTTAAGTGATCACTGCAGGAGTGTGCATGTGGACCTGAGGAGTGCTCTACTGGGGAGATTGGTGGGACGATAGCTCAGAGGCAATATGAGTATGGCTAGCATCTAACGAGATTGGTTTTTGAGTGGTCACTGCGGGAGTGTGCAAATGGACCTGAGGAGTGCTCCACTGGAGAGATTGGTGGGATGATAGCTCAGAGGCAATATGAATATGGCTAGCATCTAACGAGATTGGTTTTTGAGTGGTCACTGCAGGAGTGTGCAAGTTGACCTGAGGACTGCTCTACTAGGAGACGTTGAGGATCCATCATCCGTCGTGTATCCAGGACTCCTGGATACAGATGATGGCTTTTATAGGAATTTGTAAAGAAGGGGAAAATATTGCACAAAGGAACTTGCTGGGGATGAAGAACCAAGAGTGTAGAGATGTACATCTGGGTTGTTCTGCTGGGGATAAGAAGAGTAAAAGTCTAGTTTAGACATAGTACTTTTTTAGGAACTTGTCGTTGATAGGCATCATAAGCAAGTCACCATTGGGTTTCACTAGCCGGTAGGCGCCAATAAAGAATACGGACTCCACGATGAACGGGCCCTCCCATTTAGGCAAAAATTTGCCGACCGTCTTGTGGGTCATGATCATCGATCTTCTCATGGTAAATACGAGGTCTCCCACTTGGAAAGTTCTCTCCTTTACCCGTCTGTTGAAGGCTCCTGAGAGACGCTCTTGGTATAGCTCAATGCGCTGCTGAGCTAAGAGACATCTCTTGTTGAGTGCTTCTAACTCTTGTAGCTATCGGCGGTGATTATCATCGATGGTTAATTGGTTGGAGAGGGCTACTCGGAGTAAAGGGATTTAGATCTCGAGTCGAGGACCGATTCACTTCCTTACACCAGAGAGAAATGTGTATTGCCAGTAGCTGTCCGGACCGTTGTGCGGTAGGCCCAAAATCATTCACCCAGCTTCTCGTTCCAGTCACGCTTATTGGAAGACACAAACTTTTTGAGTAGATTTATGATGATCTTGTTGAAGGATTCTGCCAGACCATTTGTTGCCGGGTTATAAGCGGTTAACGCTATATTCTGAATCTGATTTTTGTCATAAAACTGGTAAAACGCATGACTTATAAACTATGGACCATTGTCATGGACGATCATTCATGGAAAGCTGAAGCGGTATATAATGTAATGCTTGATGAAGTTAATCACGTTCGAGATTTTTACTTCAGCGAGTGGGATAGCTTACGCCCATTTGGAGAAGTAATCGGTTATAGCCAGGTTGAACCGAAGCCATTTAGAAGAAGGTGGACTGATTGATTAGATAATGTCCATCCCCCACACTTCAAACATCCAAGATGCGACCATTGGATGCAGGAATTCTGAGGGCTGGTGGATAAAGTCTGCATGGATTTGGCACGTCTAGCATTTCCATGCATACTCAATGGCCTCTACTACCATCATCGGCCAGTAATATCCCATTCTCCGAAGACGGTCCTGTAGCTTTGGGATGGGTTGGTGTGTACTGCATACGCCATCATGAGCTTCACAAAGGGCATACTTCACTTTTGCATTTAATAGGAATCGTAACATAAGGCCGTCGTAGGGAACGACGATACAACATTTTGGTAGTTGTATCATAATAGAACCGGAGGGAATATCTTCTGATTGATGTGGCTTTCTTTGGGTTCTTGGAGAGAATTCCATAGACCGCGTAGTCAATGAATAGAAGCCTCCAGTTCTGGACATCAGTGTGTACTTTCTCCGCGTAGCTCAGACACAGGCTGAGGTTATTCTTTGGACAGACCAGATCTTGACCTATTACTATGACTAGGTGATGGGTGTTGTCTGGAACTGCCAAGGAGGCAGCGAGGCCAGCCGGGGTATCAGCCTCGACGTTCTGTAGTTGAGGGACATTCTCAATGAAGAATCCCAAGGTTGAGATGATGCCAAGCGCAGCTTGGTGGTAAGGAATTAGGTCTTCGTACCGGACTTCGTACTCAACCCGAACCTAACTGACTATTAATTTGCAGTCATCGTAGGCCTCTAGATACTCCACTCCTACTTATTTTTCTAGTTGTACTCCAATAACCAAGGCATTGTACTCTGCGACATTGTTAGAGCATGGGTTTGTGAGAGAGTAGGCCTGGTTGATGACTAGACCGTATGGGGAGATTAGCATTATTTTGACCCCCGTAATGATATCGCCCTTGGGCCCTATTCTTGAAGCACCGTCGAAGAATATTAGCCAAACATCCTGGCATAAAGTTTCATTTGAGTCTGTCCTTCGTTTGGAATCTCGTCGTAGAGTTTCGAGGTTTTTGGCATCGGATGTGCTGCCAGGAAGTCGGCCAGTGCTTGACCCTTGACGGATTTCTGTGGGACAAATATCATGTCGTATGGAGACAGTAGTATCGCCCAGGTAGTGATGCGAGAACTGAGCACCCCCAGTTTGGTCATGAGAACTCTGAGAGGATTAACTAGCGAGATCACATGGATAGTCTGTCCAGTCACATAATACCGAGTCTTATAGACAACAAATATTAGAGCAAGGCATTCCTTCTCGATGGGGGCATTACTATTCTGGGATAATAGAGTACTGAGGGAGTGATCTATCACACACATATAGAGCAGAAAAGGCTTCCCCATGACTGGGGCTACCAGCATTAGAGGGTTTGATAGGTATTCCTTGATGTCGCCGAAGGCGTGCTGGTATTCTTAGTTCCAGACAAAGGTGACTCCCTTCTTCATAAGCTAAGTGAACGACCGATAACGCCTAGAGAGGTTTGATATGAACCTCTTGATATAGGCCAGTCTTCCTTAGAGTCCACGAAGTTCTCTGAGGTTCTTCGGTGGGCGCATTTCAAGGATTGCTTTAGTCTTGTTAGGGTCCACATGGATACCCTTCGAAGTTATGACAAAACCCAGGAGTTTGCCACTGGAGACTCCTAGGAAATATTTGGTTGGATTCATCTTGAGCTGGTGCATACGCATGAGGTCGAACACAGTCTTCAAGTCCCTGAGGTGATAATCTTTGAAGCTACTCTTGACGACGATGTCATCAAAGTAACACTTGACCGTCTTGCGTAGATGCTCACGAAAGATGGTGCTCATAGCCCACTAGTATGTAGCACCCATGTTCTTCAGACCGAAGGGTATAAATATGTAGCAGTATACTCCTATCGGCATTCGAAAAGATGTATGCTTCTGATCGTCAGGGGATATCTTGATCTGATTATAGCCAGAAAATCCGTCCATAAAGGATATGCGCTCGAAGCCGCAAGTGTTGTCAATCATTATGTCTGTGATCGAAAAAGAGAATTCATCTTTGGGGCAGGCCATATTTAGATCACGGAAGTCAATGCAGATCCAGATCTTTTCATACTTTTTAACGACGGACATAATATTGGCTACCCAGTCTGGATGTTGTTCTTCATGGACGAAGCCACTAGCTATCAGTTTATTGATTTTAGCTTTGATGGCGTTTATAATATTTGACCAAAATCGTCGTTGCTGCTGCTTAACAGGCTTAGCATTCGGCAAGAAGTTGAGCTTATGGACCATAATTTGGGGGTCAGTCCTGGCATGTCTTCGTAGCTCGAGGCAAAGATATCAATATATTTTCTGACGACCTATAGCAGGGATTCCTGATCCTCATCAGTCAGACTTTTGTTGATAAAGATAGGTTTGGGAGAGGATTCGTCGTCCAAATTAACTTGTACGACTTTGTCCTCGGTAGAAGGTTCTCGTTGTTCGAACCGCATCTCCCATTGTGCGTCTAGGCGTTGGATCCACGGTTCTACTTTAAAGAGTTCCAGTAGATTCTCGTCATCTTCCTCAGGGTCAGCTGACACCATATTGAAAGATAATGTTTGCTTGAGTACCTCCCCGATACTGTTGTCAGAGTCCCAAGCGAAAGATTGCGAAGAGTGAGAGTACACCTCATCTCCTTCATCTGAACCCTCGGGGGTTGTGGAAGGCGTTACATACCCTAAGTCATGCTTGGTCATATGGTAGTAGTCATCGAATTTGCCTGCAGAAGTAGGTAGACGCAGAGACAACCTTCAATCTTTGCCATAGTTTAAGCCCTTAGTAGCCTTCAGATCATACCCCATCTTCTGAATAAGGTGCTTGGCTTGAGAGTTATACCGGTGGAGTGACATCTTGCCAGTATCGAGCTCTAGATCTAGTTCTTCGAGGATAAAGCATCGAGGGCATTCTACTATGCCAAAGATGATGAGTCTGTCTTCCCTCTTCCTATTTGGGACTAGGAAGTAAGAGTTTTGGCTGGAGAGACTATTAGGATGATAAATCAGAGGTAAATATGAACATGGCTAGCGTCTAATAGGACTGGTTTGTGTCACAACCCACACCTGATGTAGGGGCACGAGTAGTGAACAATATTCAGCCTATACCGCAGCATCGGCGGTAGAACACTATTTGGGTAAACTATCTATCTAGCAATAATGATCATCAAGATATATAATGCCAGCAATGAAGTATAAATACTCAATCACAGATTTATAAGATGGAACAATCGAACGAATATGATATCAAGAACTGAAGAGTCAAATACAACTCACCAGGCAATAATAATATACAATGAGTCATCAAATATAATAAAAATACTAATATCAAATGCTGGAGACAAACCTAGTACAATAAATCTATCTACTGAGCTACAGGTACTGGGTCGTCTGTCTCAACCGGGATGAGACCCTTTTGAGCCAAAGTCTCTGTCTCTAAGCCAACTATGTCCTGAGGCCCGTAGTGAGTGGGATACCACTCCTCAGTGTCATCTGGAAAAAAATATATCCAGTCAAAAAAGGAGCCAAGTATACCTCTAACAACAGTTCCAATAAATGATAAAAACTATGTAACAATAAATAGAGTGAATATACAAGATACAATATGCAAGTACAAAAGATATACAAAATAGGAATACTGAAATTAAATACAAGAAATAAGCATCATAAAAATAAGCAAAAAATACTACTACTATGTGAGTGAGTACCAGCTTCAACATATGATCGGCTTAGAAACTTGCACAAGGATTAGGGCCTGGTTAATCATACGTGTGGTGTATGATCAACACTCACAAGGACATGCACAATGAGGGGTATGATCATATATCCACACTAACACTCCCTGCCCCGACTAGTATAGTGGATCCAACCATGGTACGTTATGACGCAAGATTCACTGGGTAGGTAGCTAGTCTCCCCAAGAATTAATGTATGTACATGTACAAGAAGAATGAGGAACAAGGCTTGCACAAGATACACCATAAATACCAAGAAATAACATCTTATGACGAGATCAGGATATACCAATCCGTATAACCATCGTGTCAAGAAATTAAGGATATCTACACTAAATATAAGAAATGTAGAGGATATCATAAATGGAAAACTATCAGAGAATGTACTTACTTGGAATCCGGTGAACAGTATCAAAGATGTCTGGAACAGTGCCTCGGGGACCTAAATATAGAATATTACATTAATACAAGGTTTTGGAATGAATACAAGTTAAACTAGTCAAATTCTAGGTCATAAAGCCATTTCTAGATCAAAATAGTCAAACTAGGTCAACTCTGGGTCAAACTAGTCAAACTTGGTCAAACTAGCAATTTCTAGGTCCATCTCTAGGATATGGGTCTATACACTATGTAACTATGCTATACTAGCTATAGGATACTAGTACTATACCGTATCGTAAGATACATACATATATATATATATATATATATATATATATATATATATATATATATATATATATATATATATATATATATATAATATAAGTTATATAAATATACTACATACTAGTATTCCTAGTTAAACTAGTACTAATGGAATACCTTGGCTTTGAACCAACTTGGTATCGCACTAGCTACCCTTATCTTGATACCCATACCCAATACCTATAATTACCTTGGTATCACAAGTAATACTTACTAACTTATCAAACTAAGACAACTAACTAGCTAAGCTTTATAGATGCACCCATCTATATATAATTAAGTATCTAACATACTTCACTTACCAATATCTAACTTATACAATATACTAACTTATAACAAAAATACCACTTAACATGTATTACCAATAACTAACACATATCCTCTTCTAACATATAACTCACATAACAACATATAACCATATATCAAATACTAACTTCTTACTAATATCTAACTCCAATCACTAACACACATTAACTTATCTCCAACTAACAACTAACTTAAATACTAACTACAAAACTCCAACCTACAAACCCTACCCCCTTACCATGGTAGCTGCTACTACTAGCAGCCTTGTTGCGGCTGCTGCCCCTAGCAGCACTGCTGCTACTTCCCTGGCCCCTTCATCATGTTGCTGACAGTAGCAACCCAACCCTCACACACCTTGTTGTGTGTTGCTCACCTCAAGACCTACTGCTAATATGGTTCACCATAACCCGACCTCCCATACTCCTAAGATTGATACAACATTCACCAATGCACAACATATGTGACAGTCCTCCCCCAAAGACGGACACTAAGACGAACAACACATAAACTTATATAAGCATTAATATATATATATATATATATATATATATATATATATATATATATATATATATATACACTTATATGTAATATTTAAATAGCTACACATAAGTCCAATTGAATTGGAATGCAAAAACACAAACACGTGGAGTGCACCGTACCCGTATCACACTCAATCTATGATACGCTTGCGATACAGCTCTACCACACCACCAAACGTACCCCGAAGGACACGAGCAAGTCTAGAATCACAATTAGAAGTACTATGAAGAACTAGCTGCTCATCTGCGTGCTCGTGTTAAAATATGCAATGCTCAAACCTCCATGTCAAAGAAAAAATCCCAAAAAATAACCCATATCACCAAATTATCGTGATACGGCCTACACATATCCAATTATGGACATGACACTAGTCTCACACAACCAAACATATGTTAATTTGGTCTAATTGACCTATTGACAAATACATGATGTGCCAATCTCGGAATTTCCCTAAAATTGGCACAAAATATACCATAATTTCTTCCATAGGCCTCCTATGAATCTAATTCTACTTCCTATGGGTAGCCTTAGTACATGGGAGGGTTCCTAATAATTAAACTACATATTTAAGGTCTAATTAGAGAGAGAAAACTGAATCGTACCTATTGAAAGATGGATTCGTATTGCAAGTCTCCAAATGAGTGTCAAGAGCCTTCAACTTGTGCTCTTTCCTCCTCCTTGTAGATCCTTGCCTCCTCCTTATTCCAATAGCCTCCAATGGTGAATAAAAAAAGAATTGGAAGCAAATTTAGGTAGGGATTAGTATAGGAATAAAGGAATTTGGAAGGGAAATTCTATATCTAGAAATGAGATAAATAGATGAAGGGAGAGAGAGAGTCTCTCTCCTCTCCCCTATGGTCAGCCTTGCCCCCTTCTCTAAGTTACTATAAAAAGTCTATAATACCCCTTGGGGCTTTTTATAAGGAATTAATTAAGGAGGGAAGGTTCTAATCCAAATTGTTTAACTAATTAAGTCATCCTCCTAATGAATGGGCTTGTTTGTTGAGCTTAAATCTAACTAGAATTAATGTTGGTCCATGAGTCCAATCTAAACTAGTTAGGTGCACTAATACAAGTCCAAAATCAAATATAATATCTAACAATAAATAAATAATACAATAAATAAATATACAATATGCACAATATTTAATTAATTATAAAATGACCAAAATACCCATTCCTAGAAAATATGGTAGTGACAGTTTGAGTGGTCACTGCGGGAGTGCACAAGTGGACCTGGCGACTGTTCTGCTAGGGAGACTTTGAGGATCCATTATCTGTTGAGCATTCATGACTCCTAAATACAGATAATGGCTTAATAGCGATGATTAGTGTAGGAGAAGTGTATATTATACTTATACAGTTGTTGGGGCTAAAAAAATGTAAGCAATGTACATTCTACATTTGCTGAAGAATTTTTCCCCTGATTAGCAAGCCTTTGTCAGGCTTTGGGAGTTTGTATGCACTATTGAATCGAGGAGACACTATCATTGATATCTTTGATAGAAGGTTGGATCGAGAAAATATTGTCCTCGATGTCCGTCTTGTCAAATATGGCTAGAAGTTTATGATTTTAGAACTCTAGCCCTACAGGTTATCGTCTTATTGGAGTGATGACACGTACTAGCATCTCCATATCCTTGCCCTCTGCGAGTGCTGTTGTAATAACTATCGAATTGTAAAAGAATACGTCGTCATTTACCAAAGTTCATACCTTCAGATTTTTGGAGGTCATAGCCCATCTTCTACATGAGACGGAGTAATTATTGGCTATAATGATGAAATGGTGGTAGCTTATCATTTGTTGCATTGAATATTATTGGTGAATTGGCTTGTACAGAATATGTAATGACCCATTCCGCTCAAGCGGACAGCCGATTCAAACGGCACAAGTGCAATGACCCGACCCGCTTTGCTCAGCGAGAAGACTCGTTTGAGGCAAAGGATTTTCATACTTGGCCCTTCAGGAGGTCAGACTTAGACTTTCAAAGGCTCACTCGAAGTATCGTTCGACCGAGGCGAATCATCGCTAAGGTGGGTGGCTACGATAAACTTGTCTTTGCTTAGCCAGCACATTTAAAAATATAGACGATAAATGTTAGTCGCTAGGTGAATCACCCCTTGCATGCTAAATAAGAATACAATATACCTAGCTAAGGGAATAATCCTATCTGTATTGCTTGTGTTAGAATATGGAAATAAAATAGCTTATAATTGGACCCTCGCATGCTACCTTTTCTTTGTGCAAGTAGACCCCCTATACCTCGAGTAGATCATTATGGACCCTTCGTAATGCACTGTTTTACTTATTTACACTATACGCCCTATATTTTATGTCGCTCGATATGTCCATGTACGGTTGCACTCCTTGCACTACCCTTTAGACCGTGCCAACGTAAATGCTTATATTTTATATAAATGTAATGCTTGCCTGCTTACACTATAGTTTATACTCGTTGCCTCGTTTTAATGCTTGCCACAAGAATTTATGCCACAGAATTAAGTAACACTATATGTATCGTGCATGCATCTAGTTAGCCAAAAGACTATCAAATAGTCCTTCTGTGAATATGAACCTACAAGTATTCGGTATCGTTGGGTCGCCAAGGCAGTTCCCAAACTATAGGATTTGTATCAAGTCAAGTTGAACTCTGAACGAGAATCATATCAAGGAAGCAAGAAATACAGCTTATGGAGCAATACTCATTCAGAGTAAGAATCAAGATTGAGCATCTCGTGAATCTCGTGAATCTGGAAGACCCAAGACTTGCATGTCGCAGACAACTTGTTGAACAAGAAAGATTTTTGGATCTCATTCCACAGACGGTTTCCAGGGCACTGGGGCCGATCCGATCCGGATGGAACTCATGCAGTCTTAATCGTGTAAAGAAGGATGACGTATGCACTTCACGCTGCACTATTCCCGTTCTAAGACTGATAGTCTCGTGTGCTGGATGGGATGGCTTGTAGCACAGCGTATACTTTTGTTACATACCATCCTCATCAAAGACTTTAACTCATCCTTTATGGCTATGCCAGCCGACTCATGTTCATATAAATAAGTCATCCTCGTTTAGCGGCAATTCGCGTGCGAGTCATTGTATCATATCCAGTAATCAAAAATACCAGAACGGTTATGAGTATAACACACTTGTACATATTTGAACAATTAATATCTTTTGCAACACACCTGATAATTCATGTAACTTGTGCTCCTGAAACAAAATCTTGCTCACGACACTGGTGTTTCCTTATGCTATTACTCTTGGATTTCATTATACATGCTCATGCTTGGTTTAACTTTATTTTTCTTGGACAGGAAAGGATGAATGGTAAGTTGGTAAGTCTTGTCGTATTACTCTTATATCACACGACGCACTGCCACACGAGTTAGGCTTTTTATTATGCCATGAAACTGATCCTAAGGCAAGACTAGAAAGGTAACTTAATAGATGGTGCACGAAACCTATATAACACGTTTGGATTTTTTGAGCAGGCGAGAAGCCTTCCTACCAGTGCATTAATGTACTAATAACCCACCAGATTGCTTGCAGGGTGTGGGAGAACCTTGTTCGGTACAGAAACCCCCTTCGTGCGTGCTAAGGCATGGAGTTCGCTCTGGAGCCTTGGAACATTGTATCCGAAATTGAAGCACATATACAAGACATAATATTGGAACATCGCCTATGTATCATACCATAAATGTAGCCACTTGGCACGCTTTTACTGTTTTGAGAGGGAGGACTTGAGCGACTTGTAATCTCGGCCTAGCGCCTCTTGTAATACTTGTTCAATATCAATAAAGAGCTTATTTTACTTCTATTCTTGTGCTATTCAATGCTTTATCTATTGACGATTGTGTAAACTTGTTACCATTCGCTTGTTTATTTTATATTCTGCTGTACTCGGACTATGTGTGCGACTATGTGGCTTAGTCATTTTATCGTCTGTTCGGATCATGGCCTTATACGGGCGCAGCTTGTTCTCGTACTGCATCACGTCTAGATGGGAAAGATCGTCCCTCGGGAGTGTTGGCACGGTGATTCGTGCCCAGCGGGGACGGTCAATTACCTGTGGGAGATTTTGGCGTGACATATTGGTAAGAGCATGGCTTTACGTCTTTGGACTTCTTATCGATTTTCTCTGTTTTGAAAGCTCATTTGTGGGTTATGTACATTCTCTCTCTCTCTAATATCCCAATAGAATATTCTATACAATGAGTCTAAATACTTTTAAAAAGTGTATATGAATGATATGATTGCTTGTACAAAATTATGATGCGAAGGCCTTTGTACCGACCTGTATTAGACTTTTTGGGAATAGACTCATGCTAAAATTTATAAGTTATGTGCAAACCCGAATACCTATACATGATTACCCAGCTAGTTAGTGCGTGAAATGGAATATCGTTCGGACGGTTAGCTATGCACTCAGCCTTTCGGCTAAGTTGTGTTGAGTATCGTACGCCAAGACCCTTTTGGTGCAAGTTAGTTTGCAAGCGAGATTTGAAATATCGTTCAGATAAGAATAAGTCAGACTTGGAATGCCAACCGATAGAAACTTTATCAGATTATCGTTAAGGCGAATATAGAGATCATGCTTGGATTTTGAGAAATAGCTTGGACGGTATTTCGTGTCGGAGGATACAAATCAAATATGGTTTACTTGGATGACTATCAACAGGATATATATACGAGACTAAGATTTATCAAGCGAAGCTAGGTATCATACAGGAATTCTAAGAAACAATTTGGTGAATATGCTAGCAAGTAATGTAAACACGATTGAGGATTTAATTGGATGACTCGATTCCTAAGTGGTGTATGGATCATTTTAGAAATGTTCAAACTGATTCATAGGTCTCGTACGATAGTTGGATCAAACGATTAAGAATGTCTTGAATAAATGATAATTCTTATATCGAATAGGGATTTAAGGTAATAAAATCAATATCTTGGTCAAGAAAACTTGTTGGAAACTTGGAGGATCGTGCGAGCGATTTTAAATTGAATCAAATGGATTAAAACTTGAGTATGGATATTGTTGATCGATGAAAGAGGTAAGCGATAACAAATTTGACCTGGTATTTGGAAGAATGATCTTGAATCTAGTTCAAAAAGATAACCTTCGAAATTAGTCCCAACGTGAACGATTATCCTGCGGGAGCACCGGCATAGTGATTTGACATACGGCAGGGATAATCGAACTCACAGGAACATGTTCGGCGACTATTCCAAATGAACTCGATGAATGGAACATATCAAAAGTGGATATACTTTGGCTAGAGTATTGAACTTAGTTATTTGAGTAATGTCATATGTAGACTAAGGATTTATCAAACGGTAACATTAATGTTGGATGATTTTGTTAGACGAATTATGATTATGGCATAAACGGACATGACTTGATGGGTTTTATATATATCTTGGATGGAGAAAAAGTAAAATGATAAGGTGTCTCGATCATTTCGAAGATAACCATATTGTTCGACGTTCATATCTTGTGCGAGCGTAACTCTATGCTCATACATGGGTCACGCCCGGATTTGGACGATTATCCAGCGGGAGCGTTGGCATAATGATCTCACGTCCAACGAGGGTGATCAAACTTGAGGAAGATCAGAGCGTGACAACTGATAGATTGTCTTGACTTTTGGTTTGACACGATAAGACAAATTTGAAAATGCAAGTGAATCAGAAGTATTCAAAGATAAGTTAGTCTAAAACCTGGTGTAAGTCACGCTTGATAGTTTCATAAACAAATACAAGAGTCTGGTTGGATAACTTAGAGTTTATGATTAGAATTGAATCATGGCTTGGTGGTCTAGACTTAGAAATGGATAAATAGGTTCTATCAAACATGCTTAAGGAGATAGACTATGTGAATTGTTAGGCTTGTCATACGACATGGATATATCATGGATTTGACTGAACGAATCTGAACCCTGTACAAATGAATGAGTTAATGTGTGTAGGATGATCTGTGCTCGATGTTTAAAAATCTGAGTGAAAGAAGCTTGGGTAGAATATCCCGTACAAATGGACAACGGTTTGACCTTAGGAATTGGGACGAGCATCGTACGACAAATTTGTACGATGAATCATATGATTGAACTTGTACCTATGACCTTGTGAGATGACCTAGTAATTAGGCAGACAACCCTGTGCCAAGTGAAAGAACTTGTGTAACCGACTGTAGAGTATTGGTTGAACAAGCCATAGAACTGGGGCAGTAAGACATAGACTTAGACTTGGAACGGTAAGTGTATGCTATATTTGACACAAACAAAATATACGATAGGACATTGACGCTAGTTGGTTGATCGGATAGATCGTGCTTAATAGTAATGTAATGCTTGATTCTTGGTTGGAATAGAATGACTTTGAATTTTATTGACCCTGTTGGAGGTATCCTTGTGATTTGTAAGACGAGAACCCTTGAGATTTTCGCAAGTAGCTTGTCCAATTTTACTATCCCTAAGTTTGGTTTAATGCATATGTTTGAGGGACACCTTGAACGTGTGCACGATCCAAGATCCAGTGATATGTTGAACTTGAGTGCAAAGACTTTGCTATCTCTAAATTAGTTGACATGCATATGTTTGAGGGACGCTTTGAATATGTGCATGATCCATACTCGCGATATGCTGATCCTGAATGCTAGTGCAAGTGAATATATTAGATTCTCATGGACGTGTATATCAACTTGGATAAGTTTGCCTCAGCCTTAGATTATCATTCAAGATGGATTATATCATGCCCTGTATTAAGCGATATATGTTCTGCGCTAAGGCGCAGTAAATATTGGGTCAGATCTTGGATTGAATGATAGAGTCATTCAATGAGACAGACCTAGCATACACGAGACATGATATAAGGAACCGGTAGGAAATTATGTTCGAACGAATCTAGTGGTACCGATTGTTATACTTGAGATAGATTCGATGGTGCGTTAGAATGGCTTGCGCTCAAGAAGTCTAGAGGACGAGACTTTTTCTGAGTGGTGTATAATGTAACGACCCATTCCGCTTAAGCGGACATCCGATTCAAATGGCACATGTGCAATGACCTAACCCTCTTTGCTCAGCGAGAAGACTCGTTTGAGGCAAAGGATTTCCAGACTTGGCCTTTCATGTGTTCAGACTTAGACTTTCAAAGGCTCGCTTGGAGTATCGTTCGACTGAGGCGAATCATCGCTAAGGTGGGTGCCTACGATGAACTTATCTTTGCTTAGCCAGCACACTTAAAAATATGGATGATACATGCTAGTCGCTAGGTGAATCAACCATTGCATGCTAATAAAGAATACAACGTACCTAGCTAAGAGAATAATCCCATATGTATTGCTTATGTTAGAACATGGAAATAAAACTTGGCTTATAATTGGACTAGCATGATACCTTTGCTTCATGCAAGTAGACCCCGCTATGCCTCGAGTAGATCATTATGGACCCTTCGTAATGCACTATTTTACTTGTTTATACTGCATGCCCTATATTTTATGTCACTCGATATGTCCTTATACGGTTGCACTCCTCGCACTACCCCTTAGACCGTGCCAACGTAAATGCCTATGTTTCATATAAATGCAATGCTTGCCTACTAACACTGTAGTTTGTACTCGTTGCCTCATTTCAATGCTTGCCAAATGAATTTATGCCACAAAACAAAGTAACACTATCCATATCATGCATGCATCTAATTAGCCAGAAGACTATCAAATAGTCCTTCTGTGCAATATAAACCTGCAAGTATTTGGGACCATTGGGTCGCCAAGGCAGTTCCCGAACTAGAGGATTTGCATCAAGTTAAGTTAAACTCTGAACGAGATCATATCAAGGAAGCAAGAAATACAGCTTATTGAGCAATACTCGTTCAGAGCAAGAATCAAGATTGAGCATCTCGTGAATCTCGTGAATCTAGAAGACCCAAGACTTGCATGTCGCAGACAACTTGTTGAATAAGGAAGATTTTAGGATCTCGTTCTATGGACGGTCTCTGGGGCACCGGGGCCAATCGTATCCGGATGGAACTCATGCAGTCTTAATCTGTGGAGTAGGATTGCGTGTGCGCTTCATGCTGCTACATTCCTGTTCTAAGACTGATAGTCTCGAGTACTGGACGGGATGACTTGTAGTACACCGTGTACTTTCATTGCATATATCCTCATCATAGACTATAACTTGTCCTTTATGGCTATGCCAGCGACTTATGTTCATAAATATAAGTCATCATCGCTTAGCGGTAATCAGCGTACGAGTTATTACATCGCATCCAGTAATCAAAAATACCTGAACAGATATGATTATAACACACTTGTATATATTTGAATAATTGAACATCTTCTGCAATACACCTGATTATCCATGTAACTCATACTCCTGAAACAGAACCTCGCTCATGACACTGGTGTTTCCTTATG
Organism: Iris macrosiphon; assembly: GCA_036927795.1. NCBI lineage: Eukaryota > Viridiplantae > Streptophyta > Magnoliopsida > Asparagales > Iridaceae > Iris > Iris macrosiphon. Next base: position 100,850,518 of record JAYESA010000014.1, on the reverse strand, counting down.
CTATTACTCTTGGATTTTATTATATATGTCCCTGCTTGGTTTAACTTGATTTTTCTTGGACAGGGAAGGACGAATGATAAGTTGGTAAGTCTCACCGTATTACTCTTATATCGCACGGCGCACTGCCATACGAGTTATGCTTTTTATTATGCCATGAAACTGATCATAAGGCAAGACTAGAAAGATAACTTAATAGATGGTGCACAGAACCTATATAACATATTTAGATTTATCGAGGGGGCGAGAAGCCACTCCACCAATGCATTCATGTACTGATAACCCACCAGATTGCTTGTAGGGTACGGGAGAACCTCATTCAGTGCAAAAATCCCTTCGTGCATGCTAAGACATGGAATTTGCTCTGGAGCCTTGGAACGTTGCATCAAGAACTGAAGCACAAATATAAGACATAATATTGTAACATCGCCTATGTATCATTCCACAAATATATCCACTTGGCACGCTTTTACTATTTTGAGAAAGAGGACTTGAGCGACTTGTAATCTCGGCCTAGCATCGATTGTAATATTTGTTCAATACCAATGAAGAGCTTGTTTGACTTCTATACTTGTGTTATTCAATGCTTCCTCTAGGGATGACTATGTGAACTTGTTATCATTTTATATTCTGCTGCACTCGGACTATCTGTGTGGCTTAGTCATCTTATCGCCTGTTCGGATCATGGCCTTAAATAGGTGCAGCTTTTGCTCGTGAGATATCACGTCCAGATGGAAAAGATCGTCCTGCGGGAGCGCTAGCGTGATAATTTGTGCCCAGCAGGGACGGCCGATTACCTATGGGAGTTCGGGGCATGATAGAATAAGAGGCTCTGTGCACGGGAACACTACCACGTATATACGAGAGAGTTGGCAGAGTTATGCGCATAGGATCACTGCCGCGTGCGCATGATTGTCTACCACGCCGAGAACCACCTCTTGCTGCATGTTTTTGTATATCGTATAGGGGAACACTGCCTGTTGTTTATAAGGATTTGTTACGAAGAGAAGTACTAACGTGTGTGCATGAAGTGTGATACATCCTTACGCTGAAGATTTGCTCAAATGCGTACAATAGAATGTTGCCTATCATGCACCATTATTGATGAGTCATGTGAGACTTAGCTCTTTTGTACCGAGGGACTTATTGAGTTGTGCTGAGCATCCAAAGTCTACAGTTTGTGTTTTCTAAGGAAAGGATCATGCGGTCTGGCTTGCATTACTTTTCTTTTGACTTGGTCGTTGAAGGTGCTTTGACATCGGGAACCTCAGAATCCTGCTGGTAGGTAAGGCCTGACCTGGCTGTCCCTGCCCAGGCCTCCTCAGCGATGGAAGAAACAATATGGCAGGACTTAATTTTTTGTACTTTATACATGACAGCGAAAAGCGCATCTTGCTGCATCAAGTCTGGGACAAGATCTGGGTGGACCCACATGATCTCGCCCTGAGGTGTAGTAAGAGATATCAGCCCGACTGCTTGGTCGCGATCTGATAAAAGATTGACTACCACCATTGTTGCCCTCGGGATCGAAATGACTCTATACTGGGCTTCCGTCGTGGAGAAGTTACCGAAGTAGAGGGACACCATGTTGGTAGCAACTGTCTTGTCGTCGAAGTCAAAGGTAAGGGCCTTGGTGTCAAGCAGGCACTATATGTATCACTTGAGGGTGTATCAGTCCTTCGTCGCATGGTGGACATAGTGATGGTAGTGGCAGTATTTTGGATTATTCATCTCGGCTGCCTCTATAGGGCGCTTGAAGTCGGGGAGACGAAGCTTGCCACCCTTTATCAATACATCAAAGATGGGCATGACATTATCATATTCGAAGGAGTAAGTCTCATGGGGCTTTGGAACCTCAATCGGCTTTTGCTTGGGCTTCTTGGTTAAGTTTGCCACCATGGCCTGCTTTCCTTTTCCCTCACGGCTGCTGTTGTCGCTATTGTTATTGTTGGGATCTATTTTTCCAGGAGTCGGGCGTTCGTAACCTTCTTTTCAGCGTCGACAGCGTTGATGATGAATGATATCTAGTCTTTGAATTGACTATCATCTATCTAGAGGCTGACTGCCAGCAGTAGGTTCTTGCGGCACATGTCCATGAGTGTGGACTCAGGATTGCCTGGAGGCAACCTCAGTGCTACTTGGCAAAAATGTTCGATATAATTTTGGGCGAGTTTCCTTTCCCCTTGGGTAACATCCATCAGGGAAGACATCGTCATGTCGCTTTCTTCGTCATATAATCTTTTAAGAAAAAGACGCAGTCGTCAAACGATGAGATACAGTTGTCTTGTAGGCTATAAAATTAGTCGAATGCGACCCCGAACAATGTCCCCAGAAAGAGCTTGGTGAGAAGTGCATCACTACGAGGTAGGTGCCCCATTGCAGTCTCGAAATAGCTCATGTATTGATGGGGGGAAGTCTTCTCGTCGAATAGGTTCAAGTTGAAGGGCTTGTACTTTTGCGGGTACGAAACATCCCTCCACTCGCAGGAGTAGGGTTGTCGTATCCCGAGCTCACACAGTGAATCCTGGCTGCCCATATAATCTAGGCGAGCCTGGATTTTCCTTATTGCTTCTTTGGCTTCGTCTCCCGTGGAAGGGGCAGATAAACCAGGCAGATGGTAATTTTTGACTATGGGCGGAGTGGCTGCGTCGGAGTCCACGTTAGTCCCAGGGTCCAAGCTTGCTTGTCCAGAAGCCATCGTTGGTTGGGAGACTACACTTGCCTTGATGTCTAGCGCTGCTTGGGTCAAGAATTGTATTGATTCGCTCATGGTCTGCATTATGGCCTCGAGGACCTCGAGGCGCTGTCGATCACTAAGGCCTTCATGCTCGTCCTCCACCATTTATGTCATTATTGCATAAGAAGAGATAGACGGGATAGTAGACGTATCACTTTCTGCTTTGAACTCTTACAATGAATAGTCGTCAGGAAAGATTGGCAGTGTCATTCCCTGTTAGGACTCAGAGGGAGTACTACCCCTAGCGTAGGAGGTGGCGTCTTCTCTCCGAGGGTGGCTACCCCCATGGACTTCAGCATCCGTTCCTTGGGAATACTCATCTCCTCGGAATGCCGGATTGTCGTATAGGTCTGGGGGATTACTACTCCCAGCTTGTGTAACCCCCAGAGGTTCTAAGGAAAAGCTACCTCAGCAGCAGATAGCTTCTTCTTCGAGCGGGTGCCCTGGAAAACTACTTTCGCAGGTCCCATTGTTGGTCCTCCTGGTAATCGCCTTCTCAATGCGCTGGTTAAAATTGACGGACTAGAGGTATTGGACTTTTTCCCTCCAAAGATGGAAGGGCATTTCTGAGCAGAATAACATGAGGCGAATGGTATATCGTCTTCCTCGGGTGTTTTCACCTGATCCTTGGATTATTGTCGGATAGGTGCCATCAGGCACAATCGTTGGAATGCCGATTGCCTGCTTGTAGATACTATAACTTTGTTGCAGCATCAGTTGATGATAATTTTGGTACAGTGATGTCTTGGGGAGGACACTTCACATGTCGTAGCTGCCTTCCTCGCCTTGCACTTTTGATTGATCATATTGCGCAAGTTAGGGAGGACTGACTCACCTTTATACCATTTTCGTGAGCACGGGTAGACCGAGCGCATGGGTGCGTGGGTGTTGTTTTTGCTTCCTGGTCTAGGGTTCGTACAAGAACTTTCCCTAGATCATTAGTGGAAGACTTTTGAGATGGATCATGTCCATTTATCGCTGAGGGCTGGAAGAACGGGTCAGTCTTATACAGCTTTTCATCAGGGGCTCGCATAATAGTTAGCGGTGCCCTTCGATGCTCAGCCAAATGGATAGTTGCTTGAGCATGACAAGCTCGCACTGCCCTAGAGTTCATTGACTTGGCACCCGTAGGCGCGTAGTACGAAGAGTCCAAGTTTGGGTTTTCACCATTATCGACATGGAGCATTGGGTCAGCGCTGCGTGAGATTCGATCGAAAATAGATGTTCAGCTGCTACCAGAGTCGCATGCGGCCATCTGCCTGCGGATGTCAACCGATATCGCATAGTGAGTCTTATGCGGCCTCCTCTTTGGCCGCATAGGGTTTGTATTAGCGCCCGAACGTCTGGCATCATAGTATTTTCCTCTACCAGAGTTTGGGGGCTGGGCATTTTTTGTGTCAGGCGAGGATGCCGCATTGACAGCCTGAAGGGACGCCAGGCGAGCGCCTTCAGCAATAGGGAGAGAGGCAAGGAGCACAAGATCCACAGTTGGGTGAGGCGCGATGGCCTTTACTACCTACGTCCTGCGGTCTTCAAGTGGGGAGCATCCTTCTGGTTGGAAGAGACTGCCACATAAGCAGTGGACGCATGATGTACGGTCCATACGGCAGAGAGAGAGAGAGAGACGGGGAGTGCCTGATCCGTAGTTGGGTGAGGAGCGATGGCCTTTGCTACCCGCGTCGTACGGGCCTTCTTGGGCTTTACTTGCCTCGGAGAAGGACTCGCCCTGTCCCCGGAGAGCATATCCTCGAAAGCCTGCTGGTCGAAGCAGACCACCAGCATCCTTTGAGTGGACCCGAGCTTGGCTGCATCGGATCGCGCTATAGCTTTCTTATCAGAGGAAAAAGATATCCCCAACAGAGTCACCATCTTGTTCACCATTAAATTCAAAAATTCTAAAAAGAGCTTGATTTAACTAATAAATGAAAGAAAGTACAAAGAGGTCATGGACGGACAATCTAAGTACAATATTTTTTAATTTTGGGGTACGACGATAGACAAGGAGTGCTATGGTGTCTCCTTTACTCCGTGGACGATCCGATACAGAGAGAGGAAGCTTACATTCTCTCTATACTCATCTCAGTATTCTCTCTCTCTGTATTGGCCGGGGGTAGTATGCTCTCTCTCTCTGAAGTAGAAAAAAAATATGCCTTTAGAACGTTCCAGTTGCTCCTATTTATAGCCATCGTGCTGATGGGCTATGGGTGTCGCATATAACTCTGTTTGGTGACCGCATAAGGCTCCTTCAACATAATATGATTTCAACTGTCGCCGTATGCCATGGGCCGATTGCCATGTGGTCTTGGTTGAGATATATTGTTGAAGATATCTCAGGGTTGTTTTTAACCAGTTGTATACGTGACTTGGTCAGCTGGACACGTGGTCAGCACCAACTTTGTGAAGATCTCTGCAGTTGTAATAGGTAGATTTTGTGAGCTGAAGGCCACATAGCATCTTGGCTGCATAATGGCGAGGCCGCATGGGTCTTATAGCAGATTACATGCTCTCATTTAGGCCTTAGTCGAATGGACACTCTGGCCTCATGGTGGCGAGGTCGCTTGGGTCTTGTAGCTACATACGTGCTCTCATTTGGCCTTGGTCGGATGGATACTTTGGTCGCATGTTTGCGAGGCTGTATAGAATATAGCCGCATACGAGGGAACACGTAGCATAGCACATTTGTCGAAGCAATTAGTGTATTAATATGACTTATTTTCTTTTCCTGAGCCTTCGTCTTCACGAGTCTCGAAGCATCCCAGAGTGATGAGTGATGTGTTAGAGCTTCTGACAGACATCAGAATCTATGTCAGGGAGTCCTTATGCGACCTCCCTGCTATATGGTCGTTCGGGCCGTATATAGTATATTATGCAGCTTTTCTGTGATTTGGTAGATCAGGCCGCATGTGGCTCTTCTGCAGCTTGACTGTTCAGGCCGCTTATGGCTTTTTTACGATTTAACTGTTCAGGCCGCATGTGGCTTCTCTGCAGCTTGATTGTTCAGGCCGCATGTAGCTTCTCTATGGCTTGTTGAGGGGGCATGACATTTATGCGGCCTATATAATTTTTTCATGCTTTTATAATAGCGATTGAGGAAAGATGAAGGGATTCCATATTTATATTTTAGGGCTTCTACGAGTACAGCATGACGAGGATGAGGACGAAGACAATGAGATGAGGATGGCGAGTTCTTTGACGAGATAATATCGTGATTCCATCGGAGAGGGTACGCTTTTGAAAGAGGGGTTTGTAAGATTTAAAGGAAGAGAGAGAGGGTGAGAACGGAGGACCACTTGAGATTTAGGTTTGAGAGAAACAAGTGAGAGAAGACACCTTGCTGAGTATACTCATGTGACATGCACATGGTGTCACGACTCGCACCCGGTGTAGAAACGCGAGTAGAGAACAACGTCCAGCCTACGCCACAACATCAACGGTAGAACGATGTTTGGGTAAACTATCTATCTAGCGATAATGATCATCAAGATATATAATGCCACCAATGAAGTATAAATACTCAATCACAGATCTATAAGATGGAAAAATGCACGAATATTATATAAATAACAAAAGAGTCAAATACAACTCACAAGACAAAATAATATCCAATAAGTCATCTAATAATAAGAAATACTAATATCAAATGCTGGAGACAAATCCAGTATAATAACCTATCTACTGAGCTACAGGTACTGGGTTGTCTATCTCAACCGGAATGAGACCCTCCTGAGCCAAAGTCTCAGACTCTAAGCCAACTACGTCCTGAGGCCCGTAGTGAGTGGGATACCACTCCTCAGTGTCATATGGGAAAAAATATATCCAGTCAGGAAAGGAGCAAAGTACACCTCTAACAGTAGTTCCAAATGAATGATATAAACTATATAACAGTAAATAGAGTAAATATACAAGATACAAGATACAAGTACAAGATATATACAAAATAGCAATACTGAAATTAGATACAAGAAATGAGCATCATGGAATAGAGCAAAAAATACTACTACTATGTGAGTGAGTACCAGCTTCAACATGTGATCGGCTTAGGAACTTACACAAGGATTAGGGCTTAGTTAATCGTACGTACGGTGTATGGTCAATACTCACAAAGACATGCACAAGAATGGTATGATCATATATCTACACTAACACTCCCCATCCCGACTGGTATAGTGGATCCAACCATGGTACGTCATGACATGGAATTCACTGGGTAGGTAGCTAGTCTTCCCAAGAATCGATGTTTGTAAATATACAAGAAGAACGAGGAACAAGGCTTGCACAAGATACACCATAAATACTAAGGAATAACATCTCATTATGAGATCTGGATATACCAATCCATGTAACCATCGTGTCATGAAATCAAGAATATCTACACTAAATACAAGAAACATAGCGAATATAATAAATGGAAAACTAATAGAGAATATACTTGCCTAGAATCCGTTGAACAGTATCAAAAATGTCCAAAATAGTGCCTCGGAGACCTGAATATGGAATAATACATCAATACAAGATTTTGGAATGAAAATAAGTTAAACTAGTCAAATCCTAGGTTATAAAGCCATTTCTAGGTCAAAATAATCAAACTAGGTCAACTCTAGGTCAAAATAGTCTAACTTGGCCAAACTAGCTATTTCTAGGTTGTGTGAGTCCACCTCTAGGATATTGGGTCCATACGCTATGTATCTAGGCTATACTACCTATATTAGGATACTAGGATACCAACACTATACCGTATCATAAGATACGTAAAATATTATATATAAAAATACTATATAATACACAAGTATAATATATACTAGTACCCCTAGCTAAACTAATACTAAGTGGACACCTTGGCTGTGAGCCAACACGGTATCACGCTACCTACACTCATCTTGATACACAATACCCAATACCTTGAGTTAACTCCAATACCTAGCAATTACCTTGGTAACACAAGGTAATACTAATCTAGCTATCTTATATCCATACCCAATGTAACACTAACATGTGTATCTAATAATATATATCCTCATTCATGCATATAGCTAATATCTATAACCTAAAGTATACTAACACACATAACATATATCAATATCCAACTCAACATACCTTAACATTATATATATATATATATATATATATATATATATATATATATATATATATATATATATATATAGCTTAAGTAACCAACAACATATCATAAGTAGCCTTCTACTCATCCTCATCATGTTGTTGGTACTATACATTGCTGCTGCTGTTATGCATTGTTGCTGCTGCTATGCATTGTTGCTGTTGCTATGCATTGATGCTGCTATGATGCTTGCAACCTGCTGTTGTTGCATTGCAGTAGCTTGACACCCCCCCAGCACACATGCACACACACACACACATATATATATATATATATATATATATATATATATATATATATAAGATACCCTCATATATATATATATATATATATATATATATATATATATATATATATATATAGGTTGCACACATCAGCCACTAATCGAACTCTGTCACAGACATCAAACCCAAGTATCTCCCCTACCGACACATACTACACAACTCTAGGTTACATACACCTTATGATATACATATAGGTATCCAAATAATCATAATAATATATCTATATAGGTATACATATATCAATATATATATATATATATATACTACATCAAATATAGTAGGATAAAATATAACAAACACGTGGAGTGCATCGCACCCGTATCACACTCAATCTATGATACGCTTGCGATACAGCTCCAACACACCACCAAATGTATGAAAAATGATATGAGCAAGATTAGAATCATAATTAGAAATAACACAAAGTGTTAGCTACTCAAATACGTGCTCGTATCAAAATATGATATGCACAAACCCCCGTGTCGGAAGAAAACTCCCAAATCAACCTGTATCGCCAAACTATCGTGATACGGCCGACACGTATCCAATTATGGATACGACACTAGTCTCATATAATCAAACACATGTGAATTTGGTCTAATTGATCTATTGACAAACACATAATGTGCCAATCTCAGAATTCTCCCAAAATTGGCACAAAATATACCATAACTTCCTCCATAGGCCTCCTATGAACCTAATTTCATTTCCTATGGGTAGCCTTAGTACATGGGAGGGTTCCTAATGATTAAATAACAGATTTAGTGTCTAATTAGAGAGAGAAAATTGAATTTTACTTATTGGAAGATGGATTCCTAATGCAAGACTCCAAATGAGTGTCATGAGCCTTCAACTTGTGCTTCTTTCTCATCCTTATAGATCATTGCTACCTTCTTATTCAAATAGCCTCTAATGGTTAGTAAAGAAGGAATTGGAAGAGAATTTGGGTAGGAATTGGTATAGGGATGAAGGAATTTGGAAGAGGGAAATTCTAAATCTAGAAATGAGATGAATGGATGAAAAGAGAGAGTCTCTCTCCTCCCCCTTGTGGCCGGCCTTGTCCCCTTCTCCAAGTTACTATAAAAAGTCTACAATATCCCATGGGGCTTGTCATGAAGGAATTAATCAAGGAAGGAAGGTTCTAATCTAATTGGTCTAACTAATTAAGTCATCCTCCTAATGAATGGGCTTGATTGTTGGGCTCAATCTAACTAGAATTAATGTTGGTCCATAAGTCTAGTCTAATCTAGCTAGGTCCACTAACACAAGTCCAAAATCAAATATAACATCTAACAATAAATAATACAATAAATAAATATTCAACAAGTATATTAATTAATTAATTATGGAATGACTGAAATACTCTTTCCTAGAAAATATAGTAGTGACAAATCTACCCCCTTAAAATAATTTTATCCTCGAAATTCAAAGACCAAACTACCCCCAGAAAACAAAACAGAATCAGAAAAGAATATACCTCAAGGTACAAATAAATATGGGTAACGCTCTCGCATTTCATCCTCCCTCTCCCAAGTAGACCCACCCAAAGAGTGATGCCTTCTTGTGATGTGTACCAAAGAAATGGTCTGGTTCCTCAGCACCTTCTTTTTTCGATCCAGAATCTCAACTGGCTACTCTGGATAGATAAGAGTAGGGCCCACATCTATCTTTAAGTGATCCAATACATGACTAGAATCCTCCACATATCATCTTAACTGTGACACGTGAAATACTTTGTGCACTCCCTCCAATGCAGGTGGCAAGTCTAGTCTGTAAGCAACTGCACCGACCCTCTCGAGAATACTGAAGGGTCCGATGAATCACGGACTAAGCTTCCTGCCTCCACCGAGACGTATCGTGCCTCATGTCAGAGAAATCATCAGAAATACCAGACCTCCAACCTAGAACAAAACACAACCTTAAGAACTTAATCTATAACAATAACAAATATCAAGCACAAAACAAAAATCTAAAACTATACCTTAAACTCCAAAGGTCTCCGATGGCTATCGACCCAATGTCGATGTCTATCCTGCGCCACTCGAAGTCTGTCTCTGATCAACTTAACCTTCTCCGCTGCATCCACAACCATCTATGGTCCTAGTAAATCTTTTTCTCCAACATCGTCCCATGACAAGGGAGTACGATATCTCCGACCGTATAGAGCCTCAAATGGTGACATCTCTATACTAGCCTGGTAGTTGTTGTTGTAAGCAAACTCTACCAAATAGAGATGGTCCTCCTAAGATCCCCCGAAATCTAGTACACAAGTGCACAACATATCCTCGAGAGTCTGAATGGTCCTCTCTGACTGCCCATCCGTCTGGGGGCGATATGCAATACCGAACTTGAGCTGGGTGCCCAAATTCGTCTGCAAACTCCTCCAAAAATAAGCAGTGAAATGACTATCCCAATCTGAGACTATGCTGACGGGAACCCCATGTATCCTAACGATCTGCCTCACATATATCTCTGCCAGCTTCTCCGTAGACAAACCTACCTTGAAAGGCAAAAAGTAGGCTGACTTGGTCAACCTGTCAACGATGACCCAAATCGTGTCTTTCCCTTCTGGAGATCGTCGAAGTCCGGACATAAAATCTATAGTAATGTGCTCCCACTTTCACTCTGGAATGGGTAATGGCTGAAGTAAACCCCTTGGCTTCTGCCTCTCAAATTTTACCTGCTGACACACTAAGCATCTGGATACAAACTGTGCCACCTTCCTCTTCATGCCATACCACCACACACTCTCTCGTATATCCCGATACATCTTGTTGGCACCTGGATGCTTGGAATATTGAGAGTGAGATGCACTTCCTGCAATAACTCCTCACGCAGCTCCCTACTAGGCACACATAATCTAGCACCATGCCACAAAGAACTATTATCAACAATGGTGAAATTAGCCTCAAATCTTGCTCTCACCTGAGCTCTGATGCTCTTCAGAGATACATCCTTATACTGGGCTGCCTTGATCTTATCTATCAACTCTGAGTGTATCTGTAACCCCCACATCTGTATGGCAAAACTAGGGACTATCACCTCAATGCCCAAGCTTTCCAGATCCTCCAACAAATATCGATCGTGCGTCAAAATTATAGCTACCGGATACCTGTTCAAGGCATCGGCGACTAAATTGGCTTTTCTCGGATGATACTGTAAGGATATGTCAAAATCCTTTATCAGTTCCAGCCACCGACGCTGCCTCGTGTTTAACTCATTCTGAGTGAAACGTACTTCAAGCTCTTGTGGTCTGTGAAGATCTCCACACGCTCTCCGTACAAATCGTATTTCCATAACTTCAAGGCAAAGATGACTGCTGCCAACTCCAAATTATGGGTAGAATAGTTCTTCTCATGAGGACGCAACTGCCTGGATGCATAGGCAATCACTTTCTTATTCTGCTGAAGAACACAACCCAGCCCTTTCTTCGATGCATCACAATAAATAGTGAAACCTCCAGATCCTTATGGCAACGTCAAAATAGGAGCAGACGTCAACCTCGTCTTCAATTCCTCAAAAGTAGCCTGGCACTTCTCTGTCCAAACAAACTCCGTGTCCTTCCTAGTGAGTCTAGTCATCGGCTCAGCAATCCTCAAAAAATCTTGCACAAACTTCCTGTAGTAGCCTTCCAGACCCAAGAAACTTCTGATCTCTGCTACTGAACTCGGGGTCTTCCAAGATTCCACTGCTACGATCTTCTTCGGATCTACTAAAATTTTATCATTAGTCACAACATGTCCTAAGAACTCCACCTTGTCCAGGAAGAACTCATACTTGGACAGCTTTTCATACAGCTTCTCCTTCCTCAGCACATCCAACATAATCCGCAGATGCTCCTCGTGCTCCTCTGGTGTCTTCGAGTATATGAGTATGTCATCGATGAACACCACCATGAACTTGTCAAGGTACTGGTGGAATACCTTGTTCATCAAATTCATAAATATCACAGGGGCATTAGTCAACCCAAACGACATCACCATGAACTCATATTGGCCATACTGAGTCCTAAAAGCGGTCTTCGGAATGTCCTCCGGCTTCACTTTTACCTAGTAGTAGCCTGATCTCAAGTCTATCTTGAAAAATACCCTGGCGCTACTCAACTGATCAAACAGGTCATCAATCCATGGCAACGGGTATTTATCTTGATAGTGAGATTATTCAATGCCTTGTAATTGATGCACATGCTTATCGATCCATCCTTCTTCAGTACAAACAATACCGGGGCTCCCCACGGTAAAAAACTGGATCTGATAAACCCCTTATCCTGTAATTCATCCACTTGCTTCTTCAGCTCGACCAGCTCGCTGTTGTTCATTCTATAGACATGTTGTAAAATTGGTTCCGTATCTAGCACCAAGTCTATAAAGAACTCAATATCTCAATCTGGCAGAAATCTTAGCAATTCCTCAAAAAACACATCCAAGAATTCTGCTATCAAAGGATGCGGCAACTCCTTATCTTCCACTATAGCTCCACAGATAATGCCTTCTCTCTGCTCTGCAGATCCTCTAGCAAACTCAAACTCAGGCTCTCCTAGTGGTCTAAACAAAACTCTACCTTCGATGCAATCTATACTAGCATGGTGTCTACTCAACCAATCCATCCTGAGTAAAATATCATAGCTCGAAAGTGGCATTACAAGTAGATACGCACTCAGCTCCCGGCCTCCGAGAGTAACTCTCCGATCCTTACAAATATCACTAACCAGGATAATGCCTCCCCCGGTCATGATCTTGCAAGTCCTAAGCAAAGACTCAGCTACCAAATGATGCTTCAAAGCAAAAGAAATAAATACAAAACTATGGGAAGCACCACTATCAAACAATGCTAAAGATGAAATAGAATCAAGAAGAACAAAACCTGCGATGACATCTCCGGTGGGCTCGGCCTCCACCGTCATAACAAATGCTCATCCCTGAGGGTGAACCCCCTGTTGCTGGTGCTGGACATAACATTGTTGCTGGGTCGGAAGCGGTGGTCCCCTCGGCTGTTCTTTAAGTGGCCTCGCTTGTATTCTCTGTGCTGAAGATGCTCCCTGAACTGCACGACGAGGATTGGAAGAAAAATCCCTCAGCTTATGCCCCTCGATACCACAACAGACAAACTTCCAACCTCTTCCTGCAAACTTTCCAGATGTGGTCGGACTTCTTATAGAAGTGGCAGGAAGCTTGTTGTGACTGTCTCTACTGCTGCTGTGGTGCCTAGTGAACTGGTGCCCTAGCTGGAGTTTGGTGCTGTTGTGACTGCTGAAAAGGCCTAGATTGGAAATGAGTATGCTTAGTAGGCACTGTGCTGGTACTAGCCCCATGAAAAGAATAGTCGTCTTTCTTGGATTTCAAGCTCAACTCCCGCTCAACCTTGTGTGCTTCCGCAAGTATCTCTGAATACGTCTCTTAGAAACACAGAATGAGGATCTTCACTTCCCAGTTCAGACCCTCGCAGAAGCGGATAGCCCAAACCTTTGGCTCCCTCACCAAATACTCCGCAAATCGGCTCAGCCTACCAAACTCTGTGGCGTACTCCTCCTCGGACATGCTCCCCTGAGTAAGGCCCTCAAACTTTCTTCCAAAGTCTAATATGTCCTCCCGAGTAAAGAACTTCCTCTTGAAGAGGTTATTGAACACCCCCCAAGACTGCCCTGCATCAGCAAGAAGGGGCTCATTCCTGACCCAAGTACGGGCAATGTCGAACAGCTGAAGTCCTACTGCCTCAACCTTCAGATCCTCAGCAAGACAGGATACCCTCATGAGATACTCGATATCCTTGAGCCAATCATCAGCTTAGACGATGCCCTCGATTCCCTTGAAGACCCAAGGTTCTAGCTTCTTGAAGTCCTGGATATTATCCGGCCGAAGCTGGGTAACCTGTGTAGCAGCCTGCTGCTGGACCGCAGCTTCTCTCTCTACTACAGCAAGGGCAAGCTCATGAGCACTCTCAATACCCTATTGTAACACGTTGGTCTACCTCTAGTGAGCCTCTGACTGGGCCCTTTGAGCCTCTATCATCTCTCAAAATAATGTGAACACCTGAGTCGCATCTGTCGACACAGAAGGTGAAGGTGGAAGCCCCTCTGACACAGCTGGAACAATCCTCTGAGCTGGAAGTGGACCCCCAAACGTAGTTGATCCTCCAATCACCGGAGAAGTGACTGGTGGAGGCCCTCAGGATGTCGCAGATCTCTTAAAAACTGCTTCCCTCTACTGTGATCGAGTCATAGGCGGTATCCTGAGGCAAATCTAAAGGAAAGAATCAATATAGGACATGATATAATATACTTAAAGAAGGACAGTTAAGCTCAATTATCAAATATCAAATATCAATATCAAGGAAGAACAGTTGAATTGAATAATAGAGTTTTTCCTAGTTGTGATTGAGTATTCATAGTCTATATCCTATATCCTGAAACAGGCTCATAATAGCACTCAAATCAGAGCACCACTACGAATCATACTACTTGCGACCTCGAAGACCTGAATGGGCTACCACTAAAAATGTGTCACAACCCGCACCCGGTGTAGGGACGCGAGTAGTGAACAACGTCCAACCTACGCTGCAGCATCGACGGTAGAATATTGTTTGGGTAAACTATCTATCTAGCAATAATGATTATCAAGATATATAGTGCCACTAATGAAGTATGAATACTCAATCACAGATCTATAAGATAGACAATCGCATGAATATGATATAAAGAACTGAAAAGTCAAATACAACTCATAAGACAAAATAATATCCAATAAGTTATCTAATAATAAGAAATACTAATATCAAATGCTGGAGACAAATCTCGTACAATAACCTATCTACTGAGCTACAGGTACGGGGTTATCTGTCTCAACCGGGATGAGACCCACCTGAGCTAAAGTCTTTAACTCTAAGCCAACTACGTCCTGAGGCCCGTACTGAGTGGGATACCACTCCTCAGTGTCATCTGGAAAAAATATATCCAGTTAGAAAATGAGCAAAGTACACCTCTAACAGCAGTTCCAAATGAATAATATAAACTATGTAACAGTAAATAGAGTGAATATACAAGATGCAAGATACAAGTACAAGATATATACAAAATATGAATACTGGAATTAAATACAAGAAATGAGCATCACAGAATAGAGCAAGAAATACTATTACTATGTGAGTGAGTACCAGCTTCAACATGTGATCGGTTTGGGAACTTGCACAAGGATTAGGGCCTGGTTAATCATACGTATTGTGTATAATCAACACTCGCAAGGACAAGCACAAGAAGGGTATTATCATATATCTACACTAACACTCCCCACCCTGACTGGTATCATGGATCCAACCATGGTACGTTATGACACGGGATTCACTGGGTAGGTAGCTCGTCTCCCCAAGAATCGATGTCTGTATATGTACAAGAAGAATAAGGAACAAGGCTTGCACAAGAAACACCATAAATATCAAGAAATAACATCTCATGGCGAGATCTGGATATACCAATCCGTGTAACCATCGTGTCAAGAAATCAAGGATATCTACACTAAATACAAGAAACATAGGGGGTATCATAAATGGAAAACTATCAGAGAATGTACTTGCCTGAAATTAGGTAAACAGTATCAATGATGTCTGGAATGGTGCCTCGGAGACCTAAATATGGAATACTACATTAATACAAGGTTTTGGAACAAAAATAAGTTAAACTAGTCAAATTCTAGGTCATAAAATTATTTCTAGGTCAAAACAGTCAAACTAGGTCAACCAAGGTCAAAATAGTCAAACTTGGTCAAACTAGCTATTTCTAGGTTGTATGAGTCCGTCTCAAGGATATTGGGTCCATACGCTATGTATCTAGGCTATACTAGCTATATTAGGATACTAAGATACCAATACTATACCGTATCGTAAGATACGTAAAATACTATATATAAAAATACTATATAATATACAAGTATAATACATACTAGTACCCCTATCTAAACTAATATTAAGTGGATACCTTGGCATTGAGCCAACACGGTATCACGCTACCTACACTCATCTTGATACACAATACTCAATACCTTGAGTTAACTCCAATACCTAGCAATTACCTTGGTTACACAAGGTAATACAAATCTAGCTATCTTATATCCGTACCTACCCAATGTAACACTAACATGTGTATCTAATAATACATATCCTCATTCATGCATATAGCTAATATCTATAACCTAAATTATACTAACACACATAACATATATCAATACCCAACTCAACATACCTTAACATTACATATATATATATATATATATATATATATATATATATATATATATATATATATATATATATATATATATATATATATATATATAGCTTAAGTAACCAACAACATATCATAACTAGCCTTCTACTCATCCTCATTATGTTGCTGCTACTATACATTGATGTTGTTGCTGCTATGCATTGCTGCTGCTGCTGATACGCAATGTCATTGTTATGATGCTTATAACCTACTGTTATTGTATTTCAGTAGCCCGACACACCCCTAGTACACATGCACACATATATATAAGATACCCTCATTTATACATATACACATATATCTATATATATATATATAGGTTGCACACATCAATCATTAATTGAACTCTATCACAGACATCAAACCCCAAGTATCTCCCCTACCGACACATACTACCTAACTCTAGGTTACATACACCTTATGATATACACATAGGTATCCAAATAATCATAATGATATATCTATATAGGTATACATATATCAATATATATATCAACACATATTATATACAACTAAAGTATATATATACTACATCAAATATAGTAGGATAAAATATAACAAATACGTGGAGTGCATCGCACCCGTATCACACTCAATCTATGATACGCTTTTGATACGGCTCAAACACACCACCAAATGCATCACAAATGATATGAGAAAGATTAGAATCATAATTAGAAATAACACAAAGTGCTAGCTACTCAAATACGTACCTGTTTCAAAATATGACATGCTCAAACCCCCCGTGTCGGAAGAAAACCCCCAAATTAATCTGTATCGCCAAATTGTCATGATACGGCCTATACGTATCCAATTGTGGACACGACACTAGTCTCATAGAAACAAACACATATTAATTTGGTCTAATTGACCTATTAACAAACACATGATGTGCCAATCTCAGAATTCTCCAAAAATTGGCACAAAACACACTATAACTTCCTCCATAGGCCTCCTATGAACCTAATTCCACTTTCTATGGGTAGCCTTAGTACATGGAAGGGTTTCTAATGATTAAACTACAGATTTAGAGTCTAATTAGAGAGGTAAAACTTAATTTTATCTATTGAAAGATAGATTCCCAATGCAAGTCTTCAAATGAGT
This sequence comes from Iris macrosiphon, assembly GCA_036927795.1. NCBI lineage: Eukaryota > Viridiplantae > Streptophyta > Magnoliopsida > Asparagales > Iridaceae > Iris > Iris macrosiphon. The sequence continues at coordinate 100,833,023 of JAYESA010000014.1, read as the reverse complement.
GTCAAGAGCCTTCAACTTGTGCTTCTTCCTCCTCCTTGTAGATCTTTGCCTCCTCCTTGTTCCAATAGCCTCCAATGGTGAGTAGAGAAGAAATTGAAAGATAATATGGTTAGGAATTAGTGTAGGGATGAAATAATTTGGAAGAAAGAAATTCTAGATCTAGAAATGAGATTAATGGATGAAGAGAGAGAGTCTCTCTCCTCCCCCTTGTGGCTGGCCTTGTCCCCTTCTCCAAGTCACTATGAAAAGTCTACAATACCCCTTGGGACTTGTCATGAAGGAATTAAGGAAGGAAGGAATATTCTAATCCAATTGATCTAACTAATTAAGTCAAATCCTAATGAATGGGCTTGATTGTTGGGCTCAATCTAACTAGAATTAATGTTGGTCCATGAGTCTAGTCTAATCTAGCTAGGACCACTAACACAAGTCCAAAATCAAATATACATCTAATAATTAATAATATAATAAATAAATATTCAACAAGCATATTAATTAATTAATTATGAAATAATCGAAATATCCTTTGCTATAAAAATGTGGTAGTGACATATGGTTTAAGTTTTCATTTGGAACGGTTTAAGTATGTCCTGTGGTAAATAATTTTTTTTTTAAAATAAAAAATATAAACTTGGAACACTTTTATTTTCGTAACGGTTTTAGACCATTCCAAAACTTAGGTACAAAAAATAGATGTTCCAGATTAAAAAATGCCTGGTGTTCCTAATTTACCATTTTGGTATAGTATTTGCGGCCTGCTTTCATTTTGAAGGGGCATGAGATCTATGCGACCTGCATGATTTTTATGCTTTTACAAGATCTTCTTCAAAGTTTCTAAAGTTTGTAAGTTTTTTAAGTTCAGAATACTTTGAACAGAAGCATGGAGGAGATAATAGTAGGAACTGCAACGGCGCATCAGTGAAGTCTCCTTCCGCTTAGCGCATGGGGATGCTTGAGGGAGTAGTGGTGCATGGCACTGCTGGCGCATGCGAACACTAGTTACTTAGTGGCACATGGAACTGCTAGCACATGGTGACACTAGTTACTTAGTGGCGCATGGCACTGCTAGCGTATGGGAACACTAGTTATGAAATGGTCGATGCATGACACTAGATCATTATGGCGCAGGAGGCTTGATTACTGCGACACATGGCCTTTGATTACTGTTGACGCATGGTAGAGATTTTCTATGCTTCTACAGTTTGTAGTTGTAGGCATCGGTGATGTGCACTTGACAACGAAGCTTGGTGAGAAGCTCGTTCTCAAGGATGTGTGACATGTACCTAGTTTGCGCTACAACTTGGTTTCGGTAGGGAGGCTAACGGATGATAGTTGTCGCAGTCTATTTGGGGACAAAGATTAGATGCTTACGAAGGGTTCCAAACAACTGGCTCAAAGGGATTTGTGTTATGGCATATACAGGCTCATGTCGTTGAGATATACAGGCAGGCCACAGACACCGGATGGAGACTCGAGGGATACTCGACATGAGGTGGATAGTCGAAACTTGTCTTGGAGGGGATTTGAGATACTTTGAGGATTACGGAAGATTCGGTTTGTGGAGACAAAGTGAAAAATGGTGATAAGTGAAAGATTGAGGGTCAGTCTGTCGGTCCCATGACAGCGGGTCGGTCTCTATGTGGAGGTTATTCCATGTATCCGATTTTAGAGACTGGTGGTTTGCCAAAACCTTATGGAGCGACATCAGATTCAGTAATTCGATGCCAATGAGGAGATCAAGGTTTGCAGCAAACTCAATCTGAGGCAGGACCATCATCATTCACATGGTCCAGGGGAAGTTGTGGGTCATCGATGGCATGCGTAGTACTTGATATTCTTCTTGATGATGCATGTGTATGGAGGAGGTTAAGGTTCGGACATAAAGATGGGCAGATTCAAGAGTTCAAATTTTGGAAGAATTGTACCGTCCTCTTGGTTGGGTCAGCCGAGGGTGAAGAAGCTCTTCGGAATGGTAGTACATTCTGGTAGAAGATGGAAGTCGGGGACAGGCAACCAAGACTCATGGTGAGACTGATCGTCAGGGACTTCGGTCTTGGTCGTGTCATTGATATCGAAAGGATCCCAATGGTACAGGAGGTACTACATATGGCAGTTAGCGTCGATGTGACGGTCGAGGAGCTGGAGACGACATAAGATGCAAAACAGCTCGGGGGATCGGAGATTGGTAGTATGGGGGAGCAAAAACTCTGTCACGGGACGACATGCATGGAGTCCAATTGAGAAGCCATGGGGTCAACACCCTCTCATCAGACTGGAGGAGGAGATTGTTAGGGTCCAGTCTGGATTTGGTAAATTTTGGAGCCCAAATATGTTAAAAGATTTGATTTGATATAATTTGGAAATCTACATTAAATGTAAGATATGATTAGATTTAAAATTTGTATCAAATATTTAATCTGACCATATTTGAACATACATAATTGGTGTTAGGCTATTTTAGGTGTAATAGGATTCTTATTTTAGGGTTTCCTATTTAGGAAATCCTATTATGACCTAAAATAGAATTTTTTTTATCTTATAAATATAGGAGGAGGGTGGAGGCACAAAGAATGCACAAAGGTAGAGATTCACGATGCTCGTTCACAAGAAAATCTAAGAGAAAGTTTGTGCTTTGCTCTTAGGATTCTTCTCTATACAAGATAGAAGGAAGAAGAGATCTAATCGACGAGTCATCAATTTTGGTTATAGAAATTGCTACGGGTTAGTGAGTAATTTCAATTATAATCTTTGTCGTTCCTTCTTGAGTGTGGTGAGGGGGTTGAACCTATTAGGGCAAAAAGTTTCAACATTAGTTTTTTTGCAATCTTGTAATTTTATCTGAGTTATAAAGGTTAAGATTTGTTCAGGTGATGTAGTCACCGTCATATACTTGTCTTCATCTGTGCTTGGTGTTCGTAGATTGGTTGGTTATCTCAGGTGGGTTGGCAAACGCTTCTGCGACACGCCCAACATCTCTCTCTCTCTCTCTCTCTCTCTCATACATTCATGTACTTAATATTGCTCAAGAATTCATCCAACCAAATATTAACCATAAAAGTAAATTTATGGAAGTTTGGCCACTTAGGTCCTATCATCTAAATTTATGGATGCAAGTGTCGCACGTGTCTAGGTTATACTGGCGATATATTAAGTCACATAAAAATGTTGGCTCAACCTAAAAACAATCCTAAAAAGCTAAATAGTCTCATCCTATATCGATATAGGACAACTCAAATGTCATCTCCTATAATTTTTCAATCAAAACAAAAACCTCCTGGACAATTCATACCCAAGAACACAAGTCCTTTAGCCCTTGTCAACGAAAAATTATTGTATGGTCCTGACGCATTGCACCCTTCCACTTCTCAACTGTTAGATTGCATGGGGATATGTGTGTGCACACATTTTCATGATAATATAATAGTTGGCATGAAAAGGATGCACTGTGTGCGGTTCATTCAATAACTTCTCCTTGTCAACCGCCTGACCAAAGGGGTGGAGCAGAAGCAAGGACCAGACCACTTCACATGCACTAGTTTGTTAGGATCTCAACACCAACTAATATTGTATGTCCATAAATTACCATCTCAGCATAAATTACCTTCTCAGGAACCAAACCACCCCCCCCACACACACACACACATACACTTAGAAAGTTCAGCAGGAAAAGGGATTAGCTTGCACGTGTCGATGTGTCATAACCATTGGATCAACAGGAAAAGGGACTAGTATAGTCAATGGAAGCTTGTCGAGTGTCACGACAAAGTAGGGACACTTAGAATTTTTTTTACAACTTTTACTGAAGTTGTTGGTATTATGTGGGGTTTCCAACCTATATGGAGAACATCCAGAGTGCAACGAATTCCATATGTGTATTATATAAGCTCGAAAAATCGAAGGCAAAAAATATGGCGTATTTGAGCACATGTCAGACTTATAATAGAAAAGCGATATCAGAGAGAGTAGTATACCAAATGTATACCAAGCTGACACACTTTTATTCCAAAACTACTCTAACTCAAAGAGAGAATTTTTCGATATACTGCTGGTATATCGAAGGTATACAAATATTAGGTCTGAAGGCCGAATTTGGGTGTTTTATTTATACCATTTGATCAATATATATAATCCAGGTCTGTTCGGGATTAGGGGGCTTTAATAAGGTGTTTCCTAACCCTAATTCTCATCACAATATCAAAAAGGAGAGCTTTCTCAATGTTGTAATTTTGTAAGAGAGAAAGAGGGAGATTCGGAGTTCTGGGGATTGTTTTGGAGAGATCGTTTCAAGGATTTAATCAATTAGTTTTTTCTCGCCTTCTCTTATTTGTAATCTTTTCTACTCTTGTAATCTATTTCCATTTATGAAGTATTACGGTAATTTGTGTGGATCGGTAGAGGAATTTTTAAATGAGTCAGTGTATTTCCTTTATTTCATTAGTAAAGGCTTTTTCGGATTGGACTTTTATACACTCGTAGGTTTTTTCGTTATGGTTTTCCACATAAATATTTATATTTGCATTTGTCTTTAATTGTGATTTTGGCATATTGGTTTGTGCATTTTTTCTTTGGTCCTTACAAGTTCTCTTGGTATGGAGAACGGTTTTCGTATTTCTTTCGCAACATAGTGGTATTAGTGCTTTTATTTTAGAGCAGTATCAGGGTGGTAGTTGCCAAGTTTTAGGAGTTGATAGTCAAATCGAGTAGAAGAGATGATGCAAAATAGGTGCATATGATAAAACTAAATGGTTGCAATTATCACTATTGGCAGAGTAAGATGAAAGATTTGTTGTTCGTCAAAAAGTTACATCTTTCGGTATTTACTTCCTAGAAGTCTAGTGATAAATTCAATAAGAATTAAAATTTTGAGTATATACAAGTTTGTAGTACATCAGGAAGTTCATGGATAAGAATGTGTATACTCACACTACCAATATTGAGCATGCAAATATATTATAGGAGAAGTTGAAATCCTTTTATGCTAAGAAGACTGGGGTAAATAAATTATTCCTGATCTGACAGATGTTGGGTCTTATATACAAGAATGGTTCGTCCATTATGCTTCAATTGAGTGAGTTCTAGGGCATGGTTGACCAGTTATCCTCTATGGGAGTGAAATTCGATGATGAAGTACATGGACTTTCGTTGTTTTGTACATTGTCGAACTTGTGGGAAACCATACGAGTATTTATGATCGCTTCTACTTCAGAATGTGTGGTTTGTTTGGAGTTCCCCAAGAGCGGGGTATTAAATGAGGAGAAGCAGAGAAAAACTCAAGGTACTTCATCCATATCCCATTCATAGGCATTTGTTTCTATCACGTCCTACTCCTAGAATATGGTGGACTGAGTACGTAACTAACATCTTCAAGCTATGCGTCATACGAATATACTACTACCTATATCCGCGATTGTCGCCCTTAAGGTTCTAGGATGGAAACACTGGTAATACTAACAAACCATAACTATTATATATAAATTGTTCACCAAGTACAATCCATACCAATTATTACATCCAAAAATATTAATGTACATAAGTAGTTCCGCTACAAAATAATATTAATATTTCCTTGAAGGCGGTTGACGATCCCTCATCAACTACATCTATGATGTATAGATGCAACGTCTCTTCTTAAACTTTATCTTCTCCTAGTGAACAATATTAGGTCGTCAAAATGACATATAAGTACGCAGTCAAGAACAATAATAAAAATAAATATATTATGTGATAAGATGAAATATAGCTTAAGTCATTTATAATTCTTCAAATAAGAATTTGGTATAGTACAAATCTTGTGGAAGTATTATAGTGCTAACTTAAGAGACTATATCTAAATTCTATTATAGTGATTTTGTAGTGTTTGATATTTTAATACAACCTAAACTCACTACCACAATCACAAACAATTTTTTCTATATGATGATGCAATTTGGAGAATAATTCTTTGAATATCCACATTGTCTAGTTTTTCGATAATAGTTCCGTGATCAGGGATCAAGTGGTGGCAGGGCGACACGGTACTTAGAATCCGGCCATTCACAACATGTGAATAAGAATAAGGTATATCATTAATTCACCTAATCGATCTTTTTAATCGAATAAGTACGTCCAAAATTATATATAAGGTAAGTGAGCTAAGCCTCACATATCTCTTCGCAAGGCCTTGTAGAAGGCATAAATATTGATCAATTTTTGTTTGTTATAATATCGCATGAATTTTGTACGATGGTATTCAAGTTGTTCTCCCCTGCCCAATGCACTAACCTAGAGCTAGAAAAATCCTTATTCTATTACCCTTATTAGCTCTACTTTGTATCTTATCTCAAATCTCAACATTCAAGTATGTATTATATCTCAAATTCTAGTATACAAGTATGTATCTTGTCTCAAGTTTTCAAAAATCAAGTATGTATCAAATTTTAACCTTTAAGTATGTATCTTATCTCTAATCTTGGAGTAATACGAGATATGAGAATACAATTCAATAATAATTTTCTCCAAATATCATGGAACAAGAAATTCTAGAACTTGAATTGGGTTTCGCTTACGTAACTGGTGTCTGTGTCCTACGTATCATAGACTCTTACTATTTGACCCCTAAGCATATTTATTTAGGGGTTATCGAGAGCCTGCACTAATTAAAATATAGTTTCCTGTAATTTTAGGGTTTAGTATAAATAATATTTTTCTAAATATCAAAATTTTTGGTTAACTTTTGAAATTCTTAAAAATTTTGCCAGTATTATTTGTATTTCGAGCTCTAGAATTTTGACGATTAATAATATAGACCTGGAGCAACCCTCCATAGAATTTTTTTGGGTATGTCGACTCCCTCGGTAGAATAATTCAATACTAGAACACACGCAGTATATATATGAATTAAAAATTCATAAAATAAAATTTTATTTCTTACTAACAAGCGTGCTTAGCATATCTTACCAATTTACAGTAATGAAGGTATTAATTGGTTATAGCATCAGGTGCTCTATTTACAAACAAAAGCAAACGAGTATCTCTTATCAGTAACCATATTTCATAAAAGATGACTTTTAATTATAATTATAACAAAATGTACTTTTACTAGTATTTATAAGGTATTGGTCATTTAAATTCAAGTACTGATTCTACTTGGTTAAGAAGAAGAACTAAAATAAATACATAACCATAAAATAACTTTTTGAGTTTTCGGTAATGCTCGAACTTTTAGAAAACTTCAAATCAATAAACATTTAAATCTATCATTTCTCATACTAAGTCAGCATATATAATTAAGCATATATGCTGAATTTTATAGAACTTGGGTAAATTTTATCAAAATATCTATTTCGGTTACGATGAACTAGTCATATACCAATATATTAGTACATATTCAATTTATCCTATGTCTTTGACATCCAACATAATCAATATGAAGTTGAATACTGAAGTTAAATCAAATAAAACCCTTATTACCAAAATCGACAAATTTGAGCCGATACAATCCCAAATTTATGTTATATGAAAATATCATATGGTATGTCAAAACTTTTCAAATCCTACTTCCTTAATGCGACATTCCAAATCCATTTACTGATGAATTAAAGTTATAAAAATATTTCATAGTTCATTTTCTATTCTTGATCGATAGAGTTAATTTAGCGTAAGCTAAACAATAAGAAAGTTTTTTATATGATTTTCTTTCTTATATCCTCCATAATTCAACCCATTCAAAGAGAACTAATCCAATGATAATTATATTTTTTTATAAATAACACAAGATTGAGTCTAATACGTCCAATATAGTCTAATATCGCTTATGAAAACAGTTATCTATGGATGCATATGGGACTCTAGTGTTCTTAGTCATAATGTTACCTCATATAGGTTCTAAAAACAACTTATAACACCCAATTACATTTTCGAACAGCAGTAACGTATATTTATTTAGGTAAGTTTGTAGATTCTATATGATTTTCCATTATTCCATACTAATCCAATTATGAACTAATATTTAAATATCTTAAACTACAAAATTTTATAGTATCCATGCTTAAGTTCTATGGTATAACTTACTTAGAACATAATTTCTTAAATGGTACAACCCAATTCCTAACTGTATTGATTATTAATTGAGGCTATGATTATAAGCACATATTAAGACAAGTGTTTCATATCTATATACACAACAACTAAATATGTGGTTATATATATATATGGAAAACGGGATATGAGCCATTGACTCATATTCTTACATGAGTCATACACATGTAGACCAAAAGAAATAAACTCCTACATGCCATATGCACTAGTATATTTAATTTCTATTAGTCCACATGTGCATGACTTATGTAGAAATATAAGTCAATGACTTATATTCCGTGTGTGTGTGTGTGTGTGTGTGTGTATATATATATATATATATATATATATATATATATATATATATATATATAACATAGTTTGAAACAATTTTCAATAAATATCATCAATCATGATACCAATTTTTGTATAGAAGTGTCAATATCGTGTCCTAACACATGTACACACATATCAACCATCAATCATACAATATGTTACATTTAAAATTTGGAGACCTAACTATGCTTCTCGCTTTGGTATTTGTAAATATCAAGACTATTTATATTACTAACTATCTAACATTAATTCCATTAATTATATGAAGAACTAAGATTTAAACTTTTAAATTGAAAAGGTCAGAGTGAGGACTTGCTTTGGTTTTGGAATTGAAGAAGAGAAGAATTTGGGATTTATTGGAGGTGATTGGAAAGGGATTTCCTATCGGAACTGTCGTCGTCGGTGGGGTCGACCAGCGACAGAGAAGCGACGGTCAACATCAGTAGATGGCATCAGTCACATCAGCAGTTGTCACAAGAAGGGATAGGAGAAGGAGATTAGGTGGTAATGGTTGTTTTAGTGGTAATGGTAATGATGATGCAGTATTGAATAAAGAAGGAGAGAAAAAGAACTGTTGTTTACTTTAAGTTTGAAGAAGAAGAAAAGGGTGGCTGAAGAAAGGGCTCGGGTGAGGGTTTGTTAGGAAGAGGGGGTTGAAGGAGAACGACACTCTCCATTAAAGAAAATATAAAATATAACTTTTAATAGGAAATTACTAAAAATGCCCTAAACATCATGATCATTTAAGAAATAAAAAGTCTGAATCGCCCCTCTCTACATGCAAGATGACACCTAACTAGCTTAGGTGTCATGAATATTTGTGCAATTGCACAAATTTTTTAGGGACTAAAGTGTAAAAGAATTTAAAAAAGGTTAATAATGACTTAAATATATATTTGAAGATTTAGAAAATATATGTCTAAAACTTATGAAAATATAAGAAGTAATTTATAATTAAAATAATTATTATTATTATTATTATATATATATATATATATATATATATATATATATATATATATATATATATATATATATATATATATCATGTCCCAGATCCAGAATACTCGAGAGCGGGAGAATGACTCAGTCAACCGCACCTTACGGAATACCGAAATAACCCGCAATGTGTTAAGTTTATCTAGAGATGAGGGGTGCATACTACAATCAAGTCTCCTAGGGTCAAGAACTTCTATATCACAATCATTCAATCAAGTAGCAATAACATAGAACATTTCAAAATAAGTTGTAAGGTATCTCAAACGCCGCATCAAAAGGTTCTAGAGTTTTAGCAATACAAGTTGATATGCCAGATACACAATCAAAAGTATACATGACAGTGAGTCAGTTATAATCTGAGTATAAATACAGTCATATAAGGAACTAGTGTCCAGATTTGTCGGCTAACAGGTGTCGATTGGCTAAACACCCAAATGAATATAGTTTACAAAACACGAGCAGTAAAACAAGAAATCCACTCATAACCCTCAGCAGCCATCCTTCTGGTGTGTGCCATCATAGAGGAAGAAGTAAGCTTGATCCTCCTGTGTTGGCTCTAAACTTGGCTATACAAAACCAGTAGGGTCAGACCCCAAATACAAGTACCACAAAGAAAGCACGAAATGAAGAAACAAAACCAGATCTATAACAAGAGATGCATGAGCCAACATCAATGGCATATATCCCATCTATGACATGATAGACACCCCTTCATCAAACAAGGACAAGAAGTGCCCTATCATATCAAGATAGAATACTTTTCTTGATTATGGTCAAGATAAAATATTATGCTTCGTAGTTTTGGTCCATAGTTTATCGTAACACAACAGCGCACCCCAACAACCAAACAAGGACATGAGTTGAACTATCATGCCACAACAGCCTGTGTCCCTAATTTCACTCAACCGAAGTTATAATATACAAGCAGAAATAGAATAAGAAGAAATAATATAGCTTCAGTCCATGGAGTATCGTAACACAACAACGCAATCCAACAACCAAACAAGGATATGGGTTGAATCATCATGCCATGATAGCCTACTTTCCTGGCTAGGCACCTATATAAGCAAATTAGACGACCAATCATATATTACGACTTGATATGTGATCTCTGGGTTATTCCAGTAATGCAATATATGAGTATCCTTATATCATATCATAATCGAGCAAGATTGGCTGAACCAATGATATAAAAGTAAGAATATATGTAAATGATGCACCAGTCCCTCGTAAGGACCCTGAGCTAATTAATAATCAGTAACAATTATAGGCTTTCTATAGGAAAGATACTAGCTCAGTCTTATAATTAAATTAGTTATTGCACTCCACTAGTGCGGATGATATACAGTATCCGTGATAGCCAGCTTTTACTACCAGCTAATTTAGGGTGGTTCGACATGCACGATCTCGAGATACCGTCCCTCCCAATGCTCTACAATTAAGTTGCCTAGTTAACCCTAGGTTAGTTAGAATCTCATGCCATGGTTACATGAATATTCCTTCTTAGATGTCATACCTTAAGTACGGGCACTCTTGATACGAATCCATATTGTCACTCGAAAGTTAAATCTAGATTCACCCAAGTGTGATGCAACAATCAATACTATCTAGCCACGGCTAAAGTCACTATCCAACTACCAGATCCGTGCATGGAAATAATAACATATATCACGTAGTAGGAGTATGTGGTACGACAACTCACTATATATATATATATATATATATATATATATATATATATATATATATATAAAACTGGTAGTTGGATACAATATATATATATATATAACTCTCGGTATGATCAAGTGTATCAGAACGGATACAATAGTCAGGACAGGAACAAGTTCTAGTATCTAGATCATGGACAAGTTATCAGATAGCAAGTTATTCAGGACAGGATAGTTTAATACTGGTCACATATAATTTGTCACTTTATTATATCTATGAATGAGAATAAGAGTAGTGCGTGAATCCCTCAAGATCAGATCCACAACCCCTAAACCAAATAAGGACCGGGGTTGCAGAACGTCACCCGAGTTGAACTATGCCTCTTATTCTATCAAACTTATAATAAGGTGATTAAGGAAAAGTAAACTAATTAGCAAATAAAATAGCAAGTACATATAGGGCCACATCTACAGGGCTCAACGTGTGTATGAAATAGTAGGCACACAAACGACCAAAATAAGGTTCGCGCACAAACGAACAAAAGCAGGATTGGCGCACAAACGAACAAAACTAGGTTGGCGCACAAACGACCAAAACTAAGTTGGCGCACTTTTTCAAGTTAACCAACACGGTGCACTTTACAAAAGTGCGCGGGCAAGAATAAAGCACGCTTTCAAGGAAAGTGCACGAGCAATCTAGCTACAAGACAAAACACATAATCTGAGGTCAAAGTTCGAGAGTCGAGGAGCACATAAATTAATAACACAGAAATCGAGAAACTAACCAAAACTTTGTCCCTCAGAAAATGAAGAGAAAAAAGTGCGCGAGCTACCAAACGTAAACAAAGTGCACCGGCTGATGAAACATAGAAAAATTGTGCCAGATTGCCAACTCGAAGAAAGTGTGCAGACTGACTGTGGCACACTTTCTCTTGGTTTTACAGGGAGAACTTTGATTTAATACGCACCAAAGTGGACCAACTGAGTTTTCTCTCAAAAGTGCGCTACTGACTCAAGGAGTGTGACTGTCGCACTTTTGCTAGGAGACTATGTGCAGTATGATTAGTATGCACGAGGAGTTGGGATAGTGCACCAATACGCCCAAAGTGAAATATACATATTTTTATGTCAAAGGGGTTCCCTTGCATAATCTTCACAGAGCACTGTTCTTCTTCTCTAGTAAGTTATTTGGTATACGAATTATATCAAGTTTCAGCACTGAACTTAGCTGGACTCAAAAACAAGCATGGCCAAAAGCAAAGTTACATAAAATATAGTGCTCTACACTATAAGCGAATTATTTTTGTAAAACACAAAGTTTTGGGAGATCAATCTCCATGAAAATAAAAGTGAACCCATAGACCCAAACTCTAGTCCATGCAATTTCAACCATGAAAATCAAGAATGACAAGTATTAAAGATGAAGGGGTGCTCGGTCCCAACAATATGAGCTAGAAATAAATAAAAATTTATTAAGAATTAAAAGCATGCATAAATCCATGATTCTTGTCTTGTGCAAGATGTACTTGCCTACGGAGGGAGAGAAAACCTAAGAGAGAGAAATGGAAAGAAAAATAATGAGCAGAGAGAGAGAAATGGGAATATATAGGTTTAGGTTTGAGATGTGGACCGTTGGATCACTCAAACTCATCCAAGCCACACGTGCCACCAACCCAACCAAACCGACTCTTCTCCACAAATCACGAGTCTGGTCTAAACAAAGGCCGGACTAGCAACCAACATGCGTCAAAGTGCGCCAAAGACAACATGCGCCAAAGTGCGCCAGGAAAGGGGACTGATAATATATATATATATATATATATATATATATATATATATATATATATATATATATATATATTGTCACGAACCGCACCCGGTGAAGGGGCACGAGTACGTAGGTACATCCAGCCTACGCCACAGCATCGGCGGTAGAACGATGTCTAGGTAAACTATACTAACTAATTATCTCATAATAATGCATAATCTTTCAATAATATCCCAACTCCAAGAAGAGAGTAATAAAACTTAATTCAACACAAAACTCAATCAAAATTCTATAGTACGATAAGATATCAAAGAAGTCTAATATAACTATACAGTCTAAACAAATATAACAACAACAAATAGAAATAATAATTAAATCTTAAAATATAAACAACAAATAGAAACAATAATCAAATCTTAAAATATAAGCCGTAAACAAATCCGGTACCAAAATGCTAAAGAGAACTAAGTATGCTAACAAGAAATTCCGGCTAGTTCTTCCGGCAGTCACTCCAGAACTAGTGGGTCCAAGTCTGCGCCATCTATAGGTCGAGGTCCGTAGTATGTCGGATACCAATCCCGGGATCCTCTGAAAAATATTTTTAAGTCAGAAATGGAGCGAAGTACATCTCTAACAGCAGTTCTAATCAATGATATAAACTATGTAACAGTAAATAGATGTGAATATACAAGATGCCATATACATATACAAAAGATACGCAATAAAGGAAATACTGGAAATAAATACAAGAATGAGCAATATGGAATAAACAAGAAATACTAATGACTAAGTAAGTGAGTACCAGCTTTAACATGTGATCGGCTTACGAACTTGATATAAGATTTATGGCTTGGCTAATCATACGTGCAGTGTATGATTAACAATATTCAATAAACAAGACTTGATACAAGGAGGGTATGATCGCATATCTACACTACATACTCCCCGCACCTGAATGGTATAATGGATCCAACCATGGTACGTTATGGCGCGAGATTCTTTAGGAAGGTAGCAAGTCTCCCCGAGAATCAGTGTCGGTACATGTACAAGAAGAACAAGGAAACAAGGCTTGTACAAGATATACCATATATACCAAGGAATAATAACTCATGAAGAGATCCGGATATACCAATACGTGTAACCATCGTGTCAAAAAAATAAGGATATCTACACTAGATACAAGAGACATAGAGGATATCATAAATGAGAAACTATCAGAGAATGTACTCGCCTGTGGTCCAGAGCAAATAATGCAAAACGGTGTCCGAATTGGTGTCACAAACCTATATAGGAATATTGTATTAATACAAGGTGTTGGAATAAAATTAAGTTAAACTAGTTCAATTCTAGATCATGAAGCCATTTCTAAGTCAAAATACTAGATCAACTCTAAGTCAAAGTGGTCAAACTAGCTATTTCTAGGTCGTATGAGTCCCTCTCTAGGATATTAGGTCCATACACTATACAATTAGGCCACACTAGCTAAGCTAAGATACACAAAACACCGTATCATAGGATACACAAGTTTTTAGATATAAAAATACTAATTTATATATATATATATATATATATATATATATATATATATATATATATATATATATATATATATATATATATATATATATACAAGATAATACATATAGTAGCTAAGCTAACTAATGCACTTGGATACCTTGGCCTTGAACCAATGCGTATCTTACTACCTACACACTCATCTTGATACTCAAACCCCATATCTTGAGTATCGACCAAATACCTTGACATTACCTTGGTATCATAAGGTAATTCAATCCTAATATATAGCTCACTACCCAATACACTAGATATATGCTAACACCCATACACTAAACTAATTGCTACTTAACTAAACTATTAAATACTACTAACTACTTAACACTAACAACACATATCAATTCATAGATACAATACCTACATATTAACTTACCACTAATACCCATATACATACATAGATATAGTACTACATACTAACATATCAATACTAATCTAACAAATATATAGATATCTAACTGTTATACTAACAATGTATCTATATACAACTACCCAACCAAGTAATTAACTACTATACTATTACTAGCTATATCTACTTCTCTTCTACTAATATCAGAATTCTGAATCTATCACTTCTACTCCAGTGCTAGTTTACTTGCTCTTGGCTCTTCTCTCGAGGACAATATCCAATTTGATGCTCCTGGGGTCAACAACATCAATATTACTTTGTTCTCTTCCTATAATCCTCCCACTTGTGTCCCAACCTCTTAAAATAAGTAAAAGTAATCTAGTGATACTTATGTTACTGGACCGAAGCTTGCTCTTGAAAAGCCTTCTGCTGTCCATTATGGCGCTTTGTCGATCTAGGATTATGATACTTGCCTTCATCACAATATCTCTTAGGTTTATGATCCAGATCCACTTCTACTCCTTGAGCTATAGATTATATATGTGCATATATTTTCGTTCCATTAGTATTGACATGAACTCTAATCACCTTAGCTAAGCCTTGATGAAAGCTCCAAGCCTTATCTTTAGGATCTTTCACCATATATTCAGTAAATCTACTAAGTTTGCTAAACTCAGTTGCATACTCATCAACAAAAATACTATCCTGCTCTAGATTCTGAAACTGGTTCTCCAATATATCCTTGACAACGACAGGGAATAACTTCTTCTTAAAATATTTCTTTAACTTCTCCCAAGTCAGATTAGGTTTGCTAGTTTAGGCTCATTCTTAAGCAAAGTTCTGGCTATGTAATAAAGTTGGAGTCCAGCTGCTTCTATCTTAAGATCATCGGGAAGTCATACAACTCGCAGAATCCTTTTTATATCCTCTAGCCACTCATCATCATATAATATCCCTTTAGTTCCACAAAACTCTCTGGGATAAAGCTTCTTAAAATCTAGAATATTCCCTTCCTTAAGATTAGAAGTTCCCTGATTTGCCACTTTATCTATTGTTGCTAAAGCTACCAGCTGAGCATTCAATATCTATTCTTTTATCACTGTTGTCTGCTCATGATGTGCTTTTGCTTGAATCCTTTTAGCCCCAATCATTCCTTTAAATTGTTTAAATAATTGTATTATATTCATAGACATCAACCCAAAAATAAGAATAGTGGGAATGGTTACTTAGTTGGAAGAAATGGTAGAGGAGGAAGAGTTTTAATTTCCTTGGAATTCATAGGATGAGAGGAAGACGATCCTCCATAACCAGCAACGCTAGATTGCGGTTTCGAGTCTTCTTCTTTTCCTTAGCCATTCTAGAGAGACAAGAGAATATAATGAGATTTTAAGATAATAATTTCAAAATATTAAGAAAATAATCAATATATCAAGGATTAGATTCAGGATACCCTAAACTGTGATTGAGCATTCCTAGCCCGCAGGATCCTAATAGCACTCTAAACCTAAGTACTTTTAGACGAACCTGCATGTGCTACTATAAAAATATGTCATGACCCGTGCCTGGTTGATTGGATATGAATGCATGAGAGCGTCCAGCCTAGGCCGCGATATCGATGATAGTACGATGTCTAGACCTCAATAATCATCATAATACTCGATGAGTATCAATCTACTCAATCATAATGATCTACGAAAAGATAAAAGAAGGAAACAATACACACACACACGATCACCACAATCCACTATCAATATTTTTAGTACTTCACACATATCAGATCTCTAGAGACAAATTCGATAAAATAACCACATAGAATAACTGTACATCTGATACATCAATGAGTCTATCTGAAACTTCTAGATTCTCCAAATATTATTATCTGATCCAATGAGTTTTATCTTCATGGCCTCTCCTAATATGTCATCCAGTCAGGATTGGAGCAAAGTACAACCATACAGAATGCCACAAAATATAAAATAAAGCTATAAACTAAATATAAAAAATAAACTAGAGAATGCAACATTGAATGTTGTAATGGAATGCAACCACAACACAAAAAAAAATGAGGAACAGACTATGAACAAGAATAGTTACACTAGCATCTACGTGTATTGAAATACCATTTTTAATATATGGACGATTGGACTTTTTCTCAGCTTGGTTCGATTGGAACATATATGCGGTATATGTCGAACTATTCTTCATATTTTAGATGGTTTGTCTACATATCTACTTGGCATTTTTTTCTCCATGATTTAGAAATTAGTATCTATCATGATTTAAATTTTGATATCAATGATACAGAGTCATGAATTATTGATTCAGAGTCGAGCACAAGTATTTTGTCATGTTAGAATCGTGTCTCGATATGATGTCATACTAGATAAGAAATAAATACAATAATTATAATGTATTGAGAAACATTGAGTAAGATGTACTTGTCTTTAGTCCAAATTGCTGAAGATGCTCCTAATCCAAACCTATGCCATAATACAAGATTCTATTATTAAACGGCTTTTTGATATTACCCCATGTTAGATGAAGGATATTGAGAACACCATATGTTGTTTCATAAGTCGAGAACACCCCCCTCAAAGTGTCTCTTTTGCCTTTGACTATGAATAAAATAAACTCAGGAATGACACTTTGAAATATACAAACCCATTTCAAATATACTTTATTTATATAATCCTATTTAGAGCCTAAAACCCAATATATTATTCATTTATTTAATATGGCTCAATGTTTATTTAAATAAATTTCCAAATTGATTATTGGGTCTGGCCCAGTTCAGTTATTCATATAAAATCCTTCTAAGGCCCAATTATCCTATTTGCACCCAAACTCTTTATTCAAAGGCGCAGAGCCAAACAATTAGAGTTTGAATTCACATTCACACATAATAAACTAGCTGACCTGCTGTGATTTCCTATTTAATTATTTTTTTCTATTAATTCCTTAATATTTCTTTTTGTTCTTAGGTCAAAGCCCAAATTAAAATCTCCTTAGCTTATACTTATAATCTCCATCACTTAAACCCACTATAAACTTATCAAAAAACTCCTAAACCAACCCTAAGCCTATATCTGACATATATAGGTTATATTCATTTAATTAAAACCATACAAAAGACCCCAAAACCCTTTATAATTATAGTCTACTAATCATATCAGCCCACTAGTCTTTTTTTCATACTTATCACTTCTAGCGGGTCGAAGCCCAATTATTAATTACTTTATATCAACATTCAATACATGTAGTGTCCGAAGTTATTTATTTATTGTCCAAAGCATGACTATATATTTAATAATTCTTATACCAATTCTAATTATGAAATATTTTCTAATATTAAATTAATACTTTTAGAGGTTTAATTAAATTAAAAAATTCAAATTTAGGATTCTGGATTCAAGGGTTACAATTGTTGCTATATGAGATGTTCATTTAATAACAAATAGGGGAGGAACTCTTATGCTCAAAGGTGTTTGTTATGTTCTCCATATTCGTTTCAACCTGGTATCGGTTAGAATGTTGAATGATGAGAGATTTTTCAATCTCTTAAAAATTATCAGTGGAAGCTTTCTAGAAGTTCGTTGCGGATTGCCAGAGGAAGCAAGAAATTTGATTTCTAATATATGGAAGTGAGCACATGAGATGAACGTAGTCAGTGATGCTTTTACCAAGTAGTGGCACAGACGGCTTAGCCATATCAGCGAGAAATAAATAAACTACTTGTTGAACCTGAAAGTGATTTAGGGGCTAAAATCTAAAAAATTGGAGAGGTGCATGCACTACATGGCTAGAAACAGAATAGTGTATCTTTCTAAAGTCACTTAGCTTCAAGGAAGATAGCGTTACTCGAGTTGGTTCACTCGGACGTCTGTGGTCCAATAAAGGTAAAAATTAATTAGTGGTGCTACTTATTTTGTAATTTTTATAGATAATTTTTCCAAAAAATTTGGGTTTATGCTATAAAGACCAAGGATCAATGCTTCATACTTTTAAGAAGTTTTAGACCTCCATTGAAAGGGATACATACAATAAGCTAAAATATCTTTATTCTGACAATGGCGGTGAATACATTGATCCTTTTGATGCTTACTAAAAGAATATAGGATTCGACACCAGAAGTCTCTACCAAAGATACTTCAGCTCAATGGTGTAGCAGAGTAAATGAACAGGACACTGATGAAGAGGGTATAATATTTGCTTTCAGAGGAAAACTTACTTGACAGTTATTGGGGTGAGGTACTTAATACTACTGCTTATGTTATTAGTTTATCTCATAGTACTTCTTTACAGGGTGATGTTCCCGATAAACTATGTTATAGTAAGGAGTCGTCATACAGTCACCTTTGAGTGTTCGGGTGTAAGGCCTTCGTGAATGTACCGAAGGACGAGATGTCCAAACATGAGCCAAAGATGAGATATTGCATCTTTGTCAGTTGTGGTCGGGATGAGTTTGGGTATAGACTCTATAATCTAGTGGAAGAAAAGCACAACATAAGTAGGGACATGATATTTGTGGAGGATGAGACCATGACCATTATTCAAGATTCTGAGATGTCTTCTAAGGCTGGAGATTTGCGTGAGTTAGAGTCATCACTCTTGGAGCTATTTCTAGAGGACATTGCAGAGAATTTAGTTATGGGGGAGCCAATACATAAAATTTCTTCTAATCTTGGTCATCAACTTGCTGATGAATCAAGGTAACCCTTGGGAGGATGATCAAGACGAGAAGGCAGTTCCTGAAGGCAATAAGGCTATCAGTACACAACCAACACTAGAGGTTCCACTAAAAAAGAGCACGAGAGCGCGTTGACCATCCACAAGGTACTCGTCAGATGAGTATGTGCTATTGAATAACGGGGGAGAACCAAAAACTTTGCTAAGGCAATGGACATGAACACAAGCATGAGTGGATATAATCTATACAGGAGACGATGAGTTCTTTATAGACAAACTCCACTTATGTGCTGGTGCGATTGCCAAAGGACAAAGAGGCTTTGAAGAATCGATGGATATTCAGAGTAAAGCAGACAAAAGATGCAATCGCCCTCGATACAAAGCGAGGTTGGTAGTCAAAGGCTACAGTTAACAAAAAGGCATATATTTCGATGAAATCTTTTCATCGGTCATCAAGTTATCATCTAATCCGGGTGGTGCTAGCTTTAACAACCAATTTTAATGGAGATTGAGTAGATGTAAGTAAAAATAATATTTCTCTACAATGAATTAGAGGAGAAATTATACATGGAGTAGCCCGAGGGGTTTATGAGAAAGATAAGTTATATTTAGTCTATCGATTGAAAAATAGTATATGGTCTGAAGCAGGACCTGCGATAGTGGTACAGAAAGTTTAAGTAGTTTATGGGAGAGCATGGTTATGAACGTTTGATATCAAACCATTGTGTGTTTGTGATTTTCTTTTGCCTATGATGATTTCATTATTTTACTGTTCTATGTTAATAAATTTTTATTAGTGGGATGAAACACCATCGGGATAGGGAGTTAAAGAACCAATTGGGTACGACCTTCTCTATGAAGGATTTGGACACATCTATTCTTAGGATGAAGATCGGCCGAAAGAGAGAGAGAGAGGTGTCTAAGTTGATGTGGTTGTCCCATGATAAGTACATTTACCGAATACTTCAGCGTTTCGGGATGGATGGATCAAAGAAAGTAAGAAATCATTTTGCATCTCACATTAAGTTCATCGTGTAGTAGTGTCCATCTACTAAGGATGAAAAGGAAAATATGAAGCAAATTTCATATGATTCAATAGTATTGGGGAGTCTCATATATGTTATGGTGTGTACAAGACCTGATATTGCTTATGCAGTATGTATGGTTAGCATATATCTCCAATTCGGTGAGTATACAATGGAGTACGGTCAAATGGATCATTTTTTATCTTTAAGGCACTTCTGATTGGAAGCTTTCATTCGAGAGTGGTGAGCCAAAGCTAGTTGGGTATACTGACACTGATATGGCTGGGGATGTTAATACTTGAAGATCGACTTTGGGCTATGTCATGATGTTTGCTGGTATAGCAGTTTTATGGCAGTCACAGTTGTAAAAATGTATTATCTTTTCTACGACAGAGACAATATTCATTGGGACGATGGAGGCTTGCAAGGAATTATTATGGATGAAGAAATTTTTACAAAAAATAATACTTAAGCAAAACTAGTATATTTTTCTTTGCGATAGCCAAAGTGCTATTCATATTGGGAAGAATATGATATTTCGTAGTCGGTCCAAGCATATTATAACTCGGTATCACTAGATACCAGATGTGCTTGAGATGAATGATGCGATATTGGAGAATGTTCATACGCAAAAAAATGGAGTAGATATGTTCATAAAGGTTCTACTAAGGAGAAAATTTGAGTACTGTCGGAGAATCGTCGGAATGACGAGCTCCTCTCCATAGTTGGGAAGGGAAAGATATGTTGGTGTTGGGTGGGGTTCTCACCTATGTAGAGAATATCTCGTAGTGCGATGCGCATCATCCGTGTGTCAAAGAAGCTCAAAAAATCGAAGGCGACAAAGGTAATACATTTAAGTGCGTGTCAGACTTGCATTGGAAAAGTAGTATCAGAGAGAGCGATACCAAAAGGTATATCAGTCT
Organism: Iris macrosiphon; assembly: GCA_036927795.1. Lineage (NCBI taxonomy): Eukaryota > Viridiplantae > Streptophyta > Magnoliopsida > Asparagales > Iridaceae > Iris > Iris macrosiphon. The sequence goes on along the minus strand of JAYESA010000014.1, from coordinate 100,811,643 downwards.
AACACAATTTTGTTCCAGAACCATTCTGACTAAAAAAAAAGGAAATTTCGGTATACCGCTACCGGTATACCAAAGGTATATTGATGTTGGAGCTAGAGACCAAATTTGGGTATTTAGTTTATACCATTGGATCAATATAAATAGTTCATATCTGTTCGGGATTATGGGACTTTATATAGGTGTATTCTAACCCTAATTCTCATCACAAAATAATAAAAGGAGAGCTTTCTCAAAGTTGCAATTTTCTAAGAGAGGAAGAGGAAGATTTAGAGTTTCGGAGATTGTTTCAGAAAGAGAACGTTTCGAGGAATTCGTCAATTAGTTTTTTTTTTCTCGTCTTCGGTAATCTTTTCATACTCTTGTAATCTATTTCTATCTGTGAAGTACTGCGGTGATCCGTGTGGATCAGTGGTAGAGTTTGTAAAGAAGTCGGTATATTTTTTTATTCTATTAGTGGAGACTTTTTTTGATTGGACTTCTATCGTCCCATAGTTTTTTTTTTGTCAGGATTTTCCACAAAAATATCGTTATGTTTACGTTTGGCTCTGATTATAATTTTGGCATATTAGTTGTGTATTTTTTTCCGGTTCTCACAATTTTTTTTTTTTGGAAAATAATTTTTGCGTTTTGTTTCTAACAAAAGTGTGCACCGGATAGACTTGTGACAAACGGCCGGCTAACTTTTTTCGATTTTGTTGTGCAGTCCCAGTGCTCAGAATTAAAATTGGCCCCATGTCACGACAATAATGTCCTCGGCCCAAGCTAAGTCCTGATGAACGAGTGACAAGATTCCCAGGCCCATGGTTACAATTCCAACCCAGGGTTGCTCCAAGAAAAAAATCTTGAAATAAATTTAGTATTAGCTGCAGCTCAAGGTGTGTATTGGGCCGGTCCGGGCCGGCCTGCGGCCCGAGTCAACCGGGTTTGACCGAGTTCGGTTCGGGTCGAGCTCAACCCGAGAGGAGAGGCGGGCCGGCCCGGCCCGATCGAAAAAAAATTCGACCTAGCCCGGGCCCATGACCCGGTCAGGGTAGGACCGGGCCGAACCGATCTGGGTCCGGGCCTGTTCACTGTCGGGCCGGGGCGACCCAATTTTTTTTTTTTTATTTATATATATTTTATATATAATATATATGATATAAGTTATATGCTAATAAATTCAAGTTAAAATTTATAGCTTTTTGTTATAAGTTATTTTTGTATAATTTAAAATTTATAAGTTATTTGTTAGAAAGTTTTTTATATAACTTTAAGTATAAATTTATTTGAAATTTATAAGTTATATGTTAAGTATAATTTAAATTTTATAAATTTATTTGTTACAAAATTTATTTAATTTCTGTATATCAATATTTATATAACTTTAAGTATAAATTAAAATCTAAATATTTATAAGTTAGAATATTTTTTAAATATTTTTTGAATGACTTATAAAAAATGTATAAATCTATTTTTTTTTGAATTTAAATATAAATTTATAACATAAAATTTAAAGAAGTTATTTATATTGATATAAATAAGTTAAATGTAAACAACTAACAACATTAAGTAAGAAAAAGCTGATTTTTTTTTATTAAGGACAATAAAATTATAAATATATTATAATATTAAGTAAGGAAAAAATAGAAAGTTGTAAATAATATTTTATTTGCATAAAGCTTGTAAAAAATGTATAAGTCTTTTAAAAAAATTTCGTCGTCCGTCTTTCATTGAAGTTTATTGTTCAGCTCCTTCTTTAGTAGCGCCATATATAATAAGAGATTGAAAGTCCAGCTTTGCGATATCGGCACTTTCATATCTTGAGTCTTGAGTCTTGAGTCTTGAGTTCTTTGTTCAGCACGGGTCCAATCTTGAATGCAGACACAAGCTTTCAAAATATCTGACAGCAACCGACTCCTCTTCTTGCTTAGCATCATTGAACCTGCACTAAAACAAGATCCCAATGCTACCGTGGACACCGGGACCATTAGAATATCGCGTGCTATAGAAAAAAGTACATGATAAGTTTTTTCGTGTCTCTTCCACAATTCTAAAATTGAATAATAAGATGAAGAGTCATTTTCATCTTCTTCATAAGAATTTAGATATAAAGACAATTCTTGCGTAGGTTGGAAAGATTATTTTTGTTTCTTCCTTTGCAATACACCTTTAGCATATAATAATTTAGACATAAAACCAGAGCTACTACCTTGAACGGTTGTACCGGATCGGGTGGATACAACTCTTTTTTCATATAAAGTAATTAAACTATCTAAAATATCCTTAATTTCTACTTTTAAACTACCTACGTCAACTCTCATATCATCTTAAAAATCGTCTAATAAAATATATACACTATCTAATTTAATCTTAGGATCAAAAATCGAAGCCAAACAATATAGAAGAGGTATATCACCCCAACATTTTTTAAATTTGGCTTCTATTTTGGCAACAACATAATCAAAACCAGAAACATTTCTATATTTACAAAATAAATGAGACATGTTAAGAATTTCTGTTAAAGCTAAAGGAGAAATTTGATAATAAACTCCAGATATAATACATGTAGCATTGTAAAATAATTCTACAAATTCAAAAATAGAAGTAGCAATTAACCACTCATTCTCAGTTACTTGATAATCAAAACTAGGATTAGCATTACAATAATGTGTAATAACATCTTTAAACTTAATGGAAGATTGCAACATTAAATAAGTAAAATTCCATCTATGTGGTGCATCATTAATAAATCGCCTAAAAGTAACACCATATTGTGTACATAAAATTTTAAAAGCTTGTTGTCTACTTGTAGAAGAGTTAAAACTATGTAAACATGATCTAAGATTTTCTAAATTTAGTTGAAAGAATTCAAGACATTCTTGTACAATCAAATTAATAATATGACAAGCACATCTAACATGAAAAAGTCTACCTTCTAACATACGCGTAAATTGTGTTTTCAAAACACTAATAGATAAGTGTTATTACTAGCATTATCAAAAGAAATCAAAAATATTTTTTTGTGAATATCATATTCATGCACAAATTGCATTATAGCGCCACCGATTACAACGCCTGTATGTAAAAATTCTAAAGGCCTTAGACAAATGATGTATTTTTGCAACATCTATCTTGGATCTATATAATGTGTAATGATACAAATATAAGCATAATTTTGCTTAGTAGTCCATATATTAGAAGTTAAAGCAAATTTACTAACATGCATAAAATTTTCTTTCAAAGCAGCCTTATCTTTTTGAAAAAATTTCACAGCCTCTACTCTGGCAGTAGATCTAGAAACTTTAGTAAAACAAGGATTATGGTTATTACTTACATAATTATAATAGAAATCACTCTCACAAAATGTAAATGGTTGTTCCTCACAAATCATAAATCTTGCTAACTCAGACTTGTTACGAGCATCAGAATAAGTGAAGTTACCTAAAGAAGATCATTGACCATCGGTACTTAGCTGTGTTTGTGTAGCATGCAGTGTCTTTACCATATCAATTTTCGTAGTGTCTTTTTAAAGTGCCTGTGCCATCATTTTTTTTTCATTTGTAAACCCGCTTACATCTCTTACATTCCGCAGCCTTAGGTATTGGTTTTTGATATTTTGGATCTAAAATCGGTGCGCCCTCACTATCAATGACAAATATTTTTGTAAAATATTTCCATAAAAAAGATATTTTTCTATTGGCAACATTTGTAGCCGTGGTCATACTCCTAACTTCAGGAGGTGACATTTGTGTCGGTGGCGCAGAATCATGAATATAATTATTTTCAAACATATTATTATAATAGTCATAATTTTTAAAACGTTGGTTTGAACCTTGTCCGTTCATATTTAAAAAAATATTTTTTCAAAAAAAATTTAGAGCAAAATTATTACTTCTCTACCAAAAGAGAGAGAGAGAGAGAGAGAGAGGGAGAGAGGGAGAGAGCAAAGAAAAATCTCAAATCAGAAAAAAATATATTTTATAATATTAAAGTTACTTGTAACGTCTGCTAGAAGCCTTCAAAAGAAATCGCGAGAAAATGTGTTGAGAGGGAAGAAGTTGGACTCTAGTAATTGCTTTGCTTCTAAACTTTATAATTGTCTTGCTTCTAAACTTTGTAAGAGAGTGAATAAATTTTGTAGAAGGGAAGAAATTGTGTTGTGTTTATTTTTCATGAATTATTGACTATTTATAGAATTTTTTTGGGCCCAAATGACCCCAAATACAAAAAAAAGAGTTATTATAATTGGTATTTTGATCATTTTTAGCAAAATGATCAAATTATCCCTAAAACGGACAAACAACTGCCACTAAAACTAAAACAGAGGTATTTTGATCAAAATACCCCCCAACGACTATTTTATATAAAAAAAAAAGTCAAACCGGGTCGGTCCGCGACGGCCCGATCGGACCGTCCGAATTTGACTCGGCCCGAACGGAGGATTGATCGGACCGGACTTACGGGTCGGATCCTCCGACCCAGTCCAGACCCGTAGGGGGAGTGGGCCGGAGCGGGCCGGCCCGAACCGGATTTGACCGAGCCGGGCCCGTGGTGGGTTCCGGGCCGGCCCGCATTTTACACACCTTGAGCTGCAGCACGTCAACATGCTTTTGCTTTTTTGGGGCTATTGTATTTGTGTTGACCAGTCCGTTGTAGAAAGAAGAAGAAGAAGGAGGAAGAAGAAGACACTCCCCTTCCCATCTTTGTGCCATGGATCCCATGATATGGCACAAGGTTGCTGCCATTTCTGGTACTCTCTTCATCTTGTTCTTATTTTTTGGGAACAATATCAAGAAACCCTTGTTTTTGTTGTTGTTGGTGGTGGTGATTTTGTGTGAATGAGAAATGAGAATTACTAACACAGGTGTTGCTGCTCTTGGTCTGGGGACCTACGGAGCCCATGGATTCAAGCCTAAGAACCCTTCCTACAAAGATGTATGTATTTAACAAAATCCAGCAAACTTTTTTAAAAGAAATAATAATTTGGTACTGTAAAGCATACAATAACTAACAATGGGGGAGTGAGTTGCACTCAGGTCTGGCACACGGCGTCTCTCTACCACCTGGTCCACACTGCTGCCCTAATTGGAGCTCCCATCACCAAACACCCTAACATTGTACGCATAACCTCACCTCACCCGAACTCGGCATTGTCAATCATATTATCTTCCTTTGTCAAAGTTTTTATTGATCCGTTATTTTTGCAGTTCGGAGGACTATTGACTACCGGCATATTGGCATTCTCCGGAACGTGAGTACCGACTAGCAGCTAAATTATCTGTTTCTAGCTTTCTCTTCCACAGTTCATGCATGTTTTACTACTTAGTCTTATGCCCATCAGCAAATTTTGATTGGATGTTCCTCGTGTCTAGATACGTCGTCTATAAATACTTCAATTTTTATATTCTGTATCTTTACTCGTAGTAGGTATTTGATGCCTTGAGAGATGACTATTGCACGTGCGAACTGAAGCAAAGTAAAACAAGATAACTTAGTTCTACCAGATTTGAGAAATACTTCATTTTTGGCTCCTTTACTTCAGTCTTATGAAGTGAATTTTCTCCGGAAGAAAGCATCTAAATACAAACTCGTAAAGTCGTGTAGATGTTATTGGGGGTGGACAATTGTTGTTTTGGATCAACAAAGATCTCTTTTTGGCATCTGCAGACCATTTCCACCCCCACCCACCACCCCTTGCGAATGACCCAATTTTGTGTTGTTTTCCTATTTACCATTCTGTCACTGTCGAGCAACCGTGTACCCTTTTATGGATAGGTTGCTTCAAAACTGGAGCCTGTGCAACACCAGCCTTATATCCACCACTGCAAGTGTTCCCTAGCAGTAAGAAACTCCATCAATTGTTATGTAAGTCTAACTAGCTATTGAATAAGAAAATTTCCCCTCATGTTGAAGCTCAACTTCTTTGACTTTAGTATGTTATCAACTTCTCAACACTCATATGCTAACTTTAGTTCAAACTCCATAAGCCTAAAAAACTACTAAAATATAATGAATGAAAATTGAGTGATTTTGTATTCTCTTACAAACCTTACTGTACAAATCAATCTATCATGATGCTATGGCATTTAAACTTCTCTTTCGATTCCCTAACACTCCTAATGCCATCTGAACGTGTGGTCTTTAAATTCTTAGACTAGTGATGTTTGCATGGCTTTCTACTATATCAGGATCAACATACCCTGTATATGACATTTTCACATTGATTAAACCTAGGAAAGCCTGAAGACCATGTTGCAAGACAAACGTTAGGCAAATAGTGGTGTGAAATGGTTGGATAAGAGACAATTCCTTAAAAATGGAGTCTCTTAAAAAATATGTCAATCTAGAGTTATGTTATTTAGTATATGTAGAATAATATTGATGATAATAGTTAATTTGACAATGAATTAGCAGTGTTAAGTAGAATAATGGTGTTTTCTACTCATTATCGTAATCATAACAGTCTTTGCCATTGTTATAATTTATAAATGTGAAATTATTTTGTCATAAAGTGCCGAACATGAGAATGTACATACATGTTAGTTATCTTGGTGGGTTCCTTATTATGAGCAGTTATATGTGTCCTTATTTTGATATGCTTTAATGGTGTATAGACCTTATTGGTGGGCTCAAAACTTCGATCGACTTTAAATGATTTATAGACAATATATTGGTGTGCTCGAATTTTTTATATGCTTTAAAATGGTTTATTTACTAGACCTTATTCTAGTAGAACAAGATCATCAATTTCAAAAGGGTTTTTTTTTTTTTTTAGTTTATCAACTATCATTACATAGATCAAGGTTCCAAGTAACATACTGCCCCTTTTGCTTATGGAGGGCCTTATATCAATTGATGATTTAGCCGATTTAACCCTATCTGTAAAAGCGTTTGAGAGCTTCCTTGTGTGTTAGTACTAATATCTTTTGAATACCTGAAACGACAAAAAACAAAATTTCATCGATATTAAAGTATCTTTTAAATACTTGAAAAGACGAGAACAGAACTTTAGATGATTTACGCGGGTTGTCTGAAGGGATAGTTGATAAAGTAGAAGTTTTAGTAGACGATCTTGTTCTACAAAATAAGGTGTATAACCAGTTTAAAGAGTATCAAAAGTTCAGCTCACCAAGATAAGATCTCTAAACTATTTAAAACAGATTAAAGTAATGACTCTTGTAGCACTCAAATAAGGAGCCTACCAAGACAACTAACATGCATGTGCATTCTCATGTTCGACATCTCATGGCAATTTGTGGCTGGACCACATCATAATGTCTTATTTATAGCGACAACAAAAGCTGTTATAACAAAGTTAATTTCTGGGGACCACCATTGCACTACTAGATAACACTCTTTTATTTATTCAATGTTGAATTAGCACTAATAAATTATTGTCAATATTTATTCTCATATACTAAATTAGATTAGTCTATATTGGTCCTTCGAGGTAGACTATCTTAGGATATTTTTCAATCTCCAATGAAGTCTTTTAGAAATCAGGTTGGCTTCAATGCTTGAAGTCATATAAGATAGTATGCAAGCATTAGCTGAACACATCATAAACAAACGTTTGGATGTCTTATAAGCTTGTTGATTAAAACTGCTATACATGGATGCCTCATTATAGAGCTTACAGAAAAAGAATTAAAGGAAGAAAAATCTACAAATAACTAAACCCTGATTTTAAACCCTGATTTTAAGGGAAACAAACCTCTTAAAAATACAGGCTATACCACTAACAAACTCCTAGAAATTCCAACACTCTCCCTCAAGCTGGTTTAAAGATGTCTTTCATGGTCACCTTGTTGGTCAATTTTCCGCATTCTTCTTTGGTAGCCCCTTTGAAAGGATATCAGCAACTTGCTCAATGGTTGGAATGTAAGGCATGCAAATTAGTCAATTATCCAGCTTCTCCTTAATGAAGTGTTTGTTAATTTCAACATGTTTGGTTCTATCATGCTGTTTTGGACTATGAGATCTAGCAATAACTTCAACATGTTTGGTCACATTAAACTTTCATGGGTAGGGAATTAGAAATCTTTAATTCTTCTAGTATCCACTTGATCCACAAAACTTCACAGATCCCATGAGCAATTGCTCTAAATTTTGCCTCGGGACTACTACTAGCCACCACATTCTACTTATTGCTACGCCAAGTAACCAAATTACCTCTACAAAAATACATTTCCCAGATGTTGACCGTTTATATGTTACACTTCCAGCCCAAGCCGCATCAATATAAACTTCCACTTGTATTTGCCCGTGATTTTCAAGTAATATGCCCTTCCCTGGAGTTCCTTTCAGGTATCTCAAAATTCTATAGACAGCACAAAATGTTCTAGACCTGGTGAGTGCATAAATTGACTCACCATATCACATAAATTGACTCACCATATTAACTGCAAAAGCTATGTCAGGACGAGTGTAGGAGAGGTAAATTAGTTTTCCAACAGACACTGAAATAGATCTTCGTTGACTATTACTTCCTTCTTGGCAGACTGCAACTTCAAGTTAGGTTCTATTGGTGTCTCGACAGCTTTACAGTTTACACCCTAGCAAACCTGTTTCTCCCAGTAAGTCAAGTATATATTTAGGAAACGAAAATCCATTTCTTAGACCTAGCAAATTCCGTACCAAGAAAATATTTCAAAGAGCCCAAGTCTTTAATCTCAAAATCATTGGCAAGCATTTTCTTTATTCTTTCAAGTTCCAGAACATCATCATGACATTACCCGTAAGAATTATATCATCTGCATAAACATTTAGGATAACAATCTTCCCTTCAATTGAGTGCCTATAAAACATTGTGTGATCATCTTGACTTTGATAGTAACCATGACCCTTTACATCTTCCCAAACCATTCAAAACATGCTCTAGGATTGTTTAAGTCAATACCAAGACTTTCTTAGTCTACATAGTGCATACATTCTCACTTTCAAGTTTACCTTCAAAACCAGGTGGCAATTTCATAAAAACCTCCTTCTCTTGATCTCCATTCAAGAGCACATTTTTTTACATTCAACTGGTTTAAAGGCCAGTTAAAGTGCAACTAGAGAAAGTAAGACTCGGTTTGAGTTTACCTTGGCTACCGGAGCAAAAGTTTTTCGGTAGTCAATTCCATAGGCAGACCCCTTGGCCACTATTCTCGCTTTGTACCTTTTGATAATATCATCAGCCTTGCATTTAATTGTAAACACCCATTTACACCCGAATGTTTTCTTGTCCTTTGTTGGATCAACAACCTCCAAAGTGCCAATTTTTCGAAGTGCATTCATTTCTTCTAGAACTGCTAACTTCCAATTTGGATGATATATAGCTTCCTGAATAGTTCTCGGAACAAACAAATGAGAAATGTTTGATGTGAAGGCTTTATGGCTATCTGAGAATTTATCATAGGATGAATATTGGGCAAATGATGCTTGATACATGTTTTTACACCTTTTCTAAGTGCTATGGGTGGGTAAACCAAGGTCTGAAAGAGGTATAGGAGTAGGTATTACCTAGATTTTCAGAGCTTGGAGATGATGATTGACCTTGCTCTAGGATTGTGGGATAATTTTCACTATTAAGATGAAACCTTTGTCTAGTGTAAACACGAAGCTCAAAAGGATGGTGATTTTCCTGCAGTATTTTCCTCATGTTTGTGTTATAGGTATGTTTGACAAAGATAGATGAAGATTAGCTTTATTTTCATTATTAAAACTCTCCTTTCCATGGTTTTTAGTGATGTGTCAACTTGTGGGAAACCCTAGTTGTTGTTTAGTGATGTGTCAACTTGTGAGAAACCCTAGTTGTTGTTTAGTGATGTGTCAACTTGTGAGAAACCCTAGTTGTTGTTTAGTGATGTGTCAACTTGTGAGAAAAAAACACTAGGTATTGGTGTAGATGTTTGCCAAAACTGATCTACATTACCATATTTCTCCTCCTGAAGAGGATTTTGGCTGAAGTAAGGTGAATTTTCAATTAAAACAACGTCCATACTAACATGGAATTTTCTTGTTTTGGGATTAAAACATTTATACCCTTTTCTATTTGGATCATACCCAATAAAAACACATTTTCAGCTTAGATCAAGTTTATATTGTAAATGACTAGGAATATGAACAAAAACCGTGCTTCAAATATTTTAAGAGGTAAATATGAAGTTAACCGAAATCAGGAAACGTATTTTTGATAGTCTATAAAGGTGTGCATAATTGTAAAGGTGTGTAGGTATTCTTTTAAATTTTTAATGAGATAACAAGCAGTCAAAATAGTATCTCCCCATAGGTATTCTGGAACATTCATTAAAATATTATTGCCCTACCAACATGACGATTTTTCATTCAACATTTCCATTTTGTTGAGGAGTATCTCGACAAGTGGACTGATGTTGAATTCATTTTTCTTTTAAAAACAATTCCTAAATGGTTATTAGAAATTTTTGTACCTTGTTACTTCGAAACATTGTAATTTTGAAAATGATTTTCAATTATATTAAAAAAAATTAAACAATGTTTCAACTTGAAAATTTTCTCGATTTAGATGTATTCAACAAAGTCGATTATGGTCATATATGAAAGTCACAAACCATCCTTTTCCAGTTGAGGTCGTAGTTTTTGAGGGGGCCTCAAACATCAGTATGAATGAAATTTGATGACTTTCATAGTTTTTAAGTAAAATGGTTTGGAAGCACAATAAGGTTTTGACTTGGAATGAAATTCGATGACTTATTGATAAATAACAAGTTTCATAATTGAAAGAGGTATAATCCAAACCTTAATAAACTGGGAAATAAATGTTTTAAATAATAAAAACTTGGATGTCTTAGTCTAAACTAAAGGTGCCAAAGTATTATTTGATCATGCACAGGGATTGAACTGATACTACTACTATTTTTTAAGTCATGAGCTTGTTTATTATTGATAAGATTGTCATCAAAATAGTAAAGACCATCAACCATCCTAGCACTCCCAATCATAATCCCCAAGTTCTGGTCCTGAAATTCACAGTGAGAATCAAAGAAGGTGACACAACAGTTAGAATCTCAGTTTAATTTACTGACACAAAAAAGGTTACAAGAAAGTTTAGGAACATGTAGGACAGGCTTTAATACTATTTTTGTCTGAAATTTTAATTGAATCTTATCCTGCAATAGGTGAAAGGCTCCCATATGCAATCTTAACCTTTATATTATCAACACAAGGGGAATAATATTTAAATAAACAAAAGATGATATTGGTCATGTGATCAGATGCACTAGAATCGATGATCCATGGTGCAAAGGGGTGAATTAATAGAATTACCACTAGGAACACTACTGCTTGTGTAAGAGAACCTATAGGAGTATCAGATGGCAAATTGGACTAGCAGTTGGAGAAGATGGTCCATCTAGTCCTTGCTCAGAAAATTGGTCTCCACAGTCTTCGCTGTGGGATGAGCATGACTCTGTCCATCACCAGGCTTGCTACTCTTTCAATCAGCAGGTTTCTCGTGGAGCTTCCAGCAGGTTTCTCGAGTTTGGCGCGGTTTGCTGCAGTAAACGCACCAAACCGTTGTCGTTCATCATTCCTTCGCTGAATGTTGTATGGTCGGTTAGTAGCATTAGCCAAAGCAGAGGTCTCTACAGATCCGCTACTCCCTCTTTCCCAACATAACACTTCGATGGCTTTCCTCACACCGAACTTCAGAAAACACTTCTCCGATTGAGGGCGGGGCTGTCTACCAATGATCCTATCCCTGACTTCATCAAACAGGACATCAAAACCAACTAAGAATTTAAAAATTCTTGCACTGATAGCACTAATCTCATTCTTCTATGACATAAACAAAATGGCATTAACAAGCAATGCCAATGGCATGAAATTCTCCACATCCCATGTTGCATAGGTCGAGTACGTCTTCTCAGGAGCCTTGATTTCTCCAGTTGAGTATCCAATCTTCCCTCTTCCGCTAATATACTTAGTTAAGTATCCAATCTTCCCTCTTCCGCGAATATAAATTCTAATGGACTGAGACCACCTAAGAAATTGTCTTCATTGAGCCGAATGGTTGTTATATGGAAAAATGAGTTCCAGAGTGGGAAATTCTTTGTCTAGCAGGTTTTGTGGCCATGGAAGGAGAGGATTCAGATGAGAGATCAGACATGATTCTCTGGTTTGGGTGAGATAAGTGGCTGGTTTGTGTGAGAAGATGGACTAGGGTTAAAAGGCTAAAACAAGAAGTAAACAGAACTTGGCTCTGATACCATATGAGTTCTGTAGAAGTGTTTTCTCCTTGTTGATTAAAACTGCTATACATGGATGCCTCTTACAGAAGAAGAAGTAAAGGAGGAAAAACCTACAAATAACTAGACCCTGGATTTTAAGGGATACAAACCTCCTAAAAATACAAACTATACAACTAACAAACTCCAAGAATCATACTAATCATCTTTACAGATAATTGAGCAGTTGTTACTTCAAACTACCACTCATTAATTTAGCAAATAATGATGCAATTAATTCGGAAATTCAACTGTCTGGCTGTTGGCAAATTGAGAGTGGAGCGAGCATCATTGAAAGATGAATAAGAGGAAATCATTCAAGAAGGTTTTGGCCCTGACACGTGCCTGTAACAAGTTCAATTAGTAGACTTCTTGAGTTTGGTGGATAATGTCAAATAAAAGATCCTTGATACTCAAAAGAGCTTGAACAGGGCAAATTTGGTTGAAATCAAGTTTTTTGTGAAATTTACTCGGGAACTTAGGGGAGTTATGTTTTTAATATACTTTGGATTTATTATTTGAATTTCCAGGTTGAAGTAGTCTTAGATCCCGACTAGGTGTCACCTGATATTTGGCAACTAGGTCCTCCTCGCTGGATGGAACCTAGGATAGTATCAACCATGAGGTACAGTTAAAGTCAGCTCTTTCTCACTTCTCCTCATGCTACTGGATTCTCTCTGTTGCTGCTATGAACCTGGAAGTCTGATGAACCACATCAGCTTCCATGAGGGGTGAGAATGGGGGGGGGGGGGTGGGGGGGGGGGGAAAGGAAGGGTGGGGGGGGGGGGGGGGGGGGGGGGGGGGGGGGGGGGGGGGGGGGGGGGGAGGGTGTTGTTCCGGGATTTTCAAAAAAAGCAGCCTAGACTAGGTGGGGGGCGGGAGTGGTGGAGGCCCTTGGCGGGATTCATCCATTGCTTAATTCAGTCAAGAGGCTTCTAGAGGGGGAATGTATAGATATTAGATAAGTCATTGCATACCTCTCCTCCTTTGTTTGTATGTTATAGGATGTAAACGAGAGCTGATATTGTAGGATACCCTCATGGAGATCTCCAATAATCGGCATAAAGAGCTGATTAAGTTACAAATATACATGGTATCAAGTTGGATCCATCAGTGTGGGCTCATAGGATGCTATTTGGAGGTCCATGGTTCAGGCCCTATATTTATCACTCTCTATGCTTAAGGACATATCATATTGTAAGCCTCTTAAGAAAAACTTGGCTTTCATAACCATATTCTAGGAAGATGTGCTATTCTTCCTTTCTTATCAGTAGGAAAGCAGCAAGTTGTAGTCCATTTATGAGAAAACATATAAATTGATTCCTACGAGTAGTATGCAAATTCTGCTTCACTTTCTAAACGCTTAGTACATCTATTAGAATATCTTAAATATTAGTTAATGTGTTTCCAGCCTTCACATTTTCTGTCTGGTAATGTCTTCTTTCTTTCTTCTTGCTGTTGTCACAAGACATTAATATCACACGCACAGGCAAACCCAATATTGTCTACTACTACCTCATCATAATTTGCACTATTAACCTGAAAACATCCAATTATGTCGGCGAAATGGAGGTCGCTGCTGGGTTTATTGCAGTTGCCTAAAAGCTTAATATATGCAGCCCTTTTTTTCTTCAGTGATGTAGGAGCTAGTAAGGCAAATATATATATATGTGTGTGTGGTACGCATAGGATAGCTGTGGAAGTAATCAGGATCCATGGCATTTAGCTTGACTGGTGGATAAGAATCATATAGCTAAGCTAGAAGTTGGGTTCGATTTGTCTTCTCATGTATAAGCCTTATTTCTTGGGCCTGTTTGGTTCATGGAAGTTGGCCAAGAACTTGGAGAATTTGGTACTTGTCCAAGTTCCCTTTTTTGTTATGGAGAAGTTGGGGGACAAGAACTTAGCCCACACGGACTTGTCCCACGCCACATAGGGCTTGACTTCCTTGGCTAAGTTCTAAGCCAAAAATGAAGAAACTTGGAGAAAACTGTAGATAGAGGGAAAAGTGGGTCCAAGTCCCAACATCCCAAATGCTTGAGTTTTTTGGGTTCCAAGATAAATTTTCTTCCGCCAAACACAAGTGAAGGAAGAGGGAACAAGAACTTGGAAAAGTTGGCCATGGGACTATTCACATAGTTTCTTTTCTTTTTTTGGCTTCTAAGTTCCAAAGCTTCAGACGAGTCAATTATATGTGGACACTTCTTTACTAGAATTTGTAGTTAATGTAATGGCAATCCAAGTCGATGCAATAGAAATCTTTGTCCAGACACTAGTTTACCATGAAC